>OX637630.1:0-336200 GCA_951802195.1 Tausonia pullulans
CTAGACAGGACGATTTACGCTCTCAAGAGCGAAACATGCTCAGAACTTTCTTCTCTTAAGGAACGAGTTTAGCGATAAGCCAGCACCCAGCGAAGCGCATGGTGGTCTTGACCATGCGGAACAGGCCTGCCAGCCGAGGCGGACGCTTTGCCGCTTTCGGCCTAGCGGAACAGGCAATGCGCTCCAGATGTCAGGATCTTACGGTTCACTACATAGGCTCTGTGCTTATGTGGCTGCAGAATCTCGCGGACCCGCCACCTCGGCTCCTCGTCTGTGTAGCATCGCCCTTAATTGCTCAGCTTCCATTTTTAGCCTCTCTTCAGCCACACTGTCACACACTCTTTGTTTTCTCACCCTTAGTCCATAAGACACTCAGTTCATCGTACAATTTGTTCTACACTCTGACTACCATTTGGATTCGACAAATTTGCCCAAGACATCGAAGCGAGCCTGTGTCACTGCCCGCACTTCAGTCTACTATTCCACACACGCCCTCCCCTTAGCACCCGTCATCCTCAGCCCTTGACCCTTGGGCCAATCCTAACATCAGTCAGAGTCACCGTCTGTCACCCGCTCGCTCCTAGTGGTCTCCACCTCGACACTGTCCTAGCCAACATGGATAATCCCAACGCAGACCCTCGAATCGTTACCGAACTTGCTCTTGCAAGACAGCAAGTTGACCGTCTAAGGACCGCCCTTAAAAATCTCCGACAACAACAACAACAACAGACAGAGGTTATCACCTCGCATCCCGAAGTCAAAGACTACCACGGACCTACTCCCCACGCCTTCAGTGGCAAGAGATCAGAATCGGAGACCTTCGTCCTCAAGCTTGATAACATTTTTCGCCTGCAACCCGTGTCCCTCGGAACGGACGACATGAGGATTCAATACGCGATCTCACTCCTTACGGATGACGCTTTCAACTGGGTCCGCCCTTACCTCCTCGTCGATGATTCCGACCGTCCGGACTGGTTCGACAGCTGGCCACGTTTCAGGGCCCGCCTCCTCAAAGACTTCGGAGAAATCGACCGCGTCGAAACCGCTCGGCGCGCTCTCAAGGATCTTCGTCAAACGACCACAGTTTCCATCTACGCCTTCGAGTACAGACGCCACAAACTCCTCCTTGACTTTGGCGATCAGTATCATCGTTTTAACTTCTTCGACGGTCTCAAGCTTGATGTCAAGGAACGTCTCGTCCGTGCTCAAAACTATGCCAACCTCGACGATCTTATCGACGCCGCCATCGAATGGGACAACGCCCTCACCGACTTTCGCCACGCTCATGCACCCCGCAACGTCAGCCGTCCAACCGTCGCCACAGTCGTCCCTCCCGCTCGTCGTACCTTCTTCCCGTTCGTACCCGTGACCAACACCTCAGCCTCATCATCCGGCCCCGTCCCCATGGAGGTCGACGCCACCTCTCGGCCTCGTGGCCCCCTCTCCGACGCGGAAAGGGAGCGCCGCCGACGCGACGGCCTCTGCCTATACTGCGCCAGCAAGGACCACCGAGTTATCAACTGTCCCATCGCTCCTCGTCGATTCTTCAATATCTCGGCTATCTCGGCCACCAATACCGCCAATGGCGTCCCTCGTTCAGCCACAATCAAGGAGATTATCAACGATCAAGACTCAGCGTGACTAGCCGACCCGTCCGACCCGACGGGTTCGCCTTCGTCTGCCAACGGCCCCTCGCTTTTCGACAACGTTTCTGGACCCCCTCTTTACTCCTTTTTTATTCAAAACACCAAAGAATCACTTCGCGGTCCTCCCATGCTCCCCCCGGTCGACCGTTTTTCGCTACCCTCTAACCCATTCCATTGCCTTTCCACCGACGACATCCCCACGGCTTCCTTTCATGAGGAAGATCACGTCGTCCTGCCCCTCTCCATCGCCTTCGGATCCACCTCCTTCGACACATACGCACTGATCGACAGCGGTGCCACATCCAACTTCATCGACTCGTCCCTCGTCGACAAGCATTCGGTTCCACTCGTGGTAAAGAACGCCCCTCGCGCCCTCGAGGTCGTCGACGGTCGCCCGATTGCATCGGGAGCCGTCACGCATCACACCTCTCCCCTGGCCCTCACCGTACCTAGGCATCGACACACCGAATCCCTCTCTTTCGACGTCACCTCCCTTGGTCACTATCCGATCATCCTCGGTATTCCCTGGCTCAAACGACACAATCCCTCGATCGACTGGCCAGCGCATTACCTCGTTTTCGATTCGCAGTACTGCCGGAGCTCCTGCCTCTCACGAGAAACTCCCACCCTAGCCAAACCCCTCAGTCAAGTCCCACCATCGTCTTTCAACGAGGCTTCATCGCCCTCGTCCCCGCCCTTGTCCTTGTCCTCGCCCAAGCCCTCGTCCTCGCCCAAGCCCTCGTCCTCGCCCAAGCCCTCGTCCTCGCCCAAGCCCTCGTCCTCGCCCAAGCCCTCGTCCTCGCCCAAGTCCTCGTCCTCGCTCAGGTTCAAGTTCAAGTCCTCGTCCTCGCCCAAGCCCTCGCCCAAGCCCTCGCCCAAGCCCTCGTCCTCGCCCAAGCCCTCGTTCTCGCCCAAGCCCTCGTCCTCGCCCAAGCCCTCGTCCTCGCCCAAGTCCTCGTCCTCGCTCAGGTTCAAGTTCAAGTCCTCGTCCTCGCCAGTCAGCCACCGATCGCTCCTCCCTGCCGTCATCTCCGCCACCCGGTCTTCGCCTTACTTCTCTGTTATCCCGCCTACGGACCCGCTTGACCCCCCGGACCGTGAGCCTTCACCCCCGGAGATTAATGTACCCGCCATCGTCCCACCGGAGTATCACGCCTACCTCAAGGTTTTCGAGAAGTCCTCAGCCTCGGAACTACCTCCTCATCGGCCATACGACCATGCCATCACTCTCAAGGACAACACGCAGCCACCCTTCGGGCCAATCTATGGTCTCTCATCGGTCGAACTCGGCGCTCTTCGTGAGTTCCTCGACGAGAACCTCGCCAAAGGTTTCATCGTCCCCTCGAAATCACCTGCCGCTGCTCCCATCCTTTTCGTCAAGAAGAAGGACAAATCTCTCCGCCTCTGCGTCGACTACCGCCGTCTCAATGCTATCACCATCAAGAATCGGTACCCGCTCCCACTCATCTCGGAATCCCTTGACCGGCTGGCCACTGCCAAGTTCTTCACCAAACTCGACCTTCGAGGCGCCTACAACCTCGTTCGGATCGCCCCGGGTGATGAATGGAAGACTGCCTTCCGCTGTCGCTACGGGCTGTTCGAGTACAAAGTTATGCCCTTTGGGCTGACGAACGCACCAGCCACATTCCAGCACTTTATGAACGACACTCTCCGCGACCTCCTCGACATCTCCGTCATCGTCTATCTAGACGATATCCTCATATTTTCCCCCACCCTCGACACACATCGCCAACACGTTGCCACTGTCCTCGAGCGCCTCCTGACAGCGCGCCTCTGGGTCAAGCCGGAGAAGTGCGCCTTCCACCAGGACGAGGTCGATTTCCTCGGCTACATCGTCGGCGCTCAAGGCATCAAGATGGATCCCTCCAAGATCTCAGCCGTCACAGACTGGCCGGTACCCACCTCGGTCAGACACATCCAGTCCTTCCTCGGATTTGCCAACTTCTACCGCCGTTTCGTCCACCGGTTCTCAAAAGTCGTCGCTCCCATTACGTCCCTCCTCAAGAAAGGTGTCCCCTTCCACTTCGGACCGGAGCAACTCGCCGCTTTCAAGACCCTCAAGTCCAAGTTCACCTCGTCTGCCGTCCTCACCGTCTTCGATCCCTCGCTTCCCCTCGTCCTCGAGACGGACTCATCCGATTTCGCCGTTGCCGGCGTCCTCTCGCAACGCGCCGTTGCCCTTCGCTCGCCACTCCGCCCGATCGCCTTCTACTCGCGCAAGCTCAACCCGGCCGAACTCAACTACGAGATCCACGACAAGGAAATGTTGGCGATCATCGAGTGCCTCAAGGAGTGGCGCCATTACTGCGAAGGACACCCATCACCTCTCACCATCTACACCGATCACGAGTCGCTCCAGTACTTTACCACCTCCAAAGCCCTCTCCCGCCGTGAGTCCCGCTGGGCCGAGTTCCTCTCTGGTTTCAACTTTGTCGTTATCTACCGCCCTGGAGGACGCAATACCGTCGCCGATGCCCTGTCGAGGCGACAGGACCTTTCGGAGGGGAGTCGCCCTTCGGACCAGACACCCAGACGCCTTCTCAAACCCGACCAGTACATCATTGCCGCCAACCTCAGGTCCCGTCCTTCGGCCGCTGCCGCTCCCCTCAATCAAGCTCCCCTCGATCAAACTTCCTTCAATACTATCGGCAACATCCCTGCGCTCTTCGAACCCATTGACTCGGAACCTCCGGAACCCATTCCCGACCTCGATCCTCGCCCCAAGCTCCTTCCTCGTCTTCTCACCGCACAACTCGCCGACCCATCACTCGCCCCCCTCATTGACCTCCTCCGTCATCCGAATCGCCCTCGCTCTCCCGACGATGTCAAGGCTCTCCAGGGTCTCTCGCTCCACCCTACAGACCTCCTTCTCTCGCGCGGCCTCGTCCTCGTTCCGGACGATCACCAGCTACGCCTCGACCTCGTCCGCGCCTGCCACGAGCCTCGCCTCGCTGGGCACCTTGGCGCTCGCAAGACCCACGACCTTCTTCGACGCTCGTTCACTTTCCCCTCTGATTACACGTTCGTTCAGACCTACACCTCCGGCTGCGACCTTTGCGTCCGCAACAAGACAAATCGGCGCGCACCCTTCGGCCTCCTCCAACCGCTTCCGCCACCGACACGCCCTTGGACGATGATCTCCATGGACGGCATCGTCAAGCTCCCAACCTCCGACGGCCTCGACTGCATTCAAGTTTTCATCGATCGATTCACCAAGATGGTTCGTCTCGTCCCGTACTGTGAAGCCGGTTTCGCGGCTCCCGAGCTCGCTCGGATGTACCTCGACCACGTTGTCCGGCACCACGGTTTCCAGACAGACATCACCTCGGATCGCGGATCGACCTTCACCTCCGCTTTCTGGCGATCTTTCCTCTCTCTCATCGGCACTGCCCCTCATTTCACTACCGCCTTCCACCCCGCGGCCAACGGCCAAACCGAGCGTGCTAATGCCGTCGTCGAGACCTTCCTTCGGATCTTCTGCAACCACCATCAAGACGACTGGGTCTCGCTCCTTCCCTCCTGCGAGTTCGCTCTCAACAACTCGCTAGCGGTCGCCACCCAGCACACGCCTTTCTTCGCCAACCACGGTTTCCACCCTCTCTCGTCATCTGACCTCCTCGCCGCCTCTACCTCGCACAATCCCGCCGCCGATGCCACAGTTGCCAAGCTTCGCGCTCTTCATACCGAGATCCGAGATCACATCCTCGCTGCCCAACGTTCATACAAGACCTTCGCTGATCAATCCCGTCGTCCTACCACCTTTCTAGGGGAAGACGGCAAGGATCCTTCCCCTCCGATCTTCAAGACCGGCGATCTGGTCTGGCTCAATCGTCGCAACATTACTACCGATCGGCCCTCGCTCAAACTCGATGTCAAACACCTCGGCCCTTTCCGGATCCTCCGTGTGCTCTCGGACATCTCCTTCGAGCTCGACTTGCCTCCCACAGTCCCGGTCCATCCTGTTTTCCACGCCTCGCTCCTCTTGCCACACGCCCCCGGACACCCCGGTCAACACCAGCCTGCCGCGTCTCCAGTCAACGCCGCCGACCCAGAGCTGTACGTCGTCGAACGCATCATCAAGATGGACGTCCGCGACGGCAAGCACTTCTACCTCGTTCACTGGCAAGGCTATCGCGACGAGGAGGACACATGGGAGCCGTACGATCACGTTGCTCATCTTCGCCTCCTCAAAGCCTTCCACCGCGCCCATCCTGATCTTCCCAAGCCATCGCGTCGAATAATCCGTCGTCCTTCTCGCCGTCCTCGTCGCCGTAACCCCTAGCTCTCAGGTCCTTTGCCCTCTCAGGAGTTCGGGCCTTAGCCGGGGGCTCCTGTCAGGATCTTACGGTTCACTACATAGGCTCTGTGCTTATGTGGCTGCAGAATCTCGCGGACCCGCCACCTCGGCTCCTCGTCTGTGTAGCATCGCCCTTAATTGCTCAGCTTCCATTTTTAGCCTCTCTTCAGCCACACTGTCACACACTCTTTGTTTTCTCACCCTTAGTCCATAAGACACTCAGTTCATCGTACAATTTGTTCTACACTCTGACTACCATTTGGATTCGACAAATTTGCCCAAGACATCGAAGCGAGCCTGTGTCACTGCCCGCACTTCAGTCTACTATTCCACACACGCCCTCCCCTTAGCACCCGTCATCCTCAGCCCTTGACCCTTGGGCCAATCCTAACACCACTATTCAGTGAGTTCCGTCTGGAAGGCCCCCGCCATTCATTGTCCTGGCAGGCCGCCACTGATACCATTGCATCCAACCATAACAGGGCGTACACGCGTATCCCACATTTAACCCGGAGCCAAAAATGGGTGACCTGATGAACAAGAACAGCATTCGCGGGAACATGACCAAACATGCAAGGGAGGTCAGCCGTGCGAGGTCTGTCGGCTTGCCTTACATCCTGGTAAGTTAGCTCTCAAACACATTGAGAATCTTGGGACTGATCTCTTGCGACTTTTCAGGGTGAAACCAACAGCTACGCCAAGTGAGTCCGGTATAGTTATCCACCCTACTGGCCGAGCGCAAAAGCTGACTCTGTGCTTGCTGTAGTCACGGAGCCCCAGGAGTTAGCAACACCGCTGAGGCCGCGATCTGGATGGTCGACAATGCCCTTCAAGCCGCATCTGTTGGTGTTCAGCAGATGAAGTTCCATCAGGGGGTTGGTTACAGGTACAACCTGTTCCAGCCGGTCTCGGGTGTCGATGATGGAGTTGGCCTGTCGACCAGGCCGCACATCCTCCCCTCTTTCTACGGTGCTTTGGTCGTCAACGAGGCAATTGGCTCTTCAGGAAAGTCGTGCGTGGCCGAGATCGGCACCGATTCGACAACGTTCTCCGCCTACGGTATCTGGGAAGACACCAAGCTTGCTCGCGTCGTCCTCATCAACTCGGCCATGTACCTTCCCGCTCAGAACGGCACTAGGGTCACCTCGACTGTGTACCTTGACGGACTTGACCACAGCGGACGAATCACTGCCAAGAGGTTGTCTACCCCCTTCACGAACTCCACATCGGGACTGTGAGTAAAGGATGACGTGGAATGCATCTGGGGAGGTGAAGCTGAATCGAGCTGTAATTTCAGGACGTGGGCATCGGTCAACTACGATACCGCATCAGGCGTTCCGGAGGGTACACCGCAGGAGGAAGATGTTACCGGCGGCGCACTCAGCGTGTCGGCATCTGAGGTCGTCATTCTCTGCCTCAAGTAATGGGCAAATGAAAGATGCTGTGGTGGAAGGAGTCAGAATGTCTGTCGATGAGGAGGTGGCAGGGTGATGGCTCAGAAACTCCACTTTCCTCCTTTCCTCTCTATTGTTTATAAGTCGAAGTATCCTTGCTGTCCCGCGATGCATGTCCGGCGTTCTCCTTCAAGTTCTGTCCACGAAGATCTAATAAGCATCTATCTGGCAAAGAATCCAAACTTCTCCTCATTCGACTCCCTTTCTCTTACAAATTCTACAAATGCTCTGACCTCAGTGCAGAATTCAACATAAAACCCTTCGCTTCGCGAATCCCAACAATTGGTGAAGACTGTATGAATGAAACCATCTTTTGCTAGCCTCTCCCTCTGTCATAAGCAACCCAAATACCACGTCTTCTCTCGAAATTGACCCCAAACTCTCTATACGCTCCTCTTCGAGAGTTTCTTTTCTGGACTTCCTCGTCGAAGCCCGACATGTTCACCCCAACACCTTCCAGTCCCTATCTTACTTAACTTATCCCAACGAAATTCCTGTCGAACCTTCCACAGCCAAACTCGGACTCGGTGTTAGGATTGGCCCAAATGTCAAGAGCTAAGGATGACGGATGATTGGGGGCGTAGGTGGAATAGTAGACTGAAGTGCGGGCAGTGACACTGGCTCGCTTCGATGTCTTGGGCAGGTTTGTCGAATCCAGATGGTAGTCTGAATGTAGAACAAAATGTACGATGAACTGAGCGTCTTATGGGCTAAGGGTGAGAAACAAAGAGTGTGGGACGGTGTGGCTGAAGAGAGGCTGAAAATGTGGAAGCCGAGCAAATAAGGGCGATGCTACACTCGAAGTCGTTGTGGCGGGTTCGTGAGATTCTACAGCCCATAGGCGCAGAGCCTATGTAGTGAACCCGTAAGATCCTGACACTCGGAGTCTAGCCTCAAACTCTCTGTTGCTCCCCTCCTCACCCATCCTCCTTCGCCCTTGACCCTTGGGCCAATCCTAACATTCCGCCGCTATGTTGCAGGAAGATGCCGAGGTTCTGAAAAGGCACGTCCATATTGCAACGAGACAGTGACGGCTCACCAAAGCCCTTTTACGCTCGTCCGCAAAAAATCATCAAGTCTAAGAATTTAATGAAACTATTTTCAAAACTTCCCTCTGGTTGTTTGGATGCGTAAGTACAAATGAGATATTGACGCATAGTCGCATAGATGGATGGACGCTTGGACGAATGGACTTTCCAGAGCCAAAACATGCTCAATCTTAGAGACTTCCTGATTCTCTCAGAGAAGTTCAAGTTTTCGGGAAGATACACCGCACATTTCTTGAATCGATTGACGTTCTCCACTGTTTGAAAGAATGAGTGTACCTACATCACTACCGTAAGGCGTTGGGGGACAAAGCAATAAGAGGGAATGCGACTCACGTTTGCGATTGGAAACACAAGATAGGTAAGGAAGGAAGCAAGTTGGTGGACAGAAGGCAAGGGATGCGTCGATGTAAGACGAATAAGGGGATGGAATTAAGCTTTTAGCTTCTTGAGAGGGAGAAGTGCTTCAGACGATGTGCTTCTCGTCACGGAGACCATCTTGGTAGCTGGGTGGGGGAACAAGCCATTCTCGGTTGTCGTCGATAACAGAGCTCCTAACCATGCCAGGTGCAGGGGCTTCTTCGCCAGTGTCCTTGTCGCAAGCAGGGTGAAGCTCTCTCGAGATTCGGCGATGGCGAGCGCCTTGAGCTTCAACGACCGATCCGATAATCATAGAAATAGGAAGTGATCTAGACTTTGAGACGGAGGGAATGAATTTAGGTTTGTTGAAGGAGAAGAGATATCCTGTTACTATCACTGAACACTCTTTCAAACCTTCTTCGCCAATATCTCCCCATGAACAAGGGTAAACCACGCATCCTCCTCCTTCCCCCACTCCCTCCATCCAGTTGACAACCTTTCCAGCTCCTCCTCACCCGTAAACCCACTCTTCAAGGCCGTTTCCCGGAATCCCTCCGCCAATACTCTTTCCGCCCAAAGCCCGGACCACCACTCAATCTCCTCCTCGGTTCGATAACACCAGGTCCCAGTGCTCGCCACAACATCCTTCCTGCCGAACCCAGCCTCTCGAGCCCAAGCGTGCAATCGGCGACCTGCGTTTGGTTCGCCTCCACTTTTGCGGGCCACTTGGATCCAGAGCTCTTGCCAACGAGTTAGAAGAGTTGAAGAGGGGTACCATGTCATTATGGAAAAATCGGATTCGCGGGCAGCGATGAGACCACCGGGTTTGAGGACGCGACGCATTTCGGTGAGGGCGTGAACTGCGAAAAAACAGTCAGAATGGGGCTTCGGAGAACGAGGAATCTGCTCGTGTTCACCTGGATCTCCCACATGCTGTAGCACTTGATGAACGTGCACGACGTCGAAAGTGTCATCCGCAAACATGAGGTCATGAATGTCTCCCTCCTGGAATCGCGCATTTTTTACATTGCGCTGCTCCGCAAGCTCTCTTGCCTGATTCAGCACCTCACCAGGCGGCTCAATGCCTACGATGATGCCTTGTGGTATGTGATTTGCCAGATCAACCGTGATTGTTCCTGGTCCGCAGCCAATATCAAGGATGTTCATGTCGGGCTTGAGGTGTGGGAGGAGGTAGGCCGTGCTATTGGCTGCTGTTCGCCATTTGTGCGAGCGGAGGACAGAAGGGTGGTGGCCGGAGGGGTAATAGGTGGTGGATTTCTCCTCTTGAGGTTGAACAGCAGAAGTGACCGAGTCCCTAACAGAAGTGGACGAGGACCATAGTGAGCAAAATGATAGTTCCAAACAAACAAGGGATATGTAAACTTACTTGGTACCCTTGAAGGAGTCGGTGGCCTGCTCGAAGGATGTTTTCTCACAGTCGGGTTTGACAACAGCTTCGGCCTTGTCGGTAAAGGATTCACGGCTGGCATCATCCATTTCTTGTGTATTTGGGAGTCTTGGTAGTGGGTTGGGAGTGTTTATGTGAGTGTTTTGTGAACAAGGGAAACATGGATGCTGAAGGAAGGGAGAGCTAGTTATTTTGGGGAGATTGCGAGATGGATGATACGCCATCACTACGTCATAGGCTGGACACAGTTCATTAACGCCAATGTTCCACACATTTCGTCATCAGTCTCCGTCGCCCAAAAGGGGGCAGCATACATAGCCGAAGCCCGCCACTCTCCAAACTCAAGCGATCCCATATGTTCGTACGCTGAACCGAACTAGGGAAATTTTCGAATAACGGATTCTGAGAGGGATCCGTCCGGAAGAATAAAGGTGACGGGATAAAGGCTGGACATGTTGTAAAGAGGAAAGATGATGGATATTGCGGGTGGAGGCAGACGTGATGAGAGAGAGCGAGGCGGCCAGACATGAGGTTCAAGCCGGACCTCGGTCCGAGGGCTGGGTAAATCGCAAGCGTTTCCGCTCTAGGGAGTTCCTCCACGAGATCCAGGGGGGCAGGGATTCGACTGCCAGTTCGCACTCGTAATCGCAATCTTCCGCACGGAGAGACAGTGTTACCACGGATACAGGCACAATCAAGTAGACTCGCAAGACTGCCTCATATCAAGCTGGGTATTTTGATTAAAGAAACGGTGATTCAGCGAAGCTTCAGCATACGAGCTAGACAGCACAAACTGCTCACTACTGGGTTGGAAGGATTTTCAAAACTTGTTGATGCAGCCTCGATGTTTTCGATCTTGAATGACCTCCAAAGGCGAATGGTGAGCAAATTATAGAAATTGCTGTGTCACTGCGATGACCCTGAAGAGAACCCCCACCTTTCTGATACATTCACTGAGCGATCTCAGGGGTCAACAACGTCCTTCTCTCTCAGATGACTTTCCTGAAACTTAAGAACTTCATTTAACGCTATTTTTTGTCGTCGTTGCCACCGGGTTGCTAAGCTTTGATTGATTTGGTCCCCCGTCCCTCGCTTCCTAGCTCCGATCCTGACTCTTCCCTGCCGCCTGCTGTCTCCTCTCTCACTCGGCCTCGGGAACGCCGCCGTCGCCTGCTTCCTCTTCAACGTGGCCAAGGACAAGACTCTAGAGGGGCTCAGCTGCGTCTTCGGTTCGAGATGGCCTCAATCCTTGGTGACAGAGAGAGGGTGGAAATGTCCGGCAGAAGAAGGAGGATCTCAATTAGTGGGACCAATAAGTCAAGCGAGAAGCGACTCACTAAAGACTCCGAGACTCGGGACCGATACTCATTCATCATGTCACTCGAGAGCTCCGTGTCGGGCAACATGCCCTCGAGGTTTCTTGGTGAACTGGTAGCCGCATTCGATCTTGAGCTTGGCGACCATACCCTTTTCTGCGTCCTCGGAGACGCTCCGGCCGGTGAGAAGCCGCTCGTCGAGATGGTTCTTGTAGTAGCGCTCGAAAACATCCTTGTTTTTCAAGAATCGGAAGAGGATTACGGTCTTGTCAAGAATGCTCTGAAGAAGGACGGGGAGAGTTTGAGATGGGCGTAAGCGTCGCGAGAGTGAGAGGACAGTCGGACGCCACTTACGTTGATCTCTTCCTCAGTCTTCTGCGTGAAGCGATGGGCAGAAGTCAGTGAACAGAGCACACCCAAGCGCTTTAAGACAACGGCGCACCCCCTTGACACCCTCCTTGAGGTAATCATCGATGTAGAGACAAAGAAACTCGGCCGAACGTGGGTTGGCGTTAATGAACGACTCATACGCCTAGAACCAGAGTCAGCGAGGGGGGTATGCACAATGAGATGGTCGAAACGTGACAAACCTCGTTGATTTCGGTCTGAATGTACTTGTCCCCACTGAATGCGTCCTTGAGGATCCGATCGAACTTGTCCTTGAGCACAAGGACGTCCTGGACCCATCGCAGCGCGGCCACGAGGGCCGCTCCAACGGGGTTGATGGTTCCGGCTCCTCCTGCCCCCCCTCCAGTCTTCATTTTGCCTTTGCCCTTGCTGCTGCCACCACTCTCAGAAGCGGATGCTCCAGTAGCATCCTCATCGCCCCCGGCCTCGTTCGCCGTCACTGTCCTCTCTGAGGGTCCCGCAGGGTCCGTGTCCTTCGGTTCAACGGTCGTCTCCTGCTGCTGCTCCCCATCGTTGTTGACCTTATCTCCCCTCTCCCGAACGCTCTCCTTCAACCCACGTCTGAGTTCTTTCATCCCCATCGGGACCCGCGCGAAAAGCCGATAGAGCCTCGCGAGGTCGTCAATCCGGTCCGCCTCGAGCATGGGGAACAGGCCCGAATCGGTGTTGTCAATGAGCGTCTTGAGGTGCGCGGTGAGGAGGTGGTCCTCAAGGAGGGCTTGGAGTGGCGGGGCGGTCTTAGAGGAGAGGTAGAGCTGCGTCCTGGCAGCCTCTTCCTCGAAGCGGCGCTCGACCTGGCCAGCAACTTGTCAGCCCCTGCTTCTGGGTGTGCATATTGTGGTATGCTAGGGACGGCCTCTCACCTTCTTAAGGTACACGCCAGCCGGACACTCCTCAACGAGCCGCTCCCCTTCTTCCTTGTAGAAATCCGCCGTCCACGCCAGAAAGGTCCTCTCAAACTCCACCTCATACACGCTCGGTCCTTTCGGGGCGGCATCCTTGTCCGCTAGCTCGAGCAAGACGCCCGTCGTCTCGCGCATGGCGGACCGATTGATGACTTCGCCGTCGCGCTCGATCCTGATCTGAGCGAGAAGCGCCGCGACAAGTTGAGACTTGATCGGATGGACGGTGGACTGGATGACGTGGTCTCGGAAGAGGTTGCATCCCGCTTCGTTGACGGTGGGGACACAAGCTGCGGGGACATAGACCCGGTTCTGGAGGTGATCGAGGGGGTGGAAAGGTAAGCTGAAAGGGAGGGAGATGATGCGACGTCACACTCTTTTGTTCCTTCGACCACTCACCATGTACCGTAGCACCGCCTCCATCTTGACCATGGAGCTCCAATGATCATCCCAGACCTTCCTCAGAGCCTTGAGGAAGATCTCACCCTCCATCGCTCGTTCAACAGCCGACATGTCCACGCCCGCTCCAGGGGAGGCTGCCGCCGGGAGCAACCCGGATGATGCGCCCGCTGGACCACTGGCCGTGGAGCGCGGGAAGGTCGGAGCGACGATCTGCGAGGCTTGCTGGGCGAGATGATCGGCAACAATTTGTGTGAAGGCCGAGTAGAGCTCGTCGCCCTGTGGAGAGCACCGAATGATGCGAGGTAGGGGAAGGGGGGGGGGGGGATATAGGCCAGGGTCAGACGCGACGGAGCGGGTCAACCGTCTCCCCTCAGCAATGCGCTGTCCAGACCCGCTCCAGGTCTGCGAGACGCCGTCTCTCTCTCTCTGCGTACCCTATCATGAAGCACCAAGGAGTGAGCCCGCCGAAAGTTCTCCTCAAAGAGTAGCGTGTGGGTTTTGTGATTGAGGATCGACTTCAGGGTGACGACAAGCTGATCCCGCATCTGGTCGAGCTGAGTGTCCATCATTTGCTGTGAGGCTAAGCGTTTCAGCAAGGAAAGACGCTGTTGAGGGCAATCAAATGCAGCCAGAAATAGGATGTACAACTTTGGGAGGGCGCTGGGAGACCGCGAAGGCGTAGCGGTTTAAGTCAGCTAAGGTCAAGCGGGTCCGTCGATGCGTCGTATCAGACAAGCGAATGAGGACGTAGCTCACACTCACAGTCTTGCCCTTGTTGGTAGGCATGTCTATATCGTGGTTTGCGTGCGACTTGTCGATGAAGGGCTTGGTGCCCTCGGCAAAGTCGTCGCCGAAGGGCCTGGAGTTAATGGAAGTGCTTCGGCTATCTGGTTCCATACGTCGTCTTGCATGAGCGAAAACCACCAACTATCCCTTTTCTCCCTCTTGACCGACTTGAAGGGGTTGAAGGGCCTTGCCTAAATACGCATACAGCTTGGGCTCCAGGAGATACTGTCGGCTCCAAGCTGTCGGGCAAAATGGTAGCATCTCACGGTAAGCAATCTAAATAGCAGGAGTCAATCCCCATATTACTGCAAAGAACGGTCTTGGCTGAAAATATTGGAATTCCTGAGAAAAGGGGATTGAGGTGAGGGAGATCAGCGAGTCGGTGAGACGCGCACACAATCAAGGACTTCGCGAGCACGCAAGAGGAACCTACATCAGGATGATCTGTGTGAACCCTTAGACTTATTGTGGGTCTGCATCGTTTGGAGCTGTTACGCATAAAAGTAACTGCAGTATCGCGTTATTGTCAGAGGCGATCATCTTCCCGTCTAGGATGGCAGACGTGATTCAACTTATCTCATTTGGATATTGGGGACCTTGCCAGACTTGACAACATCGCGGAGCGTCTCCATCAGGTCGAATCAGTGGCACTTGAAGAGGTCGATCCAGTTGAGCTGGAGTCAGGCGAGCGACTTGGCAGACAGGGTTGAAGCCAGATTCCGGCGTATTTTGGCATGATCGAGCAAGGCTCACTGATCGATAGAAGAAAAGTTATCGGTTATCGACAAACCATAGATCGACGGAAGTCTGAAGTTTGCAAACGGCTCTATATAATGCACCTTGCCACTCAGGTGTCAGGATCTCGCGGACTCGCCACCTCGTTTCTGAGCCTGGCCATTGTCGCGTCTGCGCTCCTGCGCCTCCGACTCTGTCTTCACTTAACGCGCTTCGGATGATCTGCGCGGTTTGCCTGCGGAGCTTCCTCCTTGCTTGTTTAGCACTCCTCTTCTTCGTTTCTTGTTCCGCCACCTCACCTCACGCTCTCCTTGCTTCGTTATCTTCCCTCTCCTCTCATTTGTCACCTGTTCCACACTCTTTGCTTCTCATCCTTTCCCTCTTGTCCCATTATGCCGCGTCTCCATCGTTCTCATCCCCTCCGTCTTCCTCATTCACCGTCCATAAAACGCTCAGTTCATCGTAGATATCTGTTTTGTACTCTGAATATCATTTGGACTGCCCAAATCTTCCCAAATCTTCCAAGCGAGCCAGTGCCACCTCCACCACTTCAGTCCCACTCTCCACCGAGGCCCCTTTCCTTACCCATCCTCTTCAACCCTCGATCCATGGGCTAATCCTACATTGATGACGAACATCATGATCATTCCTTCCAGGCCTCGAGCAAAAAAGCCAGTACCCCATACGTCTCCTGCATACCATACCCCAAGACCGCCGCGACGTTCTCTTCCCCTGCAGTAGCGGGCGAAGCTACACTTGTCTTGGCCAAGGTGTCGACGCCGAGGTAAAGGAAGCGGATCTGGGATCCTAGCTCCATCGACATCCTGCAAGCGGGTTCAGAACGATCAGTCAATGCACACTTTAACCTGCCTCAGTAATCGGGATTCACCGCTCGACCCGACTGAGGAAAGTCTCCTCCACAAAACTGACCGCTTGAGTCCAGCTCCGGCTACCACCACCCTCGCTCTCGCCCTCGCTCCACCCCCCTCCTCCAGCTATCGTCTCATCAGCTCCATCATCCCCATCATCGTCGCTCTCATCATCGCCTCGCAGCTTTCTCGAGCGCCAGCTCCGCTTCGACTTCCTCCGAGGGGCCGGCGCCGGCCGAGGAGGAAGGATGGATCGACGTGACAAGTCGACAAGGCCGGCGTCAGAGGTGAAGGCCGCAAAGACGTCGGAGAAGAGAACGCAGAGGTCGAGGATTGAGGTGATCGATTTGGAGAGAGCGGACGTCTGGAGCAGAATGGGGAAAGTCAGGCTGGGCCAGAGAGAGGGATGGGAGGATCACGCTCATACCCGGTCGCTCAGGAGGCAGAGATCTCTAATGCGTGCGATACTGATAGAGCCAATCAGCAAGCGTTCAAGGGTAGCGAGAAAGCTGGAAGACCCACTGCTGGTTGTGCAATGGAATCATCGCGTCGAGTGAGGCGACCGTCCCGAGCGCTCCTCGAAAACGCTCCGACTCAACATGCAAGACTGTCGTCATAATGTAGTCCTCTAAGACGCTGAAAGCGAGAGAGAGTCAACCAGGTCCACGGCGCATCGCACCCTTCGCTCGACACACCTGACGATCCACCCAAGCTTCTTGCGAAGCGCATAAAACGCCTTGGTCTCCGTCCCGTCTTTGACGCTCTGCCATTCATCTCGTTGAATGAGCGAGAGCCTCGAGGTAACGTTGCGGGCGCGGCGGATCTGGAGGAGGAGAACGAAGACCCGCGAGCGGATGGCCTGGGTTTCAGGGGTAAAGACAATTGAAAGGGGGAACGGGATCTCGAGGGAAAGAAGGGTTCGACTCAGTCAGAGCACATGCGCAAGCAAGAGACGAGAGGGAGGACTCACCGCATAGTCGGCGGAGAGGCTCTCGAGCAGCTTGACGCTTCGCGCGGAGGAGCCCTTGAGGACCCGAGTGCCCAGCTTGGACCGGAACCGGACAAGCGTTGGATCGATCCAGAGGTCGGAAGATATCTCGACGAGTTCGGAAAAGGAAAGGTCAAGCGCGTGAGCGTCGCCCCAGGGTCGACCAGAGTCCATCTGCAGAAAGGAAGGGCTATCAGCAGCGAGAGTGGCTAGAGAGGGCAATACAGACGCACCCGAGACCAGATCTCCTCTGCCCACTCGCCGAGGACCTCACCCCGTCTCATCCAGAAGAGGCCCTCAATGGCGGTGAGGTGTCCGATTAGTCCGCAGTCCTCCATGAGCACGCGGTAGAGTTGGTACTGGAGGCCCTGCAGCTGCGGACCAAGATGGTCTGTGAGGCTCTGAGTGATTGAGGACGGTGGGGCGGCAGCAAGTGGGAAATCCCCCTCAATGTCGCAGGCCGGGTCAAAGATCGAAGGGAGGGCGCTGCGAGCCAGAGCGGGCGGAAGTGATGAATCGAGAGAAGAGGTACGTTTCTGCGGTGGGTAAGGCTCAACAAACTTGGGAGATAGCGCAGGTGGTGGGAGATTGATGACAGAAGGCGGCAGACAGGACTGGCGACCGAGAATCTCGTGAATGGACGGCCAAGGCTCATTCCCCTGGTGCAAGGATTCAGATAAAAGGCCCTGGTCCCGATCCGTCCATCCCAGTGCCTTCAGCAAGCCTACAGCTTTACCGGCGGCCAGGGTATCCCCCTCAACGCCCCTCAGGAATACCGGGACGGCCAGATTGCCTTCATTCGTCTGCCGCACGCCGAACGCGCTCCGCCAGGTATCGCCATCGCCGCCGGCTCGCGCGATCGGGTCTTCCTTCCGGACGATAAAAAATTCCGCCGAGACAGACGTTTCATCCGTCGCGCCGATGCCCTCGCGAAGCCAGCGGCCGAGCATCCTCCAGAGTGGCTGAGCAGCGCGGAGGAAGACGGCCTCGAGCTCGTCGGCGAGAGCGGCCCGTCCGATGGAGCGCGAAGTAGATATGGTGAGGAAGAGGGCGTCAAGCGTCTCAAGGGCGAGGGTCGAAGGGCGCGTGGAGGAGAAAGGTGATGGGAGACTACAGACGAGGTTGTGGAGGGCATCCAGGGTCTCGCTTCGCGCGACGACCTGGTCGGCGAGGGAGAGGAGGGTGTGGACCGGGCGAGACTGGGCGTCGGTATGGGCGGTTGACGATGGCGGCGTAAGCAACTCCTCCTCTCGATCGACACACCACCGAAAAAAGTCATGGACAGCGCCCTCAACGGCTTCTGCAAATGCCTCAAGGGTAAGGCACCGCCAGACACCCTCCGTCGGAGACCGAGATGAGCAAAAGACATCCGAGGCAAAGCCCTGCAGTCTCAGGACAGTATTGGAGATAGCAGCAAATTCAGCAAGGAGGGCATTGAGTGCGCCAGGGGAGAGATGCTGAACGACGCAAGCGGGGTTGGGCTGCAGAGAGATCGATCAGTAAGAGTCTACTAGTGCGAATAAACGTGAGTAGGAGACATACCTCGCACCAGCTGCCATGATTAACCCGGAAAAGCTCGCCTGGACGACCCATGAGGCAGAAAAGAACCTCGCGGATGGCGTCCGACTCGGAGAGGTACGACTGCGCGTTGCCGAAATCAGAGCCAAATCGCCAGAGCCGAAGAACACTAGGGAAGCTCACTCTTCTATCAGGCATCTCAAGTCCTGCTTCCCGTAACGAGACAGACTCAAGCAACCTCGGCAGAGACGGCGCCTCGATGACTTGATTCCACCCCGACAGGTCGCAGTCCAAGCCAGAGTCGCCATCGACGAGGACGGGCTTGTACGGTTCTGTCCGCCAATAGGGTTCCTCTTCCGCCTCCCAGGAGGACAAGGCGAGGTCTGATGCCAGAACAGCGCCTGAAGCAGGGTCCGACGGTGGTGGTGGCACCTCGTCGTCAACGGACGAGTCCGGCTCGTAGATTGACCCACGATAAGAGTCGTCGCTGCCGTAGTCCGGCTCCTCCCAGGGGTCACTCTCCTCATCGGCCTCTTCTGATGCAAAAATCTCGTTCCAGAGGTCCCGGTCGCGCTCCTCCTGGGTGCGGGGACGAGTGAGTGCGCCGGCAAGGATGTGTTCGGCTTGCTCCTTCGTTTCAGGCGTCGGCGGGTTCGAGAGAGCGAGCTGGAAGGAGGTCAAGGAAGCATCAGCCTCGGCCATAGTGGCTCGCACTTCGGCTTTGGCTCACCAAGAAGGCCAGATGCGACGGAACGTTCTCCATCTGAGAGGAGGGCACAAGGGAGATCAGCCGCGTGCCGTTGTCTGCCATGCTGACCCTCCAAAACCCACCTTGATGTCCCTCTCGCCATCCCAGACAGATTCCGTCCGCTCAGACAGAGACTTTTGAGCCTTGATTATTGCGCAGACATGCTCGAGTGCGGCACCGATCTCGTCGCGCCCGAGGACGTGTTGTTTGTAGATCATGCTGACGAACGACGCGTCGATCGTCAGCATTCGTCCTCAATGGTCTGGAGGCCCAACAGCCACTCACCCCTCGAGCCCACCCAAAGTCTCGCTCCATTCTGCTCGCAGCCCGCCTCCTGCCCGGTCGAGCGCCCTGACGGTCCTCGCGACGACAACGTTGGCAGCGTCGGGGCTAGGCGGGAGGAGGCCAAGCGAGCCGAGGAGGGCCCTGGTCTGGGCGTGGACGGTCGTCGGGGAGGAAGAGGAGGACGGATTGGCCATCAGGGCGGGCGCGACGGCCTGGGCTGGGGTGAGCGCGTGGCTGGTTGGTGTTGAAGGGAGACAGACAGACGGGCGGAAGTCGCGCCGTTGGACGCGTCGCCCGCGCGCGTCTCTCTTCGCCCGCGCCTCATCTCGCGTTCGCACGACCGACCGCCCGACGAGGCCACCCGTGCGCACCAGTCCTCTCTGAGCCGGCTCCCCATGCTAGTCAAGGATATCAGGACTGAGCCTGAGAGCGAGAGGGCCCAGACATGGCGGCGGCCCGTGCGGCAGATGCCCGCTCCTGTCTCCAACCCTCCCGTCTTCGCCTCTGCTCCTCCGACCACCACCTCCACCTGCCACCCGACACCCAACATCCCGACATCACCTGGGATCCACGCTCCCTCGGCAGGCTCCTACACCCCTCCGCCAGCCCGCCTACGGTGCCCGCCACGCGCTCCCGTGTACGCACCAAGCGTCCCCGCTCACCTCAGCCTCCACCCTCGCCCGCCCCGACAGCCCAGGTGAGCCCCTCGGCCATCGGCCAGCACCCTTCAGCCACCAAGCGCGCCAGAACAGACATGTCCGACGAGTGAGCTGTTCTCCTGTCAGGGGCAAGGCTGTCTTCCGCTGACACGCTTCCCCGCCAGTTCCGAGATGGACGACTTCGTCATGGACGACGAGGACGACCTCGACATGGGCTATGACGACGACGATGGTCAGTCGCCTCCCTTCCCTCCCTCCTTCCCCCGCCCCTCCACGGTGGAGGAGAGGAGCTCATCTCTTCCGAGACGGCGTGTGTGGGCTATCTCGGTATCCTTTCCCCTCGGCTTCTCCCCCCTCTCGCTGTCGCCCGACCTCGCTCGTTACATCAGCATCCCTTGGCACACGCGCGGTCGCTGATACGGCTCCCTCTCCTTGCCCCCCTTGTTGTGCCCGATCCTCCAGAGTCTGCCTCCGATGTTGCTGACGACGATGAGGACGAGGACGCCGTCGATTTTGGCTACGAGGACATGTCAACGTCCAAGACGCTCGAGAAGAAGGTCCGTGGCTCTTCCCGAGTCCTTCGGCTCCACCGCCGCCGCCGGTCCCGGCTCGCCCTGCTGACGGACGGACGCCCGGTCCCTGCAGCCTTACGACGTCACCTACAAGTGCAAGCACCCAGACGAGCTCCGCAAGGCGATGGAGACCGAGGTTGAGAAGCTGAGGTCGATCTTTGATCCCATGGACGTGAGTCATCCTCTCCCTGCCTCCCATCCTTTTCCTCCCCTTGCACCCCATGCGCGGCGTCGTGCGACCAGTCGTCGTCCGCCCTCTTCCTCTTCGCTCGCTGCTTCACTCCTGTCTTTCCTGTGACGCTGACAGTCACTCTTATCTCCTTGCAGGTCCAGACCGCGACGCTTCTCCTCCGCTCAATGAACTGGAACAGGGAGAAGGTGCGTCGTCGTCTCGGCGCTCATCCGCCGCATCGCCGCCGTCCGCTCTCGACCGGTCTGGCTAATTAACCCATGCCCTCCAATACAGCTCATTGAGCGGTATATGGAGGACCCAGAAGCCTGTCTCTCCGCTGCCGGACTGGACCACAACCCTCCCTCGCCTGTGGTCACATCGACGTCGCTGCCGAATCCGGGCCTCGCCGAAGGTGCCACCTCGTCGTCGTCGTCGTCATCCCAGCAGCGAAAGTCGGGTCGGACCAACACCCGCGCCTCACTTTCCCACCCTTCTGCCCTCGCATCATCCTCCTCGACTTCCTCTCGCTGGGACGGTGGCTCGTTCCCGAAGCTCGCTGCCGCCACGGAATCCTTCATGTGCCCGATCTGCTGTCTCGACTTTGAGGCCGAAGACGTCGAGGAGCAGACGCTCGCCCTCGGGTGCGGTCATCGGGCCTGCCGCGACTGCTGGTCGATGTACCTTGAGGGTAAGATCAAGACTGAGGGCGAGAGCGTTCGAATTCAGTGCCTCGAGGACGGCTGCGATCGCATCGTCAGCGAGCGCGTCGTTAACTCGCTCGTCGCGGACGACGTCAAGGAGCGGTGAGTACGAGAGGATTGGCTAACAACTCCGGTCGATGCTGACCCTCTCATCTCTCATGTCCCATAGCTACCATGAGCTGCTGAACCGCACCTACGTCGACGACAATCCGTCTCTCAAGTGGTGCCCTGCGCCCGGATGTGCGTCTTGTCTGTTTCCTCCTTGGGGGGGGGGGGGGGGGGGGGGGGGCTTAAGCTGATCATTACTCCTCTCCCCATCAGGCATCTTCGCCGTCGAATGCAAGCAGGCCGCACCCAAGGTCCTCAATACCATTATCCCGACCGTCACGTGCGAATGCGGGCAGACGTTCTGCTTCGGGTGCGTCCGAGCGCGCTAGCGATTCGAGGATGTCTTTTCGCTGCTGACTAGTTCCTCCATCAAGATGCGGGAACCCGGCCGACCACCGACCGGTCATCTGCCGGATCGCCAAGCTCTGGTGGAAAAAGTGCGCCGATGACAGTGAGACGTCCAACTGGATCAGCGCCAACACGAAGGAGTGCGACAAGTGCCATTCGACGATTGAGAAGAACGGAGGATGCAAGTGGGTGTCGCCATCTATATCTCTCTCACCCGATTTTCCTCTTGACTTGGCTGACACTCGCTCCCGATCTAAGCCACATGACGTGCAAGAAGTGCAAGCGTAAGTTTGGTTATCGCTTCTCTCAGGGCGGTGACTCGGGACTGACCTCCCTCCCTCCTCCTTTCAGACGAGTTCTGTTGGGTCTGCATGGGCAACTGGGCTGAGCACGGAACAAGCTGGTACAACTGCAACCGGTACGAGGAAAAGTCCGGGACCGAGGCCCGCGACGCGCAGTCCAAGAGCCGGGCGAGCCTCGAGCGGTACCTCCACGTGAGCGCCTCTCTCCTCTCATCCTTCCTGCTCGTGCCTTTTGTTGACTTTCTCCCCCAGTACTACAACCGATGGGCAAACCACGAGCTTTCGGCCAAGCTCGACCGCGAGCTATACGCCAAGACAGAAAAGAAGGTCCGTTTGAGGCGTCGCTCCTCGACGTTCACCCTTGCTGACCTCCCCCGGCTCATTCCTCAAGATGGAGGAGATGCAGTTGACGTCGAACCTCACCTGGATCGAGGTTCAATTTGCTAAGAAGGCCGTCGACACACTCGTCGTTGCCCGCATGACGCTCAAGTGGACCTACGCCATGGCGTTCTAGTGCGTCGCCTCTCGCCTGCCTCATTGACGAGCCCATCTCTGATCGTGGTCCGCGCTTTCTAGCCTCGCGCGCAACAACCAGACGACACTCTTTGAGGACAACCAGTCTGACCTCGAGCAGGCGGTTGAGGCGCTCTCAGAGCTGCTCGAGAAGCCCATCGACAAGGACGCGATCGCCGCGCTCCGGCAGCAGGTGACGGACAAGACGGTCTACGTTCAGAAGCGGCACGAAATCCTGCTGGATGACTCGCTGAGGGGCTATCTTGAAGGACGGTGCGTCGCCGTCACGCTTCCTCTTCTCTTGTGCTCTCCAATCCTGACACAGTTTCTTCCTCACAGCTGGATCTGGTCCGTCGACACCCTCGCGAGGGCATGAACGGCGTGCGCTTCGTCCTTGCTTCGTCTCCCTCCCTCTCCCCCCCCCCCCCCCCCCCCTCCCTCCTGGCATCAGCACTATAGTCTCTTTGCATTCTCCTCCTTCCCTTCCCTCTCTCCGCACGCATGCACGTTCTTCTCGCTTCATCCCTTCCTCTCGCTGCTCCCTTTCTCTCCTCTCTCACTATCGTCCCCTCAGTTCTTGTCCCAGCCCTCCTTCTTTTCGTCTTTTTGTTTTCTCTTGTAGAATCAGGATTATGAGCCTACTTACTCTCTACTTTTACCGACCCGTAACGCCAACACGGACTAAGCTGAGATGACGATGAAAGGGGGTTTTGCCTGTCCGACCTCGTCGCGCTGTGTCCGTCGCTCGTTTTTTTTTCTTGCTCTCCAACCACCACCCACTCGCCCTCAATATGACGACGCCCGTCTCCTCATCCTCATCGTTATCGGCCCCTCCGCCACAGCCTTTGTCTCTGCCTTCCCCCCAGCAACATAGCGCCCAAGGGCGACCTCTTCCTCTCCAGACCCCGCCGTCGTCGCCTCAAGCTCCAAGAAGCGGACACCCATCCCACTGGAGCCTATACTCTGCAAGTCGTTCAAGATGAATACTGGGTGCCCATACATTCGTTCTTCCTTGCATGATGTTTCCTTCCTTGCTCTCCAAGCGAAAGCACATACATCTGAAGAAAGAGACATAACCTCATCGCGTTGAGAGACGAGCTGGTCACGTACAATATCCTCGCATTCCAGAGGCATCTTTGTTCGTCGGCCCGCCAGATGTTGGATCGCACGCGAGGGAGAAGCAGAAAATGCTGGGGAGGGAGCGGGAAGATTAAGGTCAGAGGGAGAAGCTGAGAAGAAGGAAACAAAAAAAAGCGGGTAAGAGGCGGTAGCGATGTGGAACGACGCATGTTGATGGGTCTTTTATCGGCATTGGCAGGATGGTGCGTTTCTGTCTGTCATCTCTCTCACTCTTTCGTCATCCTAGAAGATAACTGGAACTCCTGACTAGGCCCAGTATTGCGGGTGTGTGCTCTTTGACTCACATGTCTCCTTTCCTATCCATCACAGAGAGCTTCAGGTACACCTTCTGCTTGTCCTGCATCAAAACATGGAGGGACCCCAAGCGAAGTGTTCGGCGAAGCTTGCGAACGTCAAGAGCTGTGTGTCCGCCTTGATTCCCCCTCTTCTTCGCCTTCTTGTTTGTTTGCCTCTTTCTCGCTCATGCTCTACATGCCGTGCAAATTCCAGCTTCGTCGTGCCTTATCACCGCTTCCCGCCAGACGAAGAGGCGAAGGCGGTCGCAACCGCATAGTCCAGGGCCTGACTAATGACGATTCCTGTTCGATGAATGAGCCGATGCTTGTCGCGCGACTGCTACTAATGGCTGCGCTCGCAATTATTTTTAAGCCAGTCCTTCTTCGACTAGATTCTATATCTTCGGACACGACTGGTGAGTCCGCCACAAACCCGCCTTTTCTCCCAGGCTCACTGAACCTCGGTTCGTCAGCCCCTACACCCACAACGCTGTAGACGGAATCCACCACCATCTCGGCCTGAACGTCGGTGCGACAATGTGTAAGTGTCTCCTAGCATCTCAGCGCTCGCGTGTCCCTCTGCTAACCATCACTCTTCAAGCGCGCCACAGGCAACTAGACCATCTCTCCCGATGCTGCCAACCAGATCGAGATACTCCGCTTGATCCACAAATACCCTGTTCGAGGCCTGAGCCGAGTGCGTGATTCCAAGTTTCCACCACTCGTGCCAGGCTTTCACGGATTTACCACATTGGCTCTGCGCCTATGGGGCTGTCGGAATCTCGCGGACCCGCCACCTCGGTTTCGTGCCTGCGTACATCGACTGGCTTACCCGCCCGGCTCCCACACCTGCCGCCACTCTTCAGCCACACTGTCACACACTCTTTGTTCCTTTTTCTTTCCCTTTAGTCCATAAAACGCTCAGTTCACCGAAGACCTTTGTTCTGCATTTGGACTATCATTGAAACCCAACAAACCCTGCCCAAGACATTGAAGCGGGCTATTGCCACCTGGCCGGCCACCTCCACCCCTTCAGTCTCACTCCTCCACCGACGCTCCTCTTCTCACCCATCCTTCTCAGCCCTTGGCCCATGGGCCAATCCTTACACCTTTTTGGGCGGGAAAGACTCTGGCTCACTGCCTCCTCCCACCTTGCACAGGTTCATCCGTCATACGAGCCTTCGGGGCCAACCAGGCAAGGATCGTGTTCCCCGTCATCGCCATGGCTCCCGCGACCCCAGCGGCCGCACGGCTGAGTGCTACCATGCCTGAGGAGACCACGGGCATGTGCAGCGACGCCATCGCCCCCGCTGAATGCGCTGGGGCAACGAACGCCGCCGGTGGAGAGGCCCGCGGCATTCCGGAGGGTGGCCCGCGCTGCGAGGACGAGCAAGACCTGACTGGACGGCTGCCATCAGACAGACGACCTGCTGGCGAAAGCCGCCCGGGGTGGGACAAGAGCCGACGGTCGCATCCGCAGTCGCGCTGCCGTGGGCCACGGCGGAGTAGTATTGGATCGGGTTGCCGGCTCGCTGGCTCTGTTCGACTAATCGTGCGTCCTGCCGTCCGACCCGCATCATCACTGATCTCCCCTGCGTCGCCGTCGCCCGCCCACCCTTCTCTCGTCGCCGTCGACGCGTCAAGGCCCCGCCCAGTCGCCGCCGTCGTTGCCGCCGTCCGCGCCCTCTGGCCAGCCAGCGAGCGAGCTCGCCCGTTCGTGCTCCTTACCCCCACCCACCTGGGTTCGTTCCTTCCCCCTTCGCTCTGGCCCTCTCACCCCCGCCCGCCTACGCTCTCAGGCGGGTTTCTCGCGCTCGCGTGCTCGCTCTTGCGCAGGAAACGAGCCCCTCGAGAGCCTGCCGAAGTTTCGGCGGCCGCTGGCCCGTCACTTAACCAACCTGCTAACCTTTGCTTCCCTCCTGCCCCTCTCCCAATCTCTCCCTCGCTTTCTCGGCCTCTCTTGATCATTTCCGACCTTCTCGCCCCCACTCTTTGTCTGCTCCCCGACCCTTCGCCCCGCTTGGATCTCCGCGCTCGCGTCAACCCTCCCTTCCGTGCTGGGCCACAGTCGACAGCGGGCCTTCTTCCCTCCTCCGCTCTCTCCCCCTCGCCCAGCCCAGCCCGCCCACTCTCGCTCGG
Organism: Tausonia pullulans; assembly: GCA_951802195.1. Lineage (NCBI taxonomy): Eukaryota > Fungi > Basidiomycota > Tremellomycetes > Cystofilobasidiales > Mrakiaceae > Tausonia > Tausonia pullulans. The sequence goes on from OX637630.1 coordinate 26,119, forward strand.
TCCCTCGGGCCTCCCCGCTTTCTTCCCACCTCCCTCCCCCCCCCCTCCTTTCGCCCTTACCTGCACCCGCACCGTCATGCCCAACAGCAGCGAACCCCCATTGGCGTCGTCTGCCGTCCCCGCCTCCGCCGCCGCTGGCTCGTCGGCCCACGTCTCGCTCGCGTCCTCGCGGTCCTCGTCGCCGCACTTCCCGTCGCCCTCGTCAGCTTACAAGCCCCCACCGAGCGAGAGCGAGGAGCTGGAGCGCATCAGCTCCCTCATCCGGTCCGTCGGCCCCTCCGCCTCGTCGGCGGCGGCTGCTACGGGCCATCCGTCGTCGTCGTCGTCGGCGTCGTCGGATGCGAGGCGGCAAGCGTCATCCTCGTCGTCGTTCGCCGCGACGACCATGGCGGCTCTCCCCGAAAGTAAATGCGGCGCTGAGAGCAGCGGGCAGGCGACCTCGACGGTCGAGGACGGCGTCGATGACGACGATGCGTACGAGCTCCCGCCAGAGAGCAGCGTGTTCTCCTCCCGTCGAGCGTCGCTCATCTCCTCGAGCGGGTCGGCGAACCAGCCCCACCCGCTCGACGAGCCGAGGCTGCCGACGCCTGAACCGAAGGAACCCCACCTCGACCATGACCTCTATGGCAAGCACCACGACGCATCGCCGTCGTCAGCCCCCCCGACGACGGACGCCGGCTTCTCGGTATCGCCCTCGTCTCGGCCAGAGTCCTCTAGCGGCGCTTCGCTCCCGGCCGCGGCAGGCAGCGGTGGGCCTGGCTCGCCCAACGTTCACCCTCAGCAGCAACAGCAGCCCGACGCGTCGACGTCTTCCATCCCGCCGACCTCCTCCTCCTCCAGCAACCTCCTTCTTCATCGCGAGGCAGCAGCGACGGCTGTGGCCCTCTCCCCAACCTCCTTCGAGCCCGCTTCCTCCCCGCCGTCCCAACCCATTGTCCGGGATTTCGCCTTCCCGCCAGACGACGACCGCCACTTCGGCCGGGGTTCCCGCCGGGCCTCGCTCGTCCTCGAGCAGGGCCGCCAGCGGGCAGCAGAGGCAGCTTCTGGTGGCAGCAGCAGCAGCGATGGTAGAGGAGGAACTGGTGGCGAAGGGTCGTCGGCCGGAGGAGGGTCGAACCCATCGGCCTCCGGGTGGAGCTTTGCCAACTTTGGGTTCGCAAACCGCCGAAGAGCCGGGACGGACAATGATGAAGAAGACGAGGGGGAGGACGAAGAGGTAGACGACGACGATGACGACGAGTCCCACTGGGACGAGGACGCCGACGACTATGATCCGGACGACCCCAGGCACGGCGTCGCCCGCGCTGAGATCGACGGAAGCGCCTGCTCGGACGGCGCCGTCGACTATGGGGCTGCACCTGACGAGGATGACGAGCCGCCTTGCAGTCCGGGAGTGTACCGGGCGCTCTACGGGTGAGTGCCGTCTCTTTCTGTCCTCTTAACTTCCGTCCCGTCCTTCTTGCCTCTAACAACCCCACCCGCCCTCGCAGCTTTCTCTCTGAAGGCGCCGCCGAGCTGACCCTCGCCGAGGGCGACTACGTTCGCGTCCACGCGTCTGGTGGTATCGGCTGGGTCATCGCGACCTTGCTCCCCGATGGCCCTCCTCCTCCGCGAGGCAGCAACAAGGGCGGAGAGGTCGAGGAGGATGCTGCGGATCTGGAGAACCAGGGACTAGTACCGAGAGGATACCTAGTTCGCTGCGAGGAGTACGAGCGGGGTGAGGAGTCTTGAGCGATCATTCCTGACTTTTCTCCGCCTCATTATCGGTTTCCTTTTCTCCCTTCTTCCCATCTTTCCCTCCATTTGCTTCTCACTGCTCCCTGCCTCTCTCTCTCTTTCTCTCATCGAATCGCGCTACCCACGACCCCCCCCCCCTCCCCCCCCCCCCCTCCGACCCTTACCTGCCGTCCTATTCCACCCGCCTGATCACGTCACGTCACCGCCGGCCCCCCACTTCTTCTTGGTCATTTTCTCCCGTATCTTTCGCTCTTGTCACTTTTCTGTTTCCTCCACCGGAATTACATCTATATACCCCCGTTTGCTTGTCTCCCGTCCGCCCTCCCCCTCTCTTCTTACCCACTCTCACGCGCGCGTGTGCAATGCATGGCCCTCGGTCCTTCTTCTCTCGCGTCGACGAGAAGATCTCCTGCGGAGCAAGACTCGACACACAATCGAACATCGCTCATAGTATTGCCCGTGTCCACCGAGAACCCTTCGTCCCCACCCCCCCCCCCCCCCCCCCCCCACTTCCTTCGTCCCTCTTTCACTCGTCCCGCACCACCTCCATAAGGCTCACGAGATACTCGTTGTACTGACGCCTCTCCTTGTCCGAAGTCGGGGCTGGCTTGGTCGTCATCTCCCCTCCTCCTCCTCCTCCCTTTGCTCCTCCACCCCTGCTCGCCCCCGGCCCCTGCTCGACCCCCATCTGCAAGCTGAGCATGGCCCGATACTCCTCGAACGAGAACCCCCTCGTCCCCGGCGGTGTTGTCGTCGTCCCCTTGAGCCGGAGTCCGTCGAGCATGGGCTTGGGGCCCTCGAAGAAGAGGTGCCAGTAGGCTCGACCACGGAGGAAGTCGGCTTCGGAGGGGTCGTCGGCGATCGTCTTGAGGGATTGCTGGAGGGCGAGGACGTTGCGCATGATCTGGATGATGTGGGAGGGGGCGGGCGGGCGCGTTCAACACTGGGTCCGAAGTCTCTCAGGAGCAAAAAAAACGACGCACCTTGCGCACGCCAAAGGCATTGGCGAACGGGACGTGTCGTGAGTTGGATACCAGCAGATCATCGACGAGTGGGCCCAGTCCACGAAGGACAAAGGACCGCTCCCTTGGGGGGAGTGTCGTCTCGGCGACTTCCTCAAACCGTTCCAGGTCCGCGATGAGATCGATGACATTTGGGTCGGGCTCAAAAGCTTCTTGCTCGAGGCGGTAGTTGCCCTGGGGAAGGGGAAGCGTCAGCAGTGTGTGAACAGATGAGGGACGACAACGAGAGAGGGCTCACCCTCATGGCGAGGTCCATAAAGTGCATTACCCGACAGCGGATCTCGATGCGCATCGTGAAGAGGACCATCTCGGAGAGTTGCTTGTAAGTTTCGAGGAGGGCCTCGAAGCGTCTGAGGAGGAAAGGCGCTCAGCATACAAACACAACAAGGGGTCAAGGGTACGAGACGCAACTGGGCCATGGCGTGGGTCAGGGGCAGCTGAGGACCTCCTTCAGGGACCGTGTCTCGGCCGCCAGTTGCGCGGTCCATCTGGGAGGGTGGTGACTGGCGGGTCAAGGGGATGAATTAGTGATGTCCCAAAGGCAAAACACGGGTAAGGGGACAGACCGGCCCAGTCTCAAACGTCAGCGTCGTCGCTGGAGGCGAGACCAGTCCGCTCGCCGTGTCGTCCGCCGAGCCTTTGAGCTCCTTCAGTCGAGCCATCGTCCAGATCTAAAATGGCAGGCGGACGTCAGTCAGTCAAACTCGATCGAAAAAAAAGGGATAGACAGCGAAAACCCACTAAGCTCATGTACAGGTTCCCCAGCTGGCCGAACTTCCGCGTCGAGGCCAACAGCTTGTCCTCCTCAATCACCTGCTCATTCTTCAGCGCCAACTCGAGCCTCGTCTCCTGCAAACCCAGCTCGCGAAGTCTCCCCGGCTTGTCCTCTGACGTCCGGTTGAGCTCCTCCATACACGCCGTCAGTTCGACTCTCTGCGCCCAGAGACCTGAGAGTGAGAGGTGCGAGGTTGCGCCGTCGGCGCCACCGCTGCTGCTGTGCCGGGAAACGACCTCTGTGAAGTGGGCGCTGCATCGCTGGTAGAACTGGATGATGATGGAAATGATGAGCCGAGAGTAATTCTCCCGGTGGAAGGGCGTCGTCCTGAGCATGGCGCAGAGGTTGGTTATGAGCGCCAGGACTTGAACGGACGCCTTAATCACAGGTCGGAGCGTCAGCGTTCGCCACGAAGGGTCCTCTTGGAAGGCGTTTAGGGCTGTGAGGATGAGAAGAAGGGTAAGTTGCTTGCCGGTCGAACTGGTGTAAAAGATCTCAAACTTACCTCTCGTCGCCTGCCCAAAGAGATCCGAGACCTTCTCCTCGAGCCTCGGGAGGTAGACCTTGACGACAAATTCGTCGAGACCAGACGTATCATCCTCATTGAACCCGATAGGCATGATGGCCGACGCGCGAGCAAGGAACGCGAGCGTCGGTTGGAAGAGGATGGGGACATTGAACGCGTCGGGCGGGACGACCGTGCGATGCTGAGTTGTCGTCGCTGCCGCTGGCGACGTCGCCGCTAGACTGAGGCGGTCATCCACCGAGACTGATGTCGACGCCGTGTCGAGGCCAACGAGGCCCGGGACGGAGGACCGTAGCGAGCGAAGCAAGTCCTCGTCGTACATTTTCACGAGCCGCGCGTTGACTTTGGCGTCCGAGTCGACGAACCGAAAGACGTTCTTCGTCCGGTCGCGTTGGGTCTTGCCGTCCCGAAGAACGTCGTTGACCGAGGCGATCGGGTTCCGCGTCGACGCCAAGCTCAAGTCCTCATTCGTCAGGTAGTCACGGAGAAGCGTCCGGACCTCAGCCTGGATGGGCTTCCAGATCTCGACGACGTCTGCGGCGATGGCGACAGCAGACCCGCCTCCGTTAACCTTGTGTTGCATTGTCGACGACGCCGATATTGGCGCCGAGGCGACCGCGGAAGGAGCTCCTCCCGTCGTGATACTAGGCGGGGCATCTCGGAAGTCCTTCCTTCCAGCGATCCACCCGGCGACCTCCCAAGTGACGCGCAAGCCCTGAAGAACCGCGTCGAGTTTGGCGTAAGTCGTCCAGAAAAGATCCCGGAGCGTTTCGGCGCGCTCGTCGACGCTTGACGAGTAGTCGAGCGCATGCAGAGCACCAACGAGGACCGTCGCGTCGCCGATGGCTGCAGCGGCGGCCTCGCCGCTGACGCCAATTCCTGTTGCCATCGATCCCAAGGTCGAACCTCCCGCGACCGCTGCCGAGGAGCTGATGGCGGTGGAGGATGGTGGCGGCGGCGCCATCGCCATTGCCGCCCCCGTCGGCGCCAGATTTTGCCTCCTCCGATCTGCAGCCCTCTCCTCTACCTCCGCAACCGTCGCCTCGACAAGAGCAAACACTTCCGCCGACTGCCTTTGCGTGAGCGTCTCAAGCGCCCAGCCGAGCCTCCCCAGTGCTGCAAGAGCCTCGACGAGGTGCTCAATGAAGCCAAACGAGTCGGCTTCGGGACTCGTGTTTGTGCTTGCGGCGAGCTTGACGGGAAGGAGGCGAGTTGCCGAAGCGGGAGTGGAGCTTGACGCCAACGTCGATGACGAGGAGGTTGTAGCGCTAATGGCTGACAGGAGGACATCGAGCGCGTCGGGAATGTCGAGCAAAGGGTCCTGGGAAGGACGCATCGCCAGATCCTCGAGATAGAGTGCGAGCTTGGCGGGAGTCGCCGTCGAGCCGGTGGGGGAGGTAGAAGACGCGCCGGCGTCGGCGGGGTTCGTTGGAGATGCGGGGGGCTTGTTGTTTGGAGCAGGCGAGTTGCGGCCGGTAGGAAGGGCACTGCTCGCGCGAGTGGACGCGATGGGTGTCGCTGGGGTGATGGTGTTTGATGGGAGTGAAAAGGGCAAAGAGGAGGCTGCCGAGGAAGGATCCGAGACTGGCACAGAAGTAACGTGGTCAGTCGGTTTTAAGTTCTACAGCTTTAGGTCCAAGGGGAGACGCACAAGTCGTCTGCCCGCGAACGTAAGGCTTCCAGCGTGACTCCGAGTAGTACGACTTGAGGTAAAGATGGTTGTGAAGCTCCTCGACCAGGATGTCCTTGAGGATCGTCTCGTGGTTTACAAGGTAACTCCTCAGGTCCGCTAGGGCACCAATCTCAAGCATCTCGGGCTTATTAATCGTTTTGAGCGCTCGGACAAGAACGAGTGAGGCGAGGAGGAGCCGCTTCTCCGCCACGAGGGCATCAAGATGATCGGGGACAGCCTTGAGATGCTCACTGAGAGGCGAAGACCAGAGGAAAAATCAGCACGAAAACACGCATGCCTGCCTCCTTGCCTTTTCACGCACATTGTGTCCAGCACGGCAATCATCTCCTTGAGGACCCGACCCCTCGCGTACAGCGCCCCGACTTCAGCCTTTCGTTCGCCACCAAGCTGCTCCTTGGCCGCCATGAGCGTCGCTCTCGCCTCACGGACCTCGACCTGGGCGGCCGAGAGCGAGTTGAGGAAGGCGTTGTGGGTCGAAATGGCCGAGGCGAACGAGGTTGAGTGCTTGTTAACCGTCTGCTGTAGCGCGCCGAGAAGGGAGCGCGAGAGGGCATTAAACTGGGGGAGTGTCCGCTGCGAGGTGGATGATGGGTCGACGAGCTCGAGAGCAAGGGGGACGGTGTTGAACTGAGGGGCAGTGAGTGCAAGTCAAGATGGAATAGATGAAAGGCGGCGACGCACATTGGGCTCGACCATGAATTTCCAGTCGCGCTTGATCTCGCGGAGCACGGCTGAGGAACGCATCTCGCCGTTAGCAAGGTCCCACCGCACAGCGACCCAGAGACAGCACACTCACTTCCGATCGCCGCAAACTCGCCCTCGCTGAGACCGTGATCGTCATCCGCAACTTCGTCGGCCGTGCCCCGACGCGACGGCGTCGTCCTTGCGGCTTTGCCGTCCCTCGCGGCGCTCTGGAACGCCTTGGTCATCAGCGCCGTCTTGAACACCTGCGAGTCGCTATCCGCTAGAGATGTCCCAGCGGCACGGGCGATCTCCCTGTCGGCGCGGTCATCCTCCCAGGTCTGCTGGGCGTTGCCCTGGTACCGGTCATCGAGTGGAGAAGGCGGCGGCGCGTCACCCTGCTGCTGCTGCTGATGCGAATGCGGGATGCCCGTCTGCGAGAGGGCATTCGGGCGTCGCATCGACCTGGCTGGCCTCCGGAACGCCTGGGGGGGGCTCCCTGCTCCAGCGTCCGAGCCAGCCGATGGGCGCGAGGACGACGACATCGCAACGGCTCCGGCCGAGGAGCCTTCACGCATGGAGGACGAGCCCCCTCCCGTCGTCGAGGACGACATGCCCCGGGCTGGGCCCGGCTGGGAGCGGAGGCCCGGATCGCGTGAGGGCCGAGAGGTGTTCGATGGCGGGGAGGACGAGTAGCCGGGCTGGCCCACTGGCGCGGGCGGGACCCAGGACATGGATGGTGGGCGGCTGGCGGGCTGGTTGCCTGAGCGAGGATACGATGGGCTGGGCTAGCTGGAGAGGTGGCCGACGGGACGGCTGGCCGTGGATGTGAGTGCTTGTCGTTGATGATGGTCGAGGCGCGACTTGGACGAGGGACGCGCTCAATGTCCAGAGCAGGCGCGCGCGTCGAGGCGGGCCTTGCCCTGCGGACGGTGGTTGCAGGGGTGACGCCCGCGGGAGGCTCCTAGGCTCCGAGTACACCTCACTGGTCCATCTCTGCGCTTTGCCATCCCATCTTCTGGGCCATCTCGTAGAGGAAAACGAGCGAAACCGGGCAGTGCGCGCGCGTGTGTCTCGGCTTCTCCGCCCCTGAGCGTCTGCCCGCCTTCTCTCTTTTGTCCCTCGACGACCATCAGCCCGCCGCCGACCAGCTTCGCCTTCACACTTGGCCGCCGTTCGCTCCCCTTCGTCTCTGTTTGAGGCCGCCTTCCACGTCTCGCCATGTTCGCCCGCCCAAGTTGCCGGCTCGCTGCCGTCGCCGGTCCCTCTGTCTCGTCGGCGCTTGCCCCCTCCTCCGTCGCCTCCTCGTCCTCTGCTGCCACCTTCCCCTCGGTCCACCAACGCCGAGCCAAGGGCCACAAGTCCCGCCAGGGCTCCCTGATGGGGATGCGGCCCGTCATCCGCTCCTTCCGGAAGCACAACAAGCCCGTCGTCACGCGCGACGACGAGTTCAGCCTGGCGGACAAGCCTCGGCAGCCTCTCTTTAAGGACGGGCACCTCAACTACGTCAGTCCTGGCCCCTTCTCTCTACGCTCTCTCTCTCTCTCCGTCTCGTGGTCAAACCAGGCGTTGGGTCGATTGAGTCGGCCTGGTCCAGCTGGCCGTCCTCCCCGTTTGCATTCGACCGGTCCCTCTCGACACCTACTTCTCGCCCTGGCTGGCTCTCCTTTCGAGCAGATGTCGCGTTTCTCCCGCGTCTTAGCCAAGCTTCTTCTCGAGCTTCCTCCGAGCCGTCAAAGCCAGGGGAGACGCAGCGTACGCGTGAGAAAGGATGAGCGGCCTTCGCTCTCTCTCGCCCATGGCCCGTCGCCCCGCCCGTCTTTTTCCGCACGCGACTCGACTCGCCTCGCTCTCTCTCTCGGCCGCGTCCCGTCTCACCACCTCTTCCCTCTTCTCTTGGACTGACTTCTTTTCGAAACACGAAACAGAGCCGCATGGATGCCCTCGTCTCTCTCTACCACGAGACCCGGCATCACGTCACCCGCGCCAATCTCGACGCCTACATCGACGCCGAGTTCGCGCCTCCCTCCGGCGTCCCGCGCAACCGTCCCCAGATGGCAGACCTGTATGACCTCCACGAGAGGATGGCCCGGCCGAACCTCTATGCGCCGATGGAGCAGCAAGCGAGGCTGGCGGCTGGGCCCGCGGAGGATACGGGCGCAGCGGTGGCGACTTTGGGAGGCACCGGGAGGAGGGCAGCGGTGACGTCGGAGTCGTCGGCTCGGAGGGCTTGGGAGGCTGCCATGGACGTTTGGGAGGCTGGATCGACGACGGGCGACGCGGGCAAGTACGTCGGTGGAGGAGCCGACGCTGTCCTCTCCGAGCGGAGGGCGGCTCTTGCTGCTCTCGAGGAGGGGGCTGAAGCACCCATCAACGACTGGGTCGGTACCTCCGAGTCGGCGCTCACACCCCGTCAGCGACAGATCATCGAGGCGCTCTATGGCGCCGAGGAGGATCGTCGCCCTGGGCTACAGACAGCGCTAGAGGAGATGGAGATGCTCGAGGTGGAGAGGGAGAGGGCGCATCGGGAGGCGGACAGGCTCCTCAAAGAGAGGGAGGAGAGAATGGGGTGGGCGAGAGGCGAAGTGGACCGGAGGCAGCTGAGGATTGAGTAGATGGTGGAGAGGAAGGGAATGAAATTTGAGCTTTCTGGATTGACGGAGTGCATGTGCATCGAGAGAGGTTTTGAGCAAGGGCAATATGGAGAGAGCAGCACGGCAGGACAGGCGGAGAGAGAGAACGAAACGGATCCAGCCGAGGAGTGTTCGTGGATGCAAGCAGGGAAGAAAAGAGGAAAGAAAGAAAGGAAAAGGAGTGGGTCGAGAGGGATCTCTGCGGGAGGTGGAGGACGAGAGTGGGGCCAGCTCGAGGGGAGAAAGATGAACCATGCAAAAGAAGGGCAAGTGAAAGGGCGAATGTTACGACAGAGCTGGTATACTAGGTGAGACAGTGGGCAGAGCAAGGGGGAGAGCACGAGAAAGAGAGAGAAGTGTGCGGATCTAGAAGTAGTTATTCCTCTGCTGCTGCGGGGGCTTAACATCCGCCACCGGAGAAAGCGTCATCCCCACCGTGGCACTCGCCCTCCGTCTCGCCTCGGCCTCCTCCTCCTGCTCGAGCGTAAAGTAGCTCGCAGTGTCGTTCGCGGTCCCGACAGAGTAGACGCTCCCACCTGTCTCCCGACTCGCGTACGTCGCTCGTCGGTCGTGCTCTGACGTAGCCCTCACGTCCGCGTCCGGGTTCACCCAGTCCGACCAATCGCCAAGCTCGCCGGCCTCGCTCACGGGCCGAGCGCCCGAGACGGGGACGAGCAGAGCCGAGGAGCTCATCATCGCTCCCGGAACGGCAAGTGTTCGCGTGCGCGGGAGCTGCTGCTGCTGCTGCTGCTGCTGCTGAGTCTCCTGCCTCTCGTCCTGCGACTTCTGCTGCGGCTGCTGCGGCTGCGGTGGAGCAAGGTACCCGCCCGCCGAGGAGGAGGAGGAGACGACAGCGGAGGCCCCTGCGGGCTCATCGACCAGAGGCTGGAACGCCCTCTCCTGAGCACCCGGGGAAGACGAAGGCGAGAATGGGGCCGGGTTTGAGGGTCCGGCTGAGACGAAGGACCCTGCCCTCGCCATCGCGCGGCTTGCAAGCGGCTTCCGGCCCGTCGTCGTGACGGGCTTGATGAAGGCCGAGTCAGAGGATGGTGGGGCGTCCGTAGGTCGACCGCCGTTGCGGCACTTGCGCCAGATGAGGAGGAGAAGAAGGCCAAAGACGGCGAGCGCGCCGACGCCAACAGCGACCCAGATGCCGATGGATTTACTGAGCGAGATCGAGTTGAGCGAGACAGTGGAGCCGAAGGAGGAAGATGACGAGGACGGAGACGCGACGGAGGATGTGGACGAGGCAGATGCCCAAGGCGAGGAACCCGCTTCACCGGCCGAATGACGACTGACAGTGCCAAACTCCCACCAGTCGGCCATCATCGTTCCCTGGTCGAGGTTCACCATGCTGAACGTATGCTGGCCATCGGCGAGGCCAGCCCTGTGAAACGTGACGTGATCGCCAAATATCGTCTGCGGGTCCACACTCGCGAGCGGCACATTCCGCGAGGCATTGACCACAGAAAGAGCGACACCATCGACGACGGGGATGAAGGTGCCAAGCGAGTGCGAGAGCGGAGAGCGGAGCGTGATGTAGTTGCCACTAAAGGTGAAGGCGAGCGACGAGCCGTTGTAGTCGGTCCATGAGATGCTGTTGTTATTGACCTTGCTCAGATTCGGCTTGAGTGCGTCAGCCTCAGTCGTGTTGTCAATGTTTTGGCCTGCAAGCACATGCGGAGCATCAGCCACAAAGATACATACGCGCAAATGACAGTAACGACGAACCGGGGCTGGCCGAGGAGAGCTGATTCCAGCCTGGTGAATAGGACAGCTTGTTGTTTTGCCACTCGTCGGCGTCGAGCTTCTGAGACGAGACCGAGGAGCTGGGGAAGGGGAGCCAAAGAGCGGGGTCAGCCCAAGCAAGCAGGCAGGTAGGCAAACAGGAGCAAGTCGGACGAGGCAAGGCCAGACGAGGAAAGCAGGAAGGCAGATGGCCCCTGTCGAAACGGCGCGAACCGTCTGCCTCCCTTCGGCTCTCCGTTGTCTCCCACAGAGAGCCAACGCTGCTGCTCACCCATCCCATCCGAGCTCGAGACCGAGCACCCGGAGCACGCCTGCCTGGCTTGGCTCGCGGGCGGCGTCGACCGATACGAATGTCGCCCGAAAGTCATGTGTGCCCTCAGGAAGGTCCGTCAGGTTGTGGGACCGCGTCTGGGAGAGGTCGTTCACCCCGCGGACGAAGGTCCCGTTTAGGAAAAGCGAGACGTTGTAATAGGACGTAGGAGTAACGAGCAGCGAAATCGAGGACCCTGGAACGAACGTGACCAAGGAACGGGGAAACGGGAGGTTAGCAACACGGACCCTTAAGCGAGGAGCAAGCTAGCAGAAAGCCCTCAGACGCGCTACGACCCACCCTCGATGGAGGCCTCAACGTTAAGGTCGTGGCTAACGGCCCACGCCTGGGTCCATCGGGTCGACTGGCCGTCCCAAGCATCGATGTTATCCCAGCCGGCGTTCCAGCCGACAGTCCAATCGGCCGAGACAGGCGTGAACGCGAGCAGGGGCGAGAGCGGGGAGAGGTGCGTGGTGAGGGATGCGTTGGACATGGCGGGCGGCGCTCAAGTGCAATGAAGAGGACACTAGCTAGGCGAGCCAGAAAGACGGGGGCAGGGGTTGGATAGGTTCCTCTATGGAGAGGGGGTTATGATTTGGAAGGGTAGGCCGGGGCAAGCTGAGGTGAAAGAGTGATGGTCGGCCGTCGAGGAGAGCGAGCGTGCGTCAAGGGGGAGAAAGAGGGGATGGAGAGAGAGGAAAGACGATGAAGGGCCGAGACACAAGTAAGAGGAGCCTCGCCTGCCCGAGGTGAGGCGGTGGGAAGGGGGCGGGGAAGATATAGGTGGTCGTTGAGCTTGAGGAGGCAAACGCCAACAGATTGAGCGACGCGCCGCCCGGGGAAGCGTTCACGCCAGGGGCCGTATCTCTTCAAACGATTGCCGAGGGCTTCGCTCGCAGCCTCATGGTTACTCTGGCTGTGGCCTTTTAACTTCATCAGACATCTTCTTTCATGCAGGGGCCGGGCATCAACGGCTGCGTGCAAGGTCGAGACAAGACCAAGCGGCGCATCACGACGAGATGGACCACCAGAGGTAGATACGACCCCCTTGTCCGCTCCTCGCTGGGGATGGAGAACAGACGACCCATGTATCCAGAATGTGGATTCCATCTAAAGTAGAGGCAGGCCGAGTCTTTCCTTCCTCTAACCCTCCTTAATTCGATCGGAGGACCGCCGCGCGCTGCTTGGCCGTTGCCCAGGCCGCATCGACGCGGTCGAGCCAGCCCTGGAGGGACGACGAGAACGGGAACAGTAGGATCAAGGGGCAAGGAACAAGCGGGCAGGTTCAGACACCTGTACTGGCTCGGGTTCTCGATGATCTAGGGCGCCACGCCGAGGACGGACCTGTACACTCTTGACACCCTGCTTGCGCTCCTTCCGAGCCTCCTCCCATGCCGCTGGACACTGGACACCGTCGAGCCAGAGGAGCAGCTGGAGGAGCAGCTCGCCGAGAGTCCGGTGTTGCTTCAGCAGCGACTCGTACGCTTCCGACCCTGGCACGGGTGCCGCTCCGTTGAGCGCCTGGTACAGAGAGCGACGTCAGCCTTATGTGGTGATGTAGTCCTGCTTCAATTCCCTCCTTCAACCTTAAACGAGGAATAGAACGAGAAGATCAAGGGATAATCCAACGCTGTCACTCACCGCGTTCTCAAACTCCTCCACCTGGCTCCCCAACGACGCCTGCGTCTCGCCGACCTTGAGCCTTATGCTCTCAACAAGTCTCGGCTCTGTTGTCGCTTCCTCATCCGCCTTGGCCTTCTTCGACTTGCTCCCTCCTCCACTCCCACCAGCTCCTCCTCCGCCGGATGCCGTCGCTCGCGCCACGCGCTCCCTCTCAACGCGCGAGACGCCCGCCGCCCCAGCCGACCCAATGACAGCGAGGACCGAGCCGTCCCGGAGACCATATGACGAAAGCGGGGCCTGGTCGTCGAGCATGACGCCGCCTGCGTGGACGAGCTTGATCTCCGAGGGTGCGAGGCCCGTCTTAGCGGCAAGGATCGTTCGGAGCGCGGAGAGCTTGGTTAAGTGGAGAGGCGTTGAGATGGGGACGGAGAGCTGGAGAGAAAGAGACTCATCAGTATGGAGCACCTCAGACCACCCCACTCGTAGAAGTAACGGGGTGGGATGCGAGAAAGGTCCGCAGAGAGACGCGCGATGCTCACCTTCTCCTTGCCCCACTTGACAGTGAGAATGGCTGTCCGGTTGGAGCGCGATCCGCCGGCCGGGGCGGGCGCGAAGGCTGGCTGAGAACTCACGCCGTCGGCGAATTGGTTGCGGAACTTGTCCTTGAACTGGTTGAACATGGCTGAGGGTGCGGGATAGGGCTGATTGCTGGAAGTTCGGAGAGAAGAGGTGCGTTTGGGTGCCGCCGACGGCCGTCGTTTTCGAGAGGGCGGAGGTGGCGTCGTCATCCTGGGCAATCCTTAACGACGTGGGATCCTGCTTGTAGGGGTGACAACTTTTGACTGATGCGGTGGAGAGATTTGGCTAAGAGGGGGATCATCAAGAGCACAATGCGACACTTGTGAGTTGTGCTGCAAATATGTGGCGCCGGAGCCATCGTCGACGTGGATGTCTGATGAGACTGCCCCGAGATCCCCTCGACATGTCAGACAACTTCACGTTCTGCCTAGGGTATCCCATCCAGATATATTTATAGCTCGCACGAATTCCTGGGAAGCGGAAACGCCACCTTGCTGCGCTCACTAACCGGTGATTGATGCTAGGACGATTTCTCAAAACCCAGTTCCTCAGGAACTAAGGACAATAGTGTTATCTATCAGCACATTTATGATGAAGAGTATCAATTAAATTATAGTTTAAAGTCATCCTCCAGACTGTAAATCAACATAGTGTGGAGGAGTTACCACCACTCACCATCAGTGGCCCGGCGCTGCGGATGCAACTCTCATCGTCATGTGCTGGCATAGCCTTGACCTTGATCTTCTTAATTGATATTCGGTCTAGGGGCCGAGGCCATAACCCGCTCAGTTTTACGATGGAGATGCACTTGACGACCTGGAGGGTGAGAACCAACGGACCTTCGGCCCTCTTCCCGGTCTCGAGCGAGAATACGACTTATCTCCGCCGACGTCGACCTCGCCCTCCTTCTCTTTCTCAACCTCCGTCTTTTCTTACCCCTCTCCTCACCATGCTTTCCTTCTTCCTCCCCGCACTTTCTCCCCGACGAGTGTCGCCCATGGGCGTCGTCCGGTCCATTGCCCAACGATCCCTTCAAAGTGCGTCGATCCGCGTCGACATGTCGACGTCGTCCCGGTCGGACGCGCTTACCCGACTCGCCCGGGTACTCTGACTTACGGCTCCTCTCCTTCCCTTACCTCCTGGCAGCCTCTTCAACGAACCCTCCCAGGTGTAGCTTTGCCTTTGACATCGACGGCGTTCTCAAAAAGGGCGAGGTCGTCTTCCCCGGCACGCGCCGGGCGCTCAAGCTCCTTCGCAAGAAGTTAGTGAGCGAGCTGCCTCTTTCCCAATGAGAGAGGGGTTGACCGCTCACCGCCTCCCAGAAACATTCCCTTCGTCCTCATCACGAACGGCGGAGGTATCACCGAGGCCAAGCGATGCGCTCTCCTCTCGTCCGAACTTGAGGTCGAGATCGGACCAAATCAACTCGTCCAGTCGCACACCCCGCTCCGACACGCTCTCGCCCCCCGGTTCGCCGATGAGGCCGTCATGATCCTTGGTGGCAAGAATGATCTCTGTCGGCAGGTTGCCAGATCGTCAGTAGCGTTATCCAGCCAGAGAGGGGAGGAGTGCCTTACGTGCAAAGCGCTGACCTCGCCGGACCCGTTTCTTTTCGTACAGGTACGGCCTTAACAAGGCGTATACACCGCTGGACGTCCTCCGTTGGAACCCGTCGTACTGGCCGTTCCGGGATCTCTCCGATGAGGATCTCGCTCACACTATCGTTCGTGATATATATTCTTTCTGGCTAGCTGGCTCGCTCGTTTACACTGTCTCCCTACGGCCCCCCCGGCTCCTCCCAGGAGGCCGATTTCTCCAAGATCTCCTTCAAGGCCATCGTCAGTCTCCACGATAGCCGCGACTGGGGCACCGAGCTTTCCGTCGCGAGCGAGATCCTTCAGGCGGAAAACGGTGTCCTCGGAACTCGGCGCACCAACTTCGGCAATGGGCAGGGCGACGTTGAGGTTGTCTTCTGCAACCCTGACCTTCTTTGGGGCAAGTGAGTATTGGGTGATGCAGAGCTGTAGAAGAAGGGGGCTGATCTAACGACGTCCTGCTTTGCCCAGCGACTACCCCATCCGTGAGTGACCAGCCTGTTCTTGCAAGGGGCCTCATCGACTGACCTGCCCAACTCTTCTTCTTCTCTTCAGCCCGCTATGGAGCTGGAGGTATTTCGCATCTTCTTGCCTGCCTCTTGTTGTTGGACTTTCTGCTGACCGCTCCACCCCTTCAGCCTTCAAGTCTGCGCTCCTGCATGTCCACAAGGAGGCCACCGGCTGGGATATTGAGTTTTCGCAGATGGGCAAGCCGTTCAAGGTCAGCCGCTTGCCTCGTCAGATTCGGCATCGAAAGCCAGAAACAGAAGCTGACGATTTTCACCCCCAATCAGTCGACATACGAGTTTGCGCACGCCATGCTCAAGGAGAACGCCGGACCTTCGGGCGACCTCGGGCACACCTATATGGTCCGTCTCTCTTATGCTCTCCCCACTGCCCCTCACCTCCCTATCCTGACAAGCTCCCAAATACAAAAGATCGGCGACAACCCTGCGTCCGACATTGCTGGCGCCAACGCCTACGGCTGGTCCTCCCTGCTCGTCAAGACGGGCGTTTTCCGGCCTAACGAGGGTCCTCCGGCTCACGAGCCGACGCGCATCGTCGAGGACGTCGAGGATGGTGTGATGTGGGCCCTGAGGAAGGAGGGGGTGATCTGAAGCAAACATACTCAAAGGTCTCTGGAGGGGCAAAAGGAAAGATATATTTATTTCAACTACCGACACGTCCGGCTGCGTGATGGGTGTCCAGCACCTCTTTGCCTTTTCACCCTCAGCAGATGGCGCAGCACCCTCCAACTCTTCCTCCCTCGGCTTGGGGCTGGAACGGGTTCTCGCTTTTCGGGACCCGACCCCAGACGGATGGGACCTGGATGTGGCGCGAGAAAAGCCCAGGAGCGAGGCATCAGAAACCGCGGTACCCCACCAGAGACGAGGGCCCTTCTTCGGCTCACTAGAGGGTCCTTGGTCGTCCTGCAGAACCGGATGAGCCTGCCCAAGCGAGTAGCCGACTTCAGCTCGAGCTTCGCGCAGCATCACATCACCCCCGCACAACCTGGCGCGGCGCCCACAGTGCGAGTCCTCTCTCATACGCACGTATCGCTCGACTCGGACACCTTGACGGACGACCACTGAAGGTCCGCCTCAAGCTTATCCGCGTAGTCCGTTATCCGGCCAAGCTTGAACTCGGCCATGTCTATGGTAAAGCGGAAGGAGTAACGCAAGTGAGCAAGAGAGATAGAGAGGAGGGCGAGGCGCATGCGCGGACCGGCCGAGAGCGAAGGTCAGAGCGCAAGCGTTAGAGGAGGTAGAGGGGAGGCGGCGGAAGACTCACACCGTTTGGGACTGGACATGGGAAGAAGAGGAATGGGATAGAGGGAAAGGCGAGGATTGGAAAGAATGTATGGAAGGTGGCTTCAAAGGAGTCTGGGCATAGGCGATAGTCGGAGCAGAGGATCAGTCACGACCTGGGGCGACGAGCTCAAGAGATGGAGAAGAGCAGCGAGCGGCACACCCTCGTTCTGGCAAGCCGCATTACTCACGAGTAGGGAGTAAGAGAGAAGAAAGCAGGTGCAGATAGAAGAAGATAATGATCGTTGGGTTGGCAGGCTTGCTCACGGAGGCCGAGATTTAGCGGCCGAGACCCAAAGAGGGAGACGGCCGCGCGCGCTCGCTCGCGTGCTCTCTCACTTGTCTCCTCGGCCACCCCCGGAAGACTACGGCACGTTTGACTCCTCTCTCACTCCTCAATCTCTCCGTCCCACCCGACGGACCCACCCTTGAACGAACGTCGCCAGCACACAGATCTTGCCTGCTCTCCTCGCTCCGACTACTCCGCGCGCGCTCAGCGGTGGTCTTAAACCCGAAGCGCTGGGATCTCTCCATCGTCGACAGCCAGGTCGGGTAACTTGAGTGTTAGGTCCTTCTCGTAGGGAATATAAGTACTTCGGCAATGAAGAGGAAACGAAGATAGGTGAGGTGATCGATGAAAAATCCAGGCGTGCACGCATCCGAAAGCCAAGGGGAGGGAGGACGATGATGAGAGAGACATGTATGCGAGGATGGGGTAAGTGGTAATAGAAAAGCAGGGAAGAGAGACAAGGCTTGCATGGATATGGAGAGAGCCGGCTCCCTCTCTTCCCTCCCGCCCCCTTTTGCGTGAGCGAGTGTAGGAGAGAGGGGGTGGCGTCAAATTGTATCAAGAGAAACAATCTTAAGAGCTTCGGAGAGAACAGGAGGGGCCCTCTTAGACAATGAGCTTTTTAAAGTCCTGTGCGAGGAAGAAGGATGTCAATAGTCGGCCGCGAAAGAGATGAACGATTCTGAATTGGACTGACCCCGTCCATGACGATGAGCTCCTCCTCGTCGCTGTCGTTCCCACGGTCCTCGTCATCCTCGTCCTCGTCGTCGTCCTCGTCGTCTTCGTTTTTGCGCGCCGCCTGAGCAGCAACCCGCTTCGCCTTCGGCGGCGAGCCCATCGGACCTCTCCCAAGCGCCCCAAGGACGATTTCAAAGTCCCCATCGTCCCTTCCATCCTCCGTGTCATCATCGTCGTCGTCGTCTTCTTCGTCGCTCGCGCCGCCCTCTACTGTGCCGTTGGCCGCACCATTGTGGGTGGCCCGGTTCCCAGTGCCGGCGCTCCTCCTTCTCGTCCGTCGACTCGTCGGCGTCCGACCTTCGACATCCGGTAGCCCTTGGTGCATCGGTCCAGCGCCTCCCATCGATGACGTCGGCAGCGGCTGCATCCCCATCTGCCCCTGGCTGTGCTGCAGCTGCGAGGACATGTGCAACGGCGACGGTGCCATCGGGTACCCTCCCACCCTTCCTCCCCCTCCATCACCAGCTCCTCCAAGACCCAGAGCCACCGCCCCAACCCCACGCAGCGCTACATCATGCCGATACCGACATGCCCTTCCGAAGGGGCACGACCCGTGGTTCGTCCACGAGAGGCACGGTTTGCGGCCGAGGTGAGCCTTCTCGTGCGCGGGGACGTGCAGGAAGTTGCACGTCTCGCCGCGGGAGCAGGTGCCTTTTTGGAAGTAGGCTAGTGGTAGCGTGCATCGTTAGCTAGTAGCCATGGAACGTGAGAGAGAGGAGAAGGAAGGAAGGAAGAGATGTAGGAGGAGGGAGACGCACCACAAGGCTCCGTCCGCCACAGCCGATGCTTGCCGCCTGTCTCCCCTGAACCACTACCCTCTACACCAGCCGAAACGCCTCCGCTGCGATCGCCGCCGAACGCGTCGTCGGACCCAGAGTAGCCAGCGCCGAGGAGCGCCGGGTTACCCTCATCCTCGACGTGCCGGAAAGAGCACTTGGCACCCTTGGAGCAACCCTCGGGCGTTGCATCGTACCGGCAGGGGGCAGCTGGAGAACACCATCGTCGTCAATCGATGACTGTCTAAGCTACGCAAAAGCGGAGACGAGAGAACGTACACTTGTAGAGCGCGTGTCCGGCGTTCACAGATCGCTGGCCGCTCCCTCCACCCCCACCAGCGCCGTTGGTGCTGCCAGGTCCACCGGTACCCGTCGAGTCGGCCCTTGAGCCGCCGGGCGAGGAAGGCCGCGAGGGCATAGGAGTTGTGTCGGCCGAGTACGCCGGGCGCGGGTGGTCCGGGTGGAGACTGAGGTGGGCAAGATGGTGAGACGGTCAGCCAGTAACTCAATGGGAGACCTAGGTAGCCTGACAGCCAGTCACGCACTAAGTGCACCGATCGCCCTTGGGGCAAGTCCCCTGATCAAAGTACTTGCACGGCTTGCTCCGGAAGTTCGGGTTCGACTCGTTCCTTTCAGAAAACTCCTGAGCCGAGCCACCCTGTCGCCAGGATGAGGCGGCACTGTTAGCAGCGGCGAGCCCGGCGAGCCCGGAGAACTGGGTGGCGAGGATATGCGTCGGAGGTTGCTGAGAGGGCGGGACGACAGATGAGGGAGGGGGAGGGGGAGCATCTTGGACGGCGTGGAGGCTGAGATGAACAAGCTGGTTCAGCAAAGGGTGCCTGGCTCCTTCGATCGATGCCTATGGTCATGCAGTCGGCGCGACGGCGAGACTCTGCCCTTTCTTCTCCTCTCTCGTCACCTCCTCTGCCCCTCCACCCTTCTCGAAGGATAGCGAAACTCACAAAGTACACCGAGCGTGCGGGCAGTGGCCCTGGAGCCAAAACTTGCACGTCCTTGCTGCAAGGCCGAACGAAGGGAGGAAAAAAGGGGGCCAAAGGGGGGGATTGATCAGCCCTGCGCGCGACAGGCGGTAGTGGAGGGGAGGAGGCAAGGGCGACTACCCACTCCTGAAGCTAGGGTTCTTGGACGGCTCGCCGCCGTACTGGCCTCCGACGCCTCCGTCATAAGGGCCTCCCCGGAAGCCCCCCAACCCGCCTTTGGGATCGTAACCCCCGAGGCCTGCCGATGAAAGAGGAGCGGGAGGCGGGGGAGGGGCAGGCGCGCTAAACTCGAGGACGAGGTCCTCGTCGATGCGCGGCCCTTGGTTCGCGAGCGACGAGAAGAGAAGCGGCTCGTGGTGGAGCTGCTGCTGCTGCTGCTGCTGTTGTTGCATGAGCATCGATTGATGGGGGAGGCCGTTACCTCCTCCCATCGACGGAGGCGGGAAGCCGCCTTGCTGTTGCTGCTGGGCGAGGATGTGGGCCGGCGGTTGCGGATACCGGTGCAGCTTGGACGCTCGTGGGAGGGAGAGGATCGGCGAGGTGCCTTCGAAGGGGCTGAACTCGTCAAACGAGCGGGGGATGGACTGGGGGGAGCGGAAGGAGTTTCCTGGAGGGGGGGCCGGGTCAGTAGTGGAATAGACGGAGCAAAGGGAAGTCGCAGGGAAGAAGGAGAGATATGGATGAGACTCACCGACGTCGTGGAGGAACGTGCAGCGCTCCTCGCCGTACGGGCAGGTCCCCGTCTGGATCCAGTACTTGCATGGGACGGCTGTGCGAAGGAGAGCCGATGGATGAGGGAAGGGCGGGACAAGGACAGGATGGCGTATCGAGAGGGAAGGGGCAGGGGCGACGATGATGACGAAGGGAGGAGGGAGAGCTGTCAGTTGCGGGCTGTCGCTGTCGGCTCTCTCGCTCGCTGCACCAAGCAGGTCTGAGATAGACAACAAGCACGCGGGGTTCTACGGACTCTTGTAGTTGCCGGCATATCGCTGGGCTGGCGGCCGGCCGCCGCTGATGGGGATGCTTGACGACATTCGGGTGAAGGTGGCTGCAAAGGGCGAGGTAAGGACGGCAGAGTCGACTGGCGGTGTCGTGCCGTTTTACGCCAGCTTCGCGCTGAGCTAGTCCTGAGCTTTCCCACGGACCCGACGTCACTCCCGGTTGGCAAGGCAAATAGACATGCAGAAGCAGGAGGGAGACAAGATCACAAGAGACAAACCAAGAAAAGGAAAGAGACAACAGAGGGACCCCCGGCCTCATGCCTTCTTCGTAAACCACGAGGGCTGCTGCGCCCCGCCACCGCCCCCATCATCACTCGTGCCGTTCAAACCCGTCGTCAACTTAGCCTCTCTTGCCCACGCCGCCCTCCACCTCTCCGCCCTGTACTCGACCGACATGGTCAACCCAAGCAAAAACGCCTTGGCCCGACTCTTGGCCGGGTCATTTCCCCTCTGATCGTGGATCCTCCCATCGACCTTCCTCAGCGCCCTCACGAGCGGCAGCAGCAGTGGCCTCGCGACGAGCTCCGATCGAGAAAGGACACCGGCCGAGCCTCGAGCGCGCAGAGCCTGCTGGGTGACATCAAGCACAGTGCGCTCGGTTGTGTAGACTTGATGGAGGGAGGGGAGGAGGACGAGAGAGAGCATTTGCGTCGATGCAACGAGTGAGGCGTAGTCGGTGCTGGGGGTCACCGCGAAGGCTGAGCCGGATATGAGGAGATCGACGAGGGAGTCGAGATGAGGGGCCGCTCCGTAGTTGGTCGTAGTAATCGTCGTCGTCGCCATTGCGTCCTCCGGCTCGCGGAGGTAGAGCATCCCGAGCGAGACGACGAGCCGATCGGCTGTGCGGTTCGAGCCCTTGGGCAGTGCGCCGATCACGAGCTGCCGGAATGTCGGCGGGTAAGTCGCACCGTACTTGAAGAGCGTGAGACAGAGCTCGAGCTCGGCCGAGGCGTCGTCGAGCGCCTCGAGCGAGACTGCGAGCGCCGCGCAGACCGTCGTGCGAAGGGTTGGCGTTGAGAAGGGGTCGATGATGAGAAAGATGAGGAGCGGGATGAATCGGATGATGTCTTTCTGGCGGAGTGTGCGAAGGCTGAGGGGAAAACTTCAGCCGTGGCTCTCTTGCTCGCTCTCGTCGCCACACTCTCAACTCACCGAGCAGCCTTCTCAAAGATTGTCACGAGGCATGTCGCCGCACGATCTCTCCGCAGCTTGCTCATATTGAGGACCTCCTTGGCCCGACTCCGAGCGCCCCTGCCTTCAACCCCCGGCAGCACCCCAAGGATCGAGGCCCTGATGCCGAGTCGCTCGAACGTGGAGTTGAGAACAAGAACGAGACGCGCTGCGGGGAGAACGGGCTCGGTGAGGTCCATGAGCTTGAGAACCTCGGCGAGGGCGAGGGCTGAGAGGTGAGCATTGGCGGTGAGAGCGGCTAGAAGAAGCACGCCGTCAGCCAGTGGGCGCCTCACAGGCAGAGAAAAGGAGGGAGAGACGCACCAGTCTCAACGAGCGAGCTCGCAAGCTGGACCTTGTTGTCCACGTACGGTAGACTGTTCTGAAGCAAACCGAGTGAGAGGAACGACTCGAAGAGGCCATCGTCTGGGGTGACGTCAGATAGCGATCCCCTAACGATATGGGTCGAGAGCGAGGACAGACCTTTGGAAGAGACAGCCTCTTCAAGCAACTTGAAGCAAGGGTGGGACGATTTGCCTCCAAGGCTTGCAGAATCCCACTACAGAGAGAAAGTCAGTCCCTTTTCCCCACCGATTCTCTCTCTTCTTCGCGAGCGACTCACTTTTCCCTCGACAAACCGAACTTCCATGTCCTCCCCCTCCCCCACGTCTGCCCAGCAACCCCTCCACCCTCCCACTCCACCATACCTTCTTTCGTTCTCTGATCGCCTCTGCCGTTCCAACACATCCGCAGCGAGCAAGCCGTCGACCTTACCTCCGTCTTCCGCGCCCAGGAGACGACGGACCATCTCCGTCGTCGCTCCAAGACCACTATCCGGACTTTTCTTGCCGTCATCGTCGTCGACCCCACCACTGCCTGCAACAGCAATGCTTCCAGCCACCCGATCGTGCGGCGGCGTCGGGTACTTGCTATTCCCCCCCTCACCATCCCCATCCTCGTCGCTCCCCTCCTCGTTCTCGTCCTCCTCCTCGTTCTCGTCCTCCTCCTCGTTCTCCTCATCCACGTCCTTCTCATGTTCCCGCCCCTTCAAATACTTATCGATCGAGTCCAAAAACTTCCTCCGTGCCGCCGAGCTCGCCATGAGCGACTGAAATTGGCTCGGTGTCGAATGCTGCTGCTGCTGGGACAGCTGGTGCGAGCGAGCCACGGACGCCGAAGCAACAGTTGCGGGAGTCGGCGGGTTGGACCGAGGCGTTAGAAGTGCAGCTCGGCGGGAGGACGTCCGGAGTGAGGGGAGACGGCTCGTGGCAATAGGCGTTTTCTTCGTTGCCGTCGAAGTGGAGGTGGACGATGAGGACGCAGCCATCCCGCCCTTTCCGGCAGCATCAGTAGCAGCCAAGCGCCCACTCCTATTCCTCCTCCTTATCGCTGACAGGTTCTCCTCCTCATTGCTACTCTCGCTACTGCTACTATCGCTCAACACCAACATCTTCCCTCGCTTCTTACCCAACTCGCGATCCAGCTCGTCGTCGCTGTCCTCCTCCCCGGACTTCTCGGCATGCTCGTATTTCACTGCGAGCGCTGCGCGGCGGCGGCGGTAGCCTTCTTCGTTGAGCTCTGCAGCTGCTTTCCGCGGTGGGGAGATGATGGTGGTTGTCGAGACGGATGCCGTAGGAGGATGAGAAAGGGCGCAAGTGGACGTGGAGTGGCGATGGCGAGAGAAGGGCGCAAGCGAGGAGGGGAGAGGATGGACCCTCGTGTCCGATGCGAGCGATGGGGGCGAGCTGCTAATATGATCCCCATCTTGCGACCGAAATGAGCGAGTGAATGCTGGGGGAGAGGCATCGATGGACATGGGGACCGGTGGACTTGTCGGGTCATCGGCGGGCGACGTGTGGGGAGGAGCATACGACGACGCAGAGTCGCTGACCACTGGGAGAAGAGCTGAGACCTCAGCTGGAGAGTCGGTCTGGCGCTGCTGCGAGGAGGGGCTGTCGCTCCTCTCTTCTGGCGCAGAGGGGGAGTTGATGCTGCAGGTGGGGAAGGGGGAGGTGAGGGTCGTCGAAGGGTGGGGAGGAGAAGAGGAAGGCGCCGCCGTCGTCTTCGACTTCGTTGGAAGCTCGACGTCCCAGTCAAAGTTGTCGAGGGCGTCATCCGTCTGCGAGAAGATAGAAAGGGAGAGGAAGAGAGGGAGAGAGGGAGAAGGACGAGTGGTCAGTTCGACGCGCCGTGCATACGCGTCCAAGTCTAAGGGAGGGCCGACGTACCAACGCCAGCCGGATGTCCGCCCGTTCATCAACGTCGCTCGTGCTGACGACCCCATCGTCGTCATCGCTGCTGCTCGTCGGGCTCCCGAGCTTCCTCAGCGGGCTTCTGGGCCCCTCCCGAGTTCCCGATGTTGTCCTCTTCGACGTGACTCTCGCGACCGCTCCCTTCTCGAATGAAGACTGGTAACCACTGGGCTGGAGAGGCAAAGAGTCCACCGCTGAGGTAGACGTCGACGGCGAGGCTGTCGGCTGAGCGCGAGTGCGGACGGGCATGATGGCCGGTCGCTGACTCGTGGTGGACGCTGGCCCCTTGGACGACGAGGAAGAATGCGTCGTGATTGGCAGGGAGGTAAGCCCGGCGCTCAATGATGGGGACGACGAGCTCTCTCCGCGCCTCGAGCCGCGGCTGGCCGAACGCGTCGAAGACGCAAGAGACAGGGGAGCGGGCGGCGAGGTGTTGAGACGGGGACGCTTGAGAGGACCGGATGTTCGGCTAGAGCTGGGCAGGGACTGTATGGGCGTCGACGCCGTTGTCGCGGCAGACACAGGGGCAAAGGCAAAGGTGGAGCCGGCCGCGCGTGGCGTTCGGTGCGAAGATGACGCGTCAGGGACGACGACAGACTGGGCAGGAACGGGTGAAATAGACGTTGAAGCAGCGGAGTCGGAGAAGGCGGCGCCGTCGACAGTGGCTGCTGGGGCAGGCGGGCCCGTGTGGCCGTCGCCGTCGGTGTGGGCGGGTTTCGGGGCCGTAGAGGCTGATGCCGGAGAAGGCGGGATGGGGGCCATAGCCTCCTGATCTGGGCGAATGGGAAGGGTGGCGGTCGTTGGCGATGGCCGGACTCGCCCTTCGCACGCGTCCTGCCCCCTCGCGCCGTCTCCCGACGCGTGGCTGCGCATGGGCCTGGCGGCTGGGCTCTGGCGCCCCTCCCGAATCCGATGCGCCGCTTGAAGCCGACCAGCCCAGCTTCCCTTTCGCTCTCGCCCTCCACCGTCATCTCGCCTCCTCGCTCGCTCGCCCCAACTCCTTCCAGCCAAGCCAGCCAAATCAGCCATGGACCTCTGGGCAATGGAGAACCCGCTCAAGCCGCCTCCAGGCAGTCAGTCACTCTTTCTTGCTCGCCTCATGAATCGCTCGACGACGTCATGCATCGGCTCACACCTACTCGCCTCTTCCCACTTCGTCAGCTGGACCCACCTGTATGGCCCCCTGCCCGTGCTCGGACGATGCTGTTCTGATTCATTCCCTTCTCCTGCTTCTATAGACCGCTTTGAGGGGTGCGCCATCGCCTGTCTCCCGCCACTTGTTGCAGACCCGTGTCCGCTGTCTGACATCACTGGCCCACTTCAGACCTTGGTTCCAAACCCAGCTCGCCCTTTCTCTCTCGCTCGGAGTCTCGTCGTTTCTCCTCTTCTGCTTCCTCCGACCCCGCTACACCCTTCTCTATGCCCCCCGGACCAAGCTCAAGGCACGCCCCTCCCCGCGCGCGCGCTCCCGCGCTTCTCCACCCCCCGATCCTGACGCGATGCTGACACGCGCCCGACCGCCTCACCACCCAGGGCTTCTCCCCACAAGAGGCCCACGCCCAGAGCTCCCACCGGCCCTTCTCGTGGATCGGGCCGACGCTGAGGACGTCGGAGTTCACCGTCCTCCAGGTCGTTGGGCTCGATGCTGCCGTCCTGCTGAGTTTCTTCAAGCTCGGCTTCATCTTCTTCTCCTCATGCGCCGTCGCGGCTGCGTGCATCCTCATGCCATTCAACTACAAGGTGAGTCGGGTCGTGGCAGGGCGGCAAAGGGTGTGGCCGCTGAACCGCAAACGCTCCCAAGCTCCATGGCTCGGTCGACTCGCAGCCAGAGGACGACAACCCGGACAACAGGACCGACATCTGGCGGGCCCCGACGGTCATTTACAACGGCACGCACGGCTGGACGCCCAATCACAATGGCACGACCGATAACCCGACGTTCCTTGACATCCTGTGCGCCGAACCCTCCTTGTCAGCGGCCTTTGACCGATCACTGCTGACGCTCTATCTTCTTGACAGGATGGACCCCACCACGTCCCTGACGCTCCACCTCCTCTTCACAATCCTCTTCTCGCTTCTTGCGCTCTATTTTGCTCGTCGCAACTTTACGCGCTTCATCCGAAGCCGACAGCTCTTCTCGCTCGAGCTCGTCCACTCGATCTCGGCGCGGACGGTGCTCTGCTCGAACCTGCCAAACCACCTCGTGCGTTGCCAGATCTCCTCTCCTCTCGTACAATACATCGCTGAAATTCTCCCGCATAGCGTGGCGATCGTGCTCTAGCCGCCTACTTCGAAGACATCGGCTGGCCCGTCGAGTCCGTCTCGGTCTGCCGCTCCATAGCCCCGCTCACAGACCTCCTCGACCGCCGAACCTCGGCGCTCCTCGCGCTCGAAAGGGCATGGAGCGACTACGTTGGAAATCCAGCGAAGAATGGAACGCCCCCGGCTTACAAGACGCCTTTGTCGCTCTCCGCCCCTGAAGCTGAGCAGCCTGAAGGAGACGATGGCAAGCCAGCGAGGTTCGAGATCCCCGGAAAGCCGAGGCCTATGATCCGCGAGGGTGGAAAGTGGTGGGCTGTCTGGAGAAACAAGGTCGACGCGCTTGATTATTGGGAGAGACAATTTGCCAAAGCGGATGAAGCGGTCAAAAGGAAGAGACGGACGGGGAAGTTTGAGGCGACGGGATCGGCGTTTGTGACCTTTGAGAACATGGCGGATGCGGTGAGTGCTGAGCGGGGTGTTTGGTTCAGTCCTGGGCCCCTCGCTGACCTTTGGTGTTTTTATCCCCTAGCAAATCGCCACGCAGGCCATCCACTCGCCGAGCCCCGACAAGTGCATCACGGTCCAGGCCCCCGAGCCGCGAGATAGTGCGTGTCCCCGCTGCGACGCTAAACTCCAGTCAGCGCCGTGCGTCTGATCTCTCGCTCCCTTCAGTCGTCTGGTCCAACGTCGGTCGGTCCGAGGGCAACCGTTGGGCGCGGGACATTGTTATTATGACGCTCATGGCGCTGCTCCTCCTCTTCTGGCAGCGTGAGTGTCCCTCATCCATCCCTGTCATCCTCCGTTCTTCCATTGATATCAGCCACTTCCAGTCCCTGTCGCGACGCTCGCCTCCCTCCTCTCGTACAAGGAGATCAAGCATGTCCTTCCCCGCCTCGCCAAAATCATTAACCGCTCACCGCACACCCGGGCGTTCGTCCAAAACTCGCTCCCTGCGTTTGCACTCCTCGGTTTCAACGCCATCCTGCCGTACCTGCTCGAGGCATTTAGCTACGAGCAAGGGTTCCAGGCGAGGAGCTGGGTCGAATATTCCCTCCTCAAGAAGTAAGTCGGTGCTTTGAGCATGCTGAGGAGGACTATGAGAGCTGACGCCCTTCGCTCGCCAGATATTTCCTCTTCCTCCTCGTCTCGATCATCTTTGTCTGGAACGCCACGGCTTCGTACTGGGACCTTGGTGAGAACACCCACGCAGTCCCCTCACTAAACCTTCCTTTCTGACTGCCCGCCCTCTCCAGTCCTCGAGCTCGCCGGCGACCCATCCAAAATCCCTTCCAAGCTGCCGTCTAAGCTTGCACTCTCGCTCTCGGCCGGTCCTGCGCGCCACTTCTTCATGTCCTACGTCATGCTTCAGGCCCTCGGCACGATGCCGCTTCAGCTCCTCAATGTTGGAACCATTGCCTCACTCGCGATTTTCCGCCTCTTCTGGACTCGGACTCCGCGCGACTTTGCCGAGCTGAATGCTCCGCCGATGCTCAATTACGGCACCGTCTACCCGCAGGCGATCCTCGTCTTCATTATCACGCTCATGTACTCGGTTGTGAGCCCACTAATCCTCGTCTTTGGAGCGGCGTACTTCGGAATGGGATACCTCGTCTACAAGTAGTGCGTGTTTGTCATTCGCTTTTGCGTTGTGCCGGCTGATCTAACGCCCTCCTACAGCAAGCTCTTGTTTGTCTTCTACAAGCCTTACGAGTCTAGCGGTCAGGCTTGGCCCATCACCTTCAGTCAGCTCCTCCTCGGCGTCGTCCTCTTCCAGCTCTTCATGACGGGTCTCTTTACCCTCCAGGGTGCGTAATACGAATTGGCCCAGTCTTCTCACAACCAAGAACGGCACTGATTTTATTGTGGTCCAGGCGCCTTCTACTTCTCATTCGTCATGGCGCCTCTCATCGCCGGGACGATTTACTGGGCGCACTGGACATACGGGTGAGTGGTCATCGTCTTCTCGCATCTTGTTCAGATTGCTCACCTCCGCTCTGCCCCTTTCCCCCCGCCCCCTTCCTTCCAACCCCAGCGTCTTCCGCCCGCTTTGCAGCAACGTCAGCCTCAGCCTCCTCGCCGAGGTCCAGCGTGGCGAAGCCGTCGAGTCCGTCATGCGTGTCGGACGAACCCACGAGGGCGAGACGACGCGGGCACAGACGTCTGTCCCTTGTTTCGTCTCCTCTCCCCCTCCCCCTCCACAAACTAAAATTATCTCCCTGCCCCCCCTTCCCCCCCCCCCCCCCAAAGGAACCTCAACCGCCGCCGCTATGCCATCAACCAAGAAGATCTCTACCTCGCCCCCGCCGACGCTCGTACCGACTACTCTCAACCACCCATGGGCGGATACTTCTCGGGTGTGCTCAACACGGGTCGGAGGAGATACGTGCATCCGGCGCTGGCGGGGGTCCTGCCATCGCCGTGGTATCCGAGAGCTGCGGAAGAGTCGTTGGAGTCTCAGGCGACGACGGGAATGGAGACCTCGACGCCATCGTCTACGCAAGCGGACCTGGAGGCCGGCACTAGCGCCCGAGCAGACAGCAGGAAGGGAATGGCCGTTGTCCTCTCCCTCCGGAGGAAAGTGGGGCGGCTCGCTCGGAAGGCTGTCGGGAATGACGCTGCCGCTCAGGACGAAGAGACGCCGCTCCTGCAGGATGAGCCTGCGGCGCTCATCAGTCCTGTGGTAGCAGGGGCTGCTTCTTCGGACGGCGCGCGGAATCCTTGGAGCGATACCGCGGGAGGAAGGAGCAGGGAGTCATACAGGGATGAGCCGACGAAGACCACCGTGGGAAGGGCTGGAACAACGTCCGCGAGGATGGGCCCGGGTCTTTCCAAGCGGCTATCGTTTGATCCGACAACAGTGAGAGCCCTAACCCTGTCGTTCTTATTTCCGATGCTAAGCGCTAGCCAACCTCTTCTACGCAGGGCGTCATCGTCCTCTCCGACGCAGACGACAATGACGATGAGCCGGAGGAGGACGACATCCCCTCAAGCTCTGGGACTCCTTCTTCGTCGGGGGAGGAACATGATCGAGCTCCGAGGGAATTCCAGGTATGCCTTCATCCAGTCTCGCTCTCTCACTCAATTGGCCTTTGGCTGATGTAGTCGTGGTGCGTGGGGGGACAGCCGTACTACCCGGGCGTCGAGCGGAGACGGACGCTCTCAAGGTCACAGCAGCCGCCGCCTGCGGGGCTGTGATGACGGGTGTTCTGAGTCTCTCTACCTTTTACTTCCTTTATGCGATGAGAGATGACTCGAAGAGAAAACGATCTTCGTCCGAGGTGAGCGAGTGGTGAGTGCGCAGGAACCAAGGGCAGACGTCGGAGCAAGGCGAAATTGAGAGAGAGAGAGAGAGTTATTGTCCCGCCTGTCTTTCCTCCCTTCCAACCTCCACCCGCGTTCACCTCGCCCACCCACCTATCCACGCCAGCCACAGCGCCATGGCATCTCCCACTGCTCGGGCAGGAGGCTCGAAGGCGGGCCCTTCCACGGAGATCGCTGCTTCCATGATCAGGTGATTCGAAGTCAGTGGTCCCCCTCCCGTCGAGGCGCGTCGCGTCATCCACCGGGAGGTGGGCGACAACGGGTGGGAGGAAAAGAGAGAGAGAGAGAGAGAGAGAGAACAGGTCGGCTGACAGACCTGGCGAGAGATTGCAGACGCATGGCCGGGCAGAGTGTCAACAAAGCTGGCATCGCGCTCGACCAGACAGAGATCAACCGCAAGATTGTCGAGGCTTCCAAGGTGAGTCGCCGCGTCGCGTCGCGTCGTGGTCGCTTCGTGTGAGGAGAGCAGGTTAGACGAACGGCTTCGAGCCAGAATCTCACTACTCTGCGATACACCACGCAGAACTCGAAGTTCTACAAGGACCAAGAGGAGAAGGACCGTAAGCTCACCGTCCAGATCGAAAGTCTCCTCGCCCACCGTGACGCGCTCCTCCGAGACGCCGATGTCCTCAAACTTGAGCGCGAGTGCGACGAGATGATCGCCCAGATCAAGCGGCTTCGGGACTTCTCGCAGACGGTGAGTTTGAAGTTTATTGATTGTCCTGGTCTGGTCTGACGAGTTGGCCCTGGGCTAGATTGTGCATGGTCCGTTCGAAAGTGTAACAGGTAGAGACAAGACAGGATGAGAGGGGATGACTGACCTTCACCTCACTTACCTTGCCTCTTAGTCGACCTCGATGCATTCTTCGCCAATGTCGAGCAGCTCTCGGACCCGACACTCAAGAACATCGCCTTCGGCGTCGGTGCGGGTACGCAGCATCTCCTTGTCGACCCTGTGTGTCTGTGGCATCGACGCGGAACTGACGAGCCTATTAATCGCCGCAACCCCACTCAGGCGTCCTGACGACGGCGTCGTACGAGGCAAGGAAGTTTGGCTGCAGGTCGGGTATGCCCGCCTTCATCGCCCGCATCCTCTGCCCGCACATACGGATTGTAAAAGGTGGGTCTTCCTCCTACCCCGGACTATCCTTTTGCTGAGATCCCTCCACAGCTCATTTTGACGAGTACAACAAGTGGAGTCGCCGGGTGACCACCATCTTCCGTCGTTTTGATCCCAACCTCAGCGTGAGTTTTCCGCCTGTCTGTCTGTTTGTTGGCCTCTTCCCAAACCTAACAATCCTCGCAGATGGCCGGCTGCGACGAAGGCTACCTCAACATCACCGCCTACATGTTTCAGCACAAGATGACGGCCGCCGCCGTTGTCAAGAAGCTCCGCGCCGAGTGCGTCGCCGAGACGGGGCTCACCGTCAGCGCGGGAATCGCCCCGACCAAGATGCTCGCCAAGATATGTTCCGACATCAACAAACCGAACGGTGAGTTCTTGTCTGCTGTCGTGTGGCCTACGAGTCTGTCTCACTGTTCGTCCCTGCCTCAGGCATGTACGAGCTCCAGTTTAGCGAGGA
Source organism: Tausonia pullulans (assembly GCA_951802195.1). Taxonomy (NCBI): domain Eukaryota; kingdom Fungi; phylum Basidiomycota; class Tremellomycetes; order Cystofilobasidiales; family Mrakiaceae; genus Tausonia; species Tausonia pullulans. Next base: position 57,243 of record OX637630.1, read on the forward strand.
GGCCGTCCTCGCCTTCACCCGGCCGCTCAAGATCCGCAAGTGCGTCGTCCATTGTGTGGGCCTTCATAAAATCAAGTCTGATTTAATTTTCGTGGTGGATAGGATTCCAGGAATCGGCAGAGTCTGCGAGAGGAAGCTCGAGGCTCTCGGCGTCTTCGTCAGTCACTCGAGCCCTCGCTCATCCGACTATGCTGACACATTCCCTGTCTGCCTCTTAGACGTGCGACGACATTTTCCAGCAACGAGCGACCCTTCATCTTCTCAATATGGGTGTTAGAGCACTCCTCTGCGCGGCCCTCGGATGCACGTCCAACGTCGTCCAGGCCGCCACCCGCGCTGACAGGAAGAGTATCGGCGTCGAGCAGTGAGTCTGACGTTCTCTTCTGCGCATGTTCTCAACTGACGCCTTCATCATCCACCTCCAGGACATTTCGCCGCAACAAGGAGAAGCCTGAGGAGCTGAGGCGCGTTGTCGATGAGATTGCCGACGAGCTCCAAGAACACATAGACTCACTGCAGTAGTGAGTTCGTCACCTACCTATCACCGATGACCGATGACCGACCTCCCATTTTGCTCTTTTTCAGCACTGGTCGGACACTCGTGCTCAAGTACAAGTCGCACGACTTCAAACGTACGTGGAGAGCTTTGTTTGATGTTGAGTCGTGGTCCTTGCTGACCCCACCGCGCTCCCGCCTTCTAGTTCACACCAAGAACAGAACGATCATCGGAAAGGAGTTCCGCACGAAGGTCAGTCGCTCTTCTTCTCACAAGACCTCAGCCATGGACTAACGCTCTCCTTCTCTCTTAGGAGGAGATCCTTCGCGTTGCCCATCAGCTTTTAAACTCCGCTATGCCGCTCAAGGTCCGACTCCTCGGTCTCCGCCTCACCAACCTCCGCGACCTCAACATTCCAAAAACGGGGACCCTCTCCGCGGTAGGCCCTTTCCTCATTAGTCCGCTTCACTCCGTGCCATTCTGACAAGCGCTGCTGTTCGTCAGTTTGTAAGCAGGAAGGCGCCACCCTTGACGAGGTCCGCCGCTGCTGCTTCCTCTTCCTCCTACTTCTCCTCCCCCAAGGGGAAGAGCCGCGAGTTGGACGCCGAAACGACTCTCGAGGTCTTTGACGATGAGGGCGGGGCTATGGATGACGACGGCATGGGCCAGTTCGCTGATGAGGAGGAGACAGAGCTGGATGTAGACTCGGACGTCGAAGGGGACTCTGTCGACGGTTCATCGAAATTGTGGTCCGCCTCAACAACATCGCTCTCGCCTGTCCGGGACAAAAATGTAACGGCTTCCCCGGGCAAGCCGAGCAAAAGGAAAACCTCGCCAGCGGCGGTCGACGACAGCGAGCCCGGCGTGACTTGCCCTCTATGTATGGTATGTGCCCACATCTCGCCCAACTGATCTTGGTACGTCCTTGCCGCCGCTGTCTGAACCATTCTTCCCCATGCATGTAGTCCATCTTCCCCGCCTCGACCTCAAATGCGGACATAAATGCGCATTTAGATCTCTGCCTGAATGAGGAGGCCATCTCGCTCTTGGGCTCCGGCGGAAGTGGCAAAAGCGGCGCCGGCACGCTGTCCGGCCCACTATCTGCATCGTCGAACGGCTTTGGTCAGAAGAAGAAGGTCAAACCGAATCCGTGAGTGGAAGTTTGCCTCGTCTGCACTTTGGTTGCTTTGTGCTGAAGATCTGCTTGCGTCGACTTCAATAGCTTCTTGATCACTAAAAAGTGATCTTGGCGGATCGACAGCGCCATCATCAATTCTTCTTCGGATTCCACACCGACTGTATTCACCTCCTATGCTGCTTCTCCTACTTTCTTCCTCATGTCTGCTCCTTTCCGACCGCCAGTCCACTTCTCTATTACGACGGACCCTCCTCACATCCTACGAGCTTGAACGATCCCCTCACGGCTGGAGCGTGCGCGCCACACCCAACTGCTACCCACTCCCTTGCGCATTTTTCATTATCCCTCTTCCCTTTCGTTTGATACGATTATATCGCCCGAAACGTCTCGCTTCGGGTGAGCCACCACGCGTGGCATCGAGATTGTGATCGATAATCTGCCACTCCGCCACTTTCTTGGAGACTTTACTGAACTGACGGGAAATTTGAACTTTTTGAATGGGCAGTTCCTGTTTCATCGCGGCTGCTCTTGCTGGTTCTCCATCCATCATCCTCGATCTGCTCACTCAAGCAAGCAGCTACCAGGCAAGGCGAAGTCCCTCGGTGACACCTTCAGCCGTAAACGTCAAGTTGGTCGGAAAGCGCGGCCCCGGCTGTTCATCAATCTGTTGTCGATCTTTCAAATTCAGTCGGCACCTTTCCTTCCCCCTGGATCTTGGCATCTTCGGTGCACTCGAGGGACGCTCTCTTGCCCTTTCTACGGAGCTCGAGTGAAATTACGATGGAGTTCTGCTCTCGTCACAGAGATCAAGTACTGGCCATTCGCAAGGGAGAAGAAAGAGAGGGAGAGAAACTGTTTAAGCTTGAGAAACGAGGAGGGAGTGAGAGGATTTGGGCACGAGCCTGTCCGCGGGCTGCTCCGCGAGGCGTTTGTCACGGTGCACGTCGGCGAGTGGGCAGAGAACGAGAAACACCCCAGCACACCCCTGTATTCTTCCTCCGACGATCACCAGTTCTTTTCTGTCTCTTTCCTATTATACCCCACCGACACTCCCTGTTTACCTGCTCAAGCGGTCTCGCTCTTTGATGCTCCCCAAACTCGCCCTCGTCGCCGCGGCCCTTGCGGCCGCGCCGTTCCTTGTCTCAGCCGCCGTCTACCCTCTCGCCGAGGGCCATGCCGGCAAGGACTTCTTCAATGGGTGGACCTTCTACGTGAGCAGAGAGAGAGCTGGAGGGCAGGAGGGTAGGGGCTTATCTGGGGCGGCGTACTGCTGTCTCTTGCGAACCCCGATCCTCCTCCCCTCGTCGCGTCGTCCCCATCGGCTTGACTGAATGAGGTATTCCCCTTCCCCTTGCCCAGGACCACTACGATAACCTCACCAATGGTGACGTCCAGTACGTCAACAGCTCGAGCAATCCTTCGCTTGCCTACGTCAACGACACGACCAGCAACGCCAGTGCGTCACGTCCTCCTCAGCTCGCTCTTCCTGCTTTGTCCGCCGCCGGGTGCTCGTCGCCTTCGCGCTGTGGAGCTGATCAACTGCTCTCGTCAAACCTCCAGTTCTCAAGGTCTCGACCGAAACTGTCATTTACGAGAACAAGGTGAGTTCTCTCGCTGGCGAACTCGATGTGTTGGACCACTACTGACAACTTGCTCTCGTTTCGCCACAGAGGGACTCTGTCCGGATCTCTCTCGACAATCTCTGTGCGTACTCGCCTCGCCCACTCTCGTCCTGATCTTCTCCCGCCCTGACCTTAGTCTCTGCCTGCCCTCCTTCAGATGATGTCGGCACTGTGTACGTCAACGCTCACCGCCATGACCCCCTCTCGCACGGTTCGCGTGAAGCTGACGCACGTCCTCCGCTCATCTTGTTCGCAGCTGGGTCCTTGATGCCGGTTCGTCCTTCCTCTGCCCTCCATTCCTCCTGACTCTGGACTGACTTTGAAACGATCATTCCAGTCCATATCCCCGTCGGGTGCTGTGCGTAGCCTTCTGGCTTGTCAAGAATGGCCTACGTTGGCCTAGCTGACCAACGCTCCGGACCTCTGCTTCGCGCAGCCGTTTGGCCTGGTGAGTCGCCTGCCTCCTCAATCGGAGCTCTGAAGACTTTTTTTCTGATCGAAAACTGTTGTTCTAGCTTTCTGGACTACCTCTCTCACCTGGCCTTTCGGTGGAGAGATCGACATCGTCGAGGGTGAGCCGCCTCGGGGTCCGTGTCACTTCTCTTCGCTAACGTCCTGTCCTGCCAGCCATCAACCAGCAGACCTCCTCCCAGTCGGCGCTCCACTCAATCGGCGGCTGCGAGCCCGTCGTTGACCAGACCAAGTTCACTGGTGCCGTCGAGGGCACTAACTGCAACGCGACGGGCAACGCCGGCTGCAAGACCAATCTGAACAACAACGTTTCGGCCGGCAAGGGCTTCAATGACGCCAAGGGTGGTGTTTGGATCACTGAGCTCGCTGAGTCCGGTGTCTCGGTCTGGTTCTATTCGCGCAACGTAGGTCCTTTGCGATTTCTGCCTTTTGCACTTTTGCTCACGTATCGCCTTCCCCTCAGGATATCCCCTCCTCCATCACCTCTGGTGCCGAGTCGGTTGATACCAGCACCCTTGGCACCCCGGCTGCATTCTGGTCCAACAACGGCTGCAGCCCGATCGATAAGTTCTTCTACGCCCAGCAGACCGTCCTCAACATCGCTCTTTGTGGAGTACGTCGTTGGATCCTTGCCCCTTCTCGTCTTCACCCCGGCTGACTCCTTCCTCCTCAGGATTGGGCTGGTGTCAGTTCAATCATGGGCGAGACTGGTTGCACCGCTCCTGTCGCTCCCGCAACGTGCTGTGCGTTTGCGTTCTCCTCCTGCATGAGCGGATTCCACAGACTGACACCTTCTTCCCAGACTCAACCTACGTCGTCGACAACTCGCCCGGCTTCCAGGGCTTCTCAGAGGCCTTCTGGGAGATTCAGTACATGAACATCTACTCCTCCGCCAAATCCTCAGGCGCTACCGCTTCCGCTTCCAGTGCTGCCGCCTCTGGATCCGGTAAAGCTTCCTCGGTTGCTACTACTGGTTCGGGCGCCATCAAAGCCTCCGCTTCGGCTTCGGCTGCTCCTGCTTCGGCAGCCTTCCCGCAGGCCCAGGTCCCCGCTTGGGCGCAGGGAGCGCTCGTTGTCGCGGCGCTCGGTGGCGCTCTCGCGCTCTTCTAGATGGCGAGATGACGCGAGGCGCGTTTTCTGGTTTTTGCATTCGCTTCCTTCGCTTTTATTCACACGGGACACTGCTCTTGTCTTCCTAATAATTTCTTCTTCGTTTGCTCCTCTTTTCTGGACTACCCTAGAGGCTGAGGGAGAAGCGGAGTATGGATGATGAACTCACAACGACAGACGACGCTGAACACTGACGAGCGTTTGGGAGCGAGCTGGATCGATCTTCATGATATTGGGCACCTCTCGCATGATCGATGAGAATGAGATGCTATGAGGATTCGAAGAAGTGAGTCAGTCCCCCTTGCATGACTCGTGAATCTAAATCCACTGTCCCTCACATCTAGCCGCCAGCTCATCGAGAAGCAGCGCAACACCGTATCGTCGCCATTGCGGCCGAAGGTCCCAGACAGAGGACGATCTTCGTTTCACAAGCGCGTCGTGAGTTTACCACCCATACCAGCTCTTCTAGGGTGATGATCATCAGTATATCTCTTGGCATCACGGCCAGCGTTGCTCTTTCCGGCGCGTTCCTTGTGCTCCCACGCAGACGCAGGATCGTTTGGAGAGGACGTTACCTATGGGACCGTAGCTCAACCTGAATTTCCCGGCGGCAGGTGGATCCCCACTACGACTCCAGAACAGGCATAGCAACCGAATAGGATTACGCCCTTGAACTTTTTCTACGGTAAGCTTCTTTGGTCGCATCTCTCTTGACTCCCGTGCATGAGCGAGCCTTGGTCTTACAGCTGCAAAACTTCCCCAGTATCATCCGAAGACGAGCAAGGCCGTCGAGGCGATGGTCTCGCTGCCCGGACCACGGCCTTCCCCTCTCCCAAGAGCGCTGCGCTCCTCGGCGTTTTCCATCTCTCTCTCTCTCTCTCCCTTCTTTGCAGCGCTTGTTCATCTATCGATGCCTGCGTCACACATGTGCCGAGGACTGGCTACGGCTTCGTATCATCTTGTCACCCCTGGCATGGTTGTCCTCCTCGTCCTCAAACTAATAAAAAAAACCAAGACCCGAGTGCAGGTGTGGGAGGGGATGTGTGAGTGTGTGTGTGTGTGTGTGTCGAACCAAGCACATGCCAATGATCATGTCAAGGGAACGAAGAAAGACAAAAAAAAACAAAGACACAAAAACAAAAACAAAAAAAGACACTCCTTTCACCCCTCGACCCCACTTCGGAGTTCAAATGACACAGGAAGTAGTCTCTAACCCTCGAATGCCCGTGTCTCGGCGAGATCAACGCCGCTGATTGGAATATGATTGTTAAGTTTAAATTAAAAGTGAGCAGTCGTCGTCAGTTCGGGCTCAGGAGATGGAAAGAAGGGGAGGGGGGGAGAGGGGAAAGAAGTAGGGCAAGAAGCCAAGGGACATGGAGATGACGCACAATTCCTCCTTGGCCAAGGCCTCGAACTTCTTCTGGAGCTCCTCCTCGAGCCCAGCCTTGGTCTCGCCGAGGATCTCATAGTAGAACCCTATCGGACACCACGCACGACATCAGCCGCTGCTCAAAAGCCCCCCAAGAGAGAGACGAGATAGCGAGCAACGCACACTGCCGGATCTTGGCAACCCAGAAGCTCGCGTCGATCGCGAGCAGTGCGAACCGGAAGACCCAGATGTCACGGAAGTCCTTGAGCCAGGCACGCAGGCCAAGAGAGAGGATGGAGCGGGAGCCGGAGGGGAGGGTGAGGGCGTAGCCTCGGGCAGCCCACTGGTGGTTAAAGATGGGAAGGGTCAGTCAGTTGAGGGGAGAGGGAGAGTGGGGGAAGTCGGACCTTGGCGGTGATGCTGTGTCAGAAGAAGAAACGTCAACTCAGCATTCGCCTCTGGACCAGTGCTGCGAGTCCAAACTCACTTGACACGGTTTGAGGGGGAGCCGAGGCCCTGGTTGGCAGCTTGGAGCATGCGCTGGCCGCGGACGAGAAAGATGAGCTCCTGATAAAAGTTAGGCTGGTCAGTGGTGAGATCAGATGACACAAAGACAGAGAGAGAACGTACTCTTGGGATCAACTTCTCATTCTCCAGCATCCTTGAAGACACGCCCCTCAAGTCAGCTCGCACCAAAAAGAAACAGTGAGAGAGGGCGAGCGACGCACGCCTTTAATCGCCGCTTGACGTCCAGCTGAAGTTCATACTCGTCCATCTTCTTGCGAGCTTCCAGCTTCTCAGCCTTGGTCTGCCGTTTGCGAGATCCGAGGTGCGTCGGGCGGAGGAGGATAGCTTTTGAAGTCGATGGGTCAGAGGACGAGGAAGGTGGTCGCGGAGAAAGGAAGGGTCCCTCACCAGACGCAAACACTACACACACGTCCAGCCGTTCCCGTCGAGAGAGAAACGTCAGAGGTGCAACTGAATGAGGAGACAGCTCAAAAACTGACTGTCCGGCTCCAGCGTGACGCCCCATTCCAGCGCAATCTTTTCAATTTGAGCTGAGGATCTCAGTAGTAAGTATCAGCAAGGTCACAAAGAGGAGAAATTTTTGAAGCAATCTTACGAATATCAAGCACGAAAAGGGAGCGCCAAAGCGTCGAGTACTCCCGCTGAAACTTTTCTGAGAGAGGGATATCTAGGACAGTAATTGTGAGTGAGGAGAATAGAAGAAGACCAGGTTTCAGAGCACTCACACAGGCCGTGATCGATCAGGACGATCTGAGGTCGTCGAGGATTACTTGGATGCGGGCGGACGAGGATGTTGCCCCTTTGTAGCCAGAAATGTCAGAATTTGATCCAACTCTAGGGCTAAACAGCGACATGAACTCACGGATGCGGGTCGGCGTGAACGAACTTCCACTCAAACGTCATGGCGGCAAAGAGGTCGAGAACTGTGTCCATGACACCCTTGACCCCCCCACGGAAGTGCCAGGCCTCGATCCTCTCACGTTCGTTGATTTTGGCGCCGTTGCAGTACTCCATTACGAGGACCCGCTCCGAAGAAAGCTCCGGGTAGACGCGAGGCACGTAGACAAGAGAAGAGAGCGAGGGCGTAGCGCGGAGGTGCTCAATGGTCTGTTGTGAGTTGGCCGCTGAGAGGTTGAAGGGAGAGCGAGGTGAGTTCAGGAAAAAAAAAAAAAAGGTGAAGCAAACAGAGGCTCTGACCCTCAATGGTGAAGCTTGTTTCTTTCCGCATTTGATCCGAGACGTCTGTTGGGTGGGGTTGCATGTCGCTCGTCGTCAATCTTCGATGCCACAGCCAGGACGGAAGAGCAACCTATCACTCACAGTCGGCCACGAACGCGGCAGGGATTTCAAACACATACTCCATCAACCGCATCATCGTCCGATACGACCAGAGGTCGATCTCCATCTGCCTCCGGATCGCCGGCTTCTGGATCTTGACCGCAACGAGCTCGCCAGCGTGGGTCCGCGCCCGATGGACCTGAGCGATGCTCGCCGAGGCGATGGGAATCTTCTCGATCTCCGCGAAAACCTCATCGGGGTCTCGCCCACCGAAGGCCTCCCGCAGTACCGGAAGGACCTTGCGCCACGGCAAGCTCGGGGCGTCGTCCGTGAACGAGGCGAATGCAATTCGGTAAGGCGGAGGGAGAACTGCGGCTTGGGTTGAGATTTGCTGGCCCAGTTTGACGTAGAGCCCTAGATTATCGCGGATAAGATCTGCGATTCGGATGGCGGATCTTTCGTGGAGGGCGTTGATGCCATCGGCGTTATCAGGGGAGAAGTTGACCTTGAAGTCTACGGTAACGACGAGGCTGGGTAGCACGCAATTGTTGTGGAGTCAGCGAGAGATCCCTGCATTGTTCAAGATATAGAGGAGGTAGAGAGCGAAAGAGGGAGCGAGGATAGCGCGAACGGCGGAGGTCGATGGTCGCCATCAGCGAACACCCAAATGAGCGCCCCACGCGAGCCACGCATGTCCCGAGCTTGCATCCCACAGATCGAGCTGCAAGGTGTCCTCTGATCTCTGGGTGCAGCATAGAGACTGCGCGGGAGATCGTGGGGAAACGAGCGTCGATCGAGACGCGCGCAGTCAAGACAGAACACCCGCGAGCGCTGTGGCGGCAACAGGCCAGATCTCGCACCCGAACAAGCGATAAGAACACTCGGGAAGAAGGAGCATCGACAGCGGGAGCGGACGAAGAGGGGGAAGAGAGAGCGAGTCGACCAGAGACGACAGGCCGTATGACGACACTCCACTCTGTCGCGTGCACGCGGCGAGACAGGCAGGCCAGACTAGGCGCGGCCTCCACCAGACGCGCGCGACCGACTCACCCTGTCCAGAAGGTGCGGATCGTCCGCGTGAGGACCTCATCGTTGAAGTGGTCGGCGAGGTAGACGCCCCCAAGGGCGGCACCGACGAGCCACCGTGGCCGGAGGGCCGTCCTGGCGAGGCGAGGAATCCGGCCTCCTGAAGACGACGACAAGGGCGACGCGGCGGAGGGATCCCCGGTGAGAGGGATAGCAGAGGGCGAGGGCCGCCCGAGCTTGACGGCCCGGTGGCGTGGCCGGGAGGAGGGGCTGGCCATGCGGCTTGGTTGGCAGGTGGTGGTTGACGGGCGGTGGAGTGGAGAGGGCGCCGATCGGGGACGTCTATCGCCTCCTCGGGCAGGAGACGGATGGAGACGACGCCGGCGTTGTGGCCGACCCGCCGCTCCGTCCGTGTGTCTCGACCTCCAACCACTCCTCCGCCCTGTCGCCGACATGAAGTTCTCCCCGGCATCGATCGCCCGCTTCCCTGCCACGGCCGCTCGGAGGTCCTTCGCCTCGACCTCCCTCCGCGCGTCGACGCCCTCGGCGCCATCGTCTCCCGACGCGCGTTCCTCCTCGCCGCTCGCGTCGTCCGCACCCTCGCCGTCGTCCTCAGCCGGAGGCCGGACCACCCACTTCGGCTTCAAGACCGTCCCCGAGGCGGAGAAGGAGTCTCTCGGTATGTTCGAGCTCTGTCCGATGGCGCCTTGGTGTGCCGCAGCGAAGCGGCAGGCCCTCTCTCTGTCCTCTCCCTGACTTTTCCGTGCTCTCGCTCGCCTCCTCCTCACTTTCCCTTCCTCCTGGCTTCTCTCTGCCCCTGCAGTCCGGGGCGTCTTCTCTTCGGTCGCGTCCTCGTACGACGTCATGAACGACGCCATGTCGCTTGGCATCCACCGCCTCTGGAAGGACTCGTTCGTCTCGACGCTCGACCCGGGAGGGCGCGGGCGTGAGGGCTGGAAGTGCCTCGACGTGGCGGGAGGCACGGGCGACATCGCCGAGCGGATTCTCGACCATGCGAGGCTCAAGCACGCCGACCGCGACGTCTCGGTCAATGTGCTCGACATCAACAAGGAGATGCTTGCTGAGGGAGAGCGGAGGTTCAAGCGCAGCATGTACTGGGGAGGTCAGTCGCGAACGCGTCGGGCGCCCCTCTCAGCACCTGTCTCCAACGTCTGACGCCCGACTCGCTACCTTCCCCTCAGGCCCCCAGGTCTCCTTCACGCACGGCAATGCTCAGGAGCTGCCGTCGTCGATCCCCTCTTCCTCGGTCGACCTCTACACGATCGCCTTCGGAATCCGCAACTGCACCGACATCCCGGCGGTTCTCAACGAGGCGTACCGCGTCCTCAAGCCGGGAGGAATCTTTGCCTGCATGGAGTTCGGCAAGGTCACGAACCCGCTGTTCGCTGGGTGGGTCGCGTCGTGGGGTGATGGCGAAAGCCGGGCCTCTGGGTGTATGCGTCGGCGAGACCCAACTTCCCCTGGCTGACCCTTCCTCCCCTTCCTCCCCCTCCTCCTCCTTCTATTACCAGCATCTATCGGCAGTACTCCTTCTCGATGATCCCGCTCATGGGCCAGATCCTCGCCTCGGACCGCGACTCGTACCAGTACCTGATTGAGTCGATCGAGCGGTTCCCGCCTCAGGCCGAGTTTGCGCAGATGTGGGTGGACGCCCGCTTGCACCGGCTCTCTCCCTCTCCTTCGCTCCGACTGACGCATGCTTCCCCATGCGCCCCTTCCCCCCGCCAGGATCCGGGAGGCGGGCTTCCAGACGGGCGAGCTCCGCGAGGGCGAGGGGGGGGCCTGGACGGACTACACGGGTGGCATCACCTCGGTCCACAAGGGTGTCAAGATCTAGAGCATGGGCTATTTCTGAATGCACGGCTGCGCTTCCGAGCCTGAGAGAAAGAACGAGCAGACGTGTGAAACGGAGACGGACGCCATGCGCAGCAGGCGCCGCAGAGAAACATCCGGCCGGTCGCGGCTGCGCCTTGCGGGAAGAGGGGCGGGCGCGCGTGCCCTTGGAACGGCGTTCTCTCGCTGCGTCCTGCAATTACCCCTCTCGCCTGCCCGCCTCGCCCATCCGCCGCATCACCGCCCCCGCCCCACAGCGAGGACACGCCTGCCAGTGCCCATCCTCCGACCCGGCCACACGGTCCTCCCTCCCCTGCTTGCGTGGCGAACCCGCCCTCTCTTTACTTCCGCTCTTGCGTCCTGGCCGGGCCAGCGAGCGAGTCGTCTCACCAGCGGAGCGCGTCCAGCCACCCCCCTCCTCTCTCCCGCCGTGCTCCCGCCATGAGCTTGCCGCACGAGCAGTCCTTGCCGAGGAGTCCCATCTCGCAAGGCTTCTTCATCGACCCCCGAACCGGAGCCGTCAGTCCCCCCCTCTCTATGCCGCCCTTCCCTCGCGTGCATCCTCGCGCGTCTCGCGTCGGATCCGCGGCGCCCCTTCGCACATCTCGAAGGAAGACGACTCGCTGAATCTCTGTCTCTCCCTCCTCTCCCGCTCTTCCCTTGTATATTCTGTCTCTCTCTGTCGCCCTACTTGCCTGCTCGTAGGTCTCTCCGTCGACGACACGCCTCCCGCCCCCCGCGAGCGCCCGAGGCGGCAGCTTTCTTCCCCCCGTCTCGACGCCGCCTTCGCGTCCCTTCGTGCGTCGACCGTCGTGGACAGCGAACTCGCCCGTCCTCACAAGCCCGCACCTTTCGGGCTCGCCTGGGGCCGCCGGAGGAGGAGGAGAGGGGGTAGCCCAGTACGCTGGGGCGTACTCGTCTCCGTCCCCCCAGCAAGAGCCGTACCACTACGCGTCGTCGCCCTCGAGGTCGCCTAACGCCTCCTCGCCCTACGCCCTCCCGGCGCCTAGGGGACCCCGACGCGTCGTCTCCGTCTCCAACCCCACCGACCCTCACGACGGCGGCCACCACCATCCTGCTCCACCAAGCCAACCCATCGAAATCGTTGGATCCTCCTCCTCCTCGCGGAGGGCCACGCCGGAGGACACGGCTCGGGCGATGACGACGATGGCGTCGTCCGTTTCGGGCGGATCATCGGTCTCGTCGGTCGGAGCATCCTCTCCTCTGGCTGGGAACTCGTCCCTCCCGGGATCGAGGAGTGCTCCGTCGAGCAGCTTGCTCTTCCGTGGAGGCGGGGGAGGCTACAGCTCGTCGCCTACGCCTCCGTCGTCGATGGCGACAGCAGGTCGTCATCAGCAGATGCCCTGGACTGCCGCCGCGAACCAGGTCTCGTCGTCGTCGTCGTCGTTGTCGTCCTCCCCGGCTTCAGCGTATGGGAGTTCCGGTCACCACCACCCGCAGCATTATCAACAACAGCAGCAACAGCAGCAGCAGCAACAGCAACAGCAACAGCGCCGGCCCTCCTTTGCCGACGAGGAACGCCCGACCAGGGCCAAGTTCTACCCGACGGCCATCAACGGCGGCAAGGGCGGCATCATCCTCCCTCCTCCCTCGTCTCCACCCCCATCGCAGCCCCAACCACCGAAACGGCCGCCTCCCCCGGCCCATGGGCTGTACTCGCCCCCCGAGCCCGCAGGAAGAACAGAGGACTCCGGGAGGTTTCCCTCACCCTCGTCGCTCTCGCCTAGGCGGCCGATCCTATCTGGACGAGTCGTCTCGTCCCCCATGACTAGCGGAGGAGGAGGGAGTGGGCTCTCGTCATCATCGGGAGGGTCGCAGCAACACCACTACTCATCTTCGCCACCCGTGGCTTCTGTCGGAGGGAGGCAATCGTTCCAGCAGCTCACGAGGGCCAGCACCGATGAAGGACGGGGCTTCTTCGTCCGGCCCTCGATGAGTGAGGATTCCGTCCGGGACCCCACCGACGGCCTCTCGAAGAAGGAGAGGAAGAAGCTGGAGAAGGAGGCGGCCGCTGCTACAGGAAGCGGGCAAATCACACCCAGGAAGAGCTCGGGCGTGCTCCGGACACTGTTTGGGAAGAAGAAGGAAGCTGCCACGGCAGCGGCAGCGGCAGCGGCAGGAACGCCTCCTTCTCCTCATTCGTCGCAGTCGTCGTCTGCGTCGCCTCGGGTTCATCAAGCCACGTCGTCGAGATCGGCGTCTCCTCAGTTATCGTCGTCATCTTCGCCGCCCTCAACGCCATCCACGCCACCGCGCTCTGGCTCGGCTGCGTCGTCCATTGGTCCCAGCGGGAGGCGATCCGTCACTCCGACGACTATGACGATGCATGCCTCCCCGTCCAAGATCGTCAACCGTTACGACCAGCATCTCCCTTCGCCGGGAGGGTCGCTCTTCTCGCACCATCAGCAGCAGGCCTCGACCTCGTCGTCTTCCTCGTCGTCATCGGTTGTTTCCTCGTCGCCCGCGCCCCGAGAACAACGACAAGGTCCTCCTCTTCCTCCTTCCTTGGGGAAAGGCCACCCTGTGAGCCCGCCTCAACAGGGAGGCCGGCAGCAGCAGTCCTACCACCATCACCTCCGAGAAACCAGCGACGCCTCAACCTCCACTTTTTCCTCCTTCTCCAACGCATCATCTTCACTCGAGGATGACGCCGACCACACACCGCACCTCGACCGCGAGACAGGCGAGCTCAGGCTCCTCAGCCTTCCGAGCTTTGATGCCGAGCTGTCGTTCTTTGGGTCGACGATGACGCCGGGGGCTGTCATTGGCGATGAGGAGATTGGAGTCGCGATGACGACGATGACGACGACTCCTCCTTCTCAGAGGACGTCGAGGAGGAGCCTGAGCACAGCGGGCGGCAGCGCTGGAGCCTTTTCACCCCCTCCGCCCGCTTCGGCTACCTTGTCTTCCCACGCAGAGGAGAAATACCTTGACATGAAGAAGCAGCAGCGCATCCGGACGCGTACTGCAGGCATAGCTGAGGCAACGGTTCGTGACAGCGACGACCCCGATCTTCCCTCCAAAGGCGGCGACGAAGCGAAGGTTCTAGCAGCTGCTGCGGTGCCCGATGACAGGGAGGCGGTGGAGGAGAGTCGCTCGAGCTCGGTTGATCGAGCCATGCAGGAGCTCCAAGGTCGAGTGGGCGGGGCTGAAGCAGCGTTGTCGGCGACCACGACAGTGCAGCCTCGCTCCCCGTCGTCGCAGGAACAGGAGCTGGCCATGACTGGAATCGCTGAAGCCGTCGGGCCTTCGCCTCCTATGACGTCCTCCGACGCCATCGCGGTGGCAGCCCCGCGGGAGAAGGGCGTTGTTGCCACACCGCACGTGGTTTCGCCGCCTCCTGCCGATTTGACGAAGCCCCTTCAGATCCGTCGTCAACAGGATTCTCTTGAAGCACCGACATCTACCGCGACCACTTTTTCACCCCCCAAATCGGCTGATCTGGCGCTTCCTCCTTCTCCGCCTCCTGCCGATCTCCCCATCGCCCCAACAGCGGCACCTCCGCTTCCTCCTGCTCCTTCCCCTGCTCCTGTCCCGCTTGTGCCGCTTCCCATCTCCAGCCCCATAGCGTCTCCTCCGCGTCTGACCCGTCCAACAGCTCCCAGCCACGACCGTAACGTCTCCATTACTGCCTCTCTTCGCGAGCTCGTTATCGGTCGAGAGATCTCGCTCGGCTCGGGCCTCTCGAGCCTGGCTGCTGGAAGAGAATCTGCCAATAGCACGGGCACCGCATCCTCCGAGACACTTGCTACCGTACCCGACAGTCGCCAGCTGTTTTCTCTGGACAAGCCGCCGCCGGTGGCTGGGTGGACGTCGAAACTGCCGGAGGTGATCCTCACAAAGGAGCTGGCGAGGTCGAGGACAAAGCCAAGGATGGAGGTCCGGCATGAGGACACGATTGAAAAACTTCAGGGGTTCTTGTTCACGTGAGAACGGGCTTGCTCACGTTGTCTCTCCATATCTTGGTATGTGTCACTGACATGGATCGTTCCCCCACCCCATCCCCCTCCAGGCTCCGCACCGCCCCAGCCCGTGCCCAGCTCATCCGAGGCGGTCTCCTCCCGCTCCTATACGACGCCGAGCGAAGGGGGTTCGATCCTTCTCAGCGAGCCGACAACAAGGCCCTCCGGGCGCTCGCATTCGAAGGGCTCGCGATGTTCATTCAGAAGGGGCTTTGGCTCGAGCAGTCGGCAAACGAGAGGGGAGCAGTCTTGGAGGCCGTCGCGGCGCTTGTGGAGGGGTACGTTTCGGCGCACGCTCACTCGCTCTCTCTTACAGGATTGGAAGCTGATGTTGGCGTTTCTGATGCACAGCCCATGGCTCTCGATAAAGGCTCTTGAATCCGACGAAGAGGACAGAATCATGTTTGGCAAGGTCATGCGGAGTATTATCTCGTGCGTTCACTTATCCCCGTCTCTGTTGCGGAGGTTTTTGAGCTCAGTCCTGCTCCGACCCTCTCTCCCTCGTAGATTCGTTCGAACCAAGCTCTCATCCAAGGGCATCTTCCAAAACACGCTTGGCTTCGCCAGCCGCATGCTCGGTTGAGTCCTGACGTTTCGCATGACCGCTGCCTCCATAACTTGATTAGCTGACACACATGTGAATCTCTTTCAGCGTTTGCGTTCTTCCGCGTCGAAGGAATTGCCCAGCAACTCCTCACGGCCCTGCCTGTCACGAGGATGGCGCTCGTCCGACTTCAGAACCAGGTCGCCGAAGGAGAGATGGCCTCTTTTGGCTCGTGCGTCTGCTGTGTTTGCCACTGACGATCTGAGCGACGGCTGATGGAAATTCCTCTCTCGCAAAGTAGTACCCGGCGATACCGCCACCTCATCGAGCCTTTCTCGGGCCATCTAGCCCCCTTCGTCTTTGAGAATCCTCGAGCGTACCTCAGCTCGCTCGGGTCTGCGACCTGCGTATACGACGACCCGGAGGACGATGATGCGTTCCGGTTCCAGCCAGGCAACTGGCTCCGCCGCTGGCAGTCCGACGACTCAGAGCTCTTTTTCGCCTTCTTCCGGGCGTATCACAAGTTCCTCGTCGGGCATTTTCCATCACTATCGAATGCGGACGACCCGAGGACAATGCGGCCGTCGGTGTTGTTTTCGGTCCCTGGCTATGCGCGTGAGTACAGTGTGGAAAGGAGGCGAGAAGGGCTCTCCAGGGCTAATTGAACGGGTCTTACGCAGACCTCGCGACCATTTTTGTGTACGTGGCTACGCTTCAAAACTTCCCTTCTGAGCTTGAATTAACATTTACTTCTCTCTTCTCAGATCCAAATGTCTCTCTTACGTCCAAAACAAGGTCGTGTCCGTCACAACCTCGACGACCTCGTCGACTTTTAACGCCAACGAAGGCGCTCTCGGCTCCTCGTCTGGCAAGCCGAACGTCCTCGAGAGCGCCAACCGGCGCCTGAGCGCGACCATCAACTTCCTCCTCGCCACCCCGGCGCTCGTCGACATCGAGCGCGGCATCGAGGTCGACGGCGCCCGCGTCTGGGCGTCCATGACGGACATTTGGGTCCGCTCGCTCGTCACACGGACAAACCTCTATGAGCCTCGGGGCGTCTTCTGCCTCTTTGACTTGCTCGACGCCGTCGCAACTCTCCCACCGGACCCCTTCACCCGCGACATTGCCGCCACACCAGCCCGATCGTCTCCCTCACGAGCGTTCTCCAACTCGTTCATCCTCACCCCGCTTGCGGTGATCCTCCGCGAGGGTGACCACTCGCTTACCATCTGCAAATGCATCTCATTCATCTTTCAGCACTGGGAGACCCTCACCGTAACCCCAGAAGACCGGACGGCACTCCTTGACCTCCTCCTCGACCGGCCGGTCTTTGAGCGGCTCGTGCTCTTCTGGTCCCAGTCCGTCCGGTCGTACGTCGTCCGACTTATCATATTCCGGCTCTCTCACCTCCACCTTCGGGATCGAGCCTCTGGGAGAGCAGCAGGGGGTGTCGCGATCGAGCCTTCGCCAGCCGAGGTTGAAACCGTTCATCGGCTTAACGTCTGCCTCGAGGCCATCCGCAAGCGGTACGCCGAGCTTGAGCCCTCGGTCCTCGGCGCGATCCTCGAGGACGAGGACGATGACGCTGAGGGAAACGCAGCCCTGTCCTCTGGAGCTGCTGCCGCGGCCCCTAGTGGTGCTGTCGAGGAGTCCGGCGGAGACGCTAGCTTGTCGACGCCGACGCCCTCTCCGCCGCTCCCCCAGCAGCACGGGCCCCATCACCAATCAACGGCCATGCCAAGAAGCAAGTCGACGATCGCCATGGTCTCCATCGCAGCGCCCGTGGAGCCAGAGCCTGCTGCGCGCGAGGAGTTCATCCCAGGCGTCCCTGCAAACTCGACGACCAGCAGCGGTCGCAAGGGAGACTCTTTCTCCTCCTCCTCCGGCCGACGCTCGAGCGATGGCACGAACGAGGTCATGGACGTCAGCGCCATGAGCAAGGCCAGCAAGTGGCTTCGCCGGCTTGGTGGAGGAGGCAAGAAGAAGGCCGCTGCTGCTGCTGCCAGGAGCGCCAGCGGGGGGAACGTCGCGCCAAGCAAGGGCCCGCTCCCTGGTATCTCCGAGACGTCGGAGCCGACTTTGACCTCCCCGACGCCATCCACGACGCCGTTGTCGCCACCGCCGGCGCCTCGTGAGCCCGGAGGAGGGCCACGCAACACCCCATCCCCGGCGATGTCGTCTTCGACGGGGAAATCATCGATACCTTCGGAATCCAATTTTTCGCCCACAAGGTCGTCATTCGACTCGCTCTCCATCGCTTCATCGACAGGCGCCTTGTTGTCCGATAAGGACGCAGCCCGCCCCAAGCCCCATGGATCGGTCATGGTCCCTCACCCTTCGCCCTCGTCCCCCTCGCTGGCATCGAGTCACCTATCCGCCCCCTCCTCCACCTCGTCATCGACCACCTCACTCGCCCCCTCGTTCGCCTCGACCCCGGCCACCTCGCTTTCCTCGCTCTCGACGACCCACCATGCCCCAGTCGCTGCCCCGGCCGCTGCCCCGACCGAGCGCGGCGTCTTCTCCTTTGAATTTGCGACTTCACCCGTCTCCGACTCATTCGACTCGCCCTCCCCGACGTCTCAACTCGCTCTCGCCCCGAACGGCGCCGGCTCGTCCGCCTCCTCGCCGACGACCACCGCCATCCCAGGCGCTGTCGCCAATCCGCGAATGAGTCGGTCCTACTCGCGTCGGTCCTCTCTTCTCACGCCCTTGGCCTCGAGCGTCCTCGAGGCGCTTGCCAACGGCGACCTCGCCAAGATCGAGGAGGAGGGCCGCAAGTCGCAGCTGGCGGCGCTCGAGAAGAAGGAACCGGAGGGCTACGACAAGCGACTTCACCCTTACGCGGTTCGGTTCTTTGCCGAGATGGAGGACTGCTTGAGCGAGTACAACGAGTGAGTGGGCGTGCTTTCATACCTCCGGCCGGGATTCTCAAACTGACACACTGGGCTCTTAGGTGGTACGGAGCTGATGGGCCGGGCACTCTCGGCGACGGCAGCCCTCCGAGGCTCTCTGTTGGCTGGTCATTCTACGGTGAGACGACGCTTACTGCTCTCTGCTTTCCCCCTTCCTCTCTCCTGTGTCTGGCCGGCTGATCATCCCTCTCCCCTCACTCCTACAGATGACGAGGACTGAGCTCCGCATGGTGTCTCTTCTCTTACACTCAAAACATGTTTCTCTCCTGTTTATTGCTCTGTATCGGTTTCCCTCCCTCTCTTTCTTTCTCTTCTCTCTCTCTTTCTCTCCATCCCTCTCTCCGCCCGGCCGCATCGTTGTCCGTACGCAGACATCTTCTCATTCCCGGTCTCGCTCCCTCCTAGCATCTGTCTGTCTTGTGTTTTCTACCCCTCTCTTCAGGGTTCCTCTTTTCTCTCTCTTCTCTTTCTCTCTCTATCTTTTCTCTCTTCTCACGTATACACCATGTTTGTCCCTCACGCGAGATGAACCATCGCCCATCTCTCATCATCGGACGACATCGAGGAACTTCTTGGGAATGCCCCGAGCGACGAGCATCTCGACGACGACCTTGTCGTGCGTGCCTTGGACGAGAACTGCAGGGGAAAACAGGGAGGCCCGGCGTCGTCAGCTTGACGCGTCCTGCGGGAGGGGGGACGGAGGGAGAATTCTGAGTGGCAAAGGCCGGGTCTCGGACCTTCGACGAGCGGAGACTTGGGCGACGCCGAGGGGAGAGGCGCGACTGGTGGAAGCGCGGGAGCACGTCAGATCTGAGAAGCTTCTCGAGCTGAAGTCGGGAAGGAAGAAGAAGAAAAAAAAACGCACCTCCACTGGACGAGGCGCATTTTTGCTTGAGGTCTTCAGCGAGACCTGAGGAGGACGTTGGAAGGATCAGCCTGGTTGTGAGGGGGAGGAGAGAAGGGAGGGAAGGAGGGAGGGAGGGGCGACCTACCCTTCGGATCGATGTCCCAACTCTCCAGTCCGCTGATAAGGGTGACATGCTTGGCCTGCCGTTTCTTGAGCGAGATCCGGATGTGAGATGGGCTGCCCTTCCTGCTTGGGCCCTCCATCGGGTCAGTCCAGTAGAAGGCAGCCAAACGAACAGAGAGCGAGAGACGCGCCAACGCACTTGCGGACGATCTCCTGGCCCTCGACCTGAAGCGTGAACCAGCCTTGCATCGAAGCGCGCAGACGGTCGATCGCTTCGTCCCGCTTGAAGAAGCTAACGTCCTCGCCCTTTTTGAGCACCGCGGCGCGGAGGACGGGATCGAGGAGGACGAAGGCTGGATCCCGCGGGTGGACAAGCTTGTGCGCCTTGACGTAGGAGAGGAAGTGGGCGCGGATGTCGGAGGCGAGGTAGTATGTGTCGTTGCTGCGGCGGAGAAGGGGTGTCTGTCAGTAAGGAGGAGAAAAGTCGACACAGGGAGAAATGGGTTGACTACGAACGACTCGTCAATCTCGGACCAAAAGGCCAGCGAGGCGCCGTGAGGCTTCCAAAGCTCCTTGACGTCCATAACGCGACCCTTCCCCTTCCCTCCAGCACCGGCCCCTCCAGCAGCAGCCCCTCCAGACGGACCCGCTCCGCCAGATGACGAGACTCCCCCCTCGCCAGCCGCGGCGGCCTTCTTCTTCTCCCTCGCCTCGACCTCGCCCGATGTGCCGACAGGCTTGTGCTCCCTCACAGCCGGGTGCACCTGGTCGACCGAGACGATCGACTCTTGGTCTCGGTTCGACTTGGTCTTGAGCAGACCCTCCTTCTCCATCTGCAAAGAACGTGGACGTTTCAGCTCCCCACCCCTATGCCATCCGCCTTTCTCTAGGGACGCACGGCCTTGAGAAACTTGGCGAGCTTCTTGTGCGTCGACTTGGCAATGACAGCTTGGTCGGCTGGGGCCCAATAAGGTCGCGAGGCGAGAATGTGGGTGGAGTAGAACGTCGAGGCGGGGATCGGGAACGTTCCGGGAGGGATGGGCTTGGGAAGCGACGAGATATATTGCAGAAGTGCAAGACGAAGAACGGTGTCGACCTCTGCGGGAAGGAAGAGAGCTCGCTGAGTATTCAGGGATGACAGAGGTAGAGTGAACTGGGGTGACTGACCTTTGGGTTCAAGGGTCTGAGAAGGCGTCGCCGGCTCGTCCGCCACCTTGAGCTTTTCGACGGCCGGGAGCTCCGACTTGTTATCCTTAGCGGCCTTGCCCTTTCCTTTAGGAGGAGGGTTGGCCGCCGGCTCATCCTCCGAGTCCGACTCATACTCATCTCCATCAGGGATCGAGAAGCCGACGTCGATGGGCGTCTTGCCAAACTGCCACAGACTGATGATGCAGCAAGTATGCACGTCAGAACTTAGCCACAGGAAGAAAGGAGGGCTCTTTCGACTCACTAGTCCTGCCACGAATGCAGCATCTCGACGGCCTTCCCCCGTCGCCTCACGTCGCCGGCCTTGAGCTCGCTTCCCCTCTCAACAGCAAGGACTCCCACCCCCAGCGGCGTCGGGCACCCCGTCGCGACAATCGCCACGAGGTCCCCCTTCTGCACGCTCTCGTCCGAGACTGGGTTCGCCGTCAGCCCGGGCGCCATGAGATCCGCGCCGCTCGTGAGGCGGAGGATGACATGCGGGTGCGTCGTGACGGCCGGGAGGAGGTCCGGTCGGGCGTGGAGGGTGTAGACGGTTGGGATGAGGTCGAGGGAACCCTTGCCGAGGGTGAAGAAGAGGGGATTCAACCCGAGGGCGGGAGGGGACAGGTAGAGGATCTGTATGAGGATAGTGGTTGGGAGGCGACGGGCGACGACGTTAGTTTGACATTGCGAAGGAGGGAGGAGTTGGGAGGAAGCGGTGATGGCTTGACGCGCGCTTCATCAACGCACCCCAGGGATGTCGAGATGGGTCGTGTACTTGGCTGAGAGGGTGCCCTCAGGAAGCAGCGTCTTGGCAACGTCGGCCGGGAGGCCATAGCTCTCGGCGATGGTCGCGCAGAGCTTGCGACGGTCTGGGGAAAGCAGAGAGGAATAGAAGAGTGAGCGGTTCGATCAGCGCTTTGGCTGAGGCTGAGGCCGGGGCTGAGGAAAAGCGCAAACTGACCGCTGCTTCGGACGGGGCTGGAAGTGGAAATGGAGGGCTTCTTCTTGAAGCTCATGACGGGCGGTCGATCAAAGATGGATGTCGAAACGGAACGAAGCCGTCGCGCCTGACCGGTTTCCGCTTCGAAAGAGTGAGACGCGTCCTCTTGGCAGCAAGGTCCATGCACGCTGCACATCCAGGGGTGAAAGGTGTGCTTGGTGTGTCATCTTTCTGGTGACAATCAGTAGGAGGATGGGCAGCCGCGTAGCATGCTTTCCTCTCTCTGTCGACAGAGCTTGGCAACCAGGGGAGGATATTTTCTCATGACGCACCGTTGTGAGAGGAGCAGAACAGATTCTCGCAGGACTTTCGGGCTTGATTGTTACCCTCGATTCTCCCCTAAGATAGCTATCCCATCACGAATGTGCATGCATGATTCTGGCCAGTACTCTATTGCCCGTTCTGAGCTGCACGAAGGTCATTTCTTTGCAAAGCCCATCCACTTCTCTGCGGACCTTCCAGTTCTGACATCGTACGTCTCCCCAATCTTGCGGGATCCAAAACCCGACCGTCTCTCCCTGAACTGCCTCTGCTCCGCCTCACTCCACCCAACCGTGCCCGACCGAGCGATGAGAGCCATCTCTCGCTCGAGGAGGCTCTCCCATGGCTCGATGCACTGCCAGGAGAAATGATCAGAAAAACTGACTGCCGTGGTGGTAATTGGGAGAGGCAGAGAATAGTCGACTTACCAGGCATTTTGTTGCGAGCTCGCTATGATAAATAAAATAAAAACCCCTCTCAGGCAGTTGTCAGCGAGAAGAGGCGAAGCAGGGAGTTACGGTTGGATGAACCCTTGCTTGTTGGCCCCTCTCTTGAACGTCTCCAAAGCTTCCTGACCCTGCTGGTAGTTGTCGTCGTACGTCGGCAATACGAACTGCTCATGCACCGCTCTGCAACTGTAAGCGCAAATTGTCCGCGTGAAAGAAGGCAAAATCAGAGGGGAGAGAGCCAATGCCAGCGAAACTATGCCGACGTGGACTCACTGGCCGAGTGGAACGTTATTCTTGAAAAGCGTCGCGACCTGGATAAGCTCTTCCCCCTGGTCGGATCGGACGGCATCCTCGCTGTAGATAATGTCGACCCGAAGATTCGTTCGGAATCGGAGGGCGGTGTTCGTGCCTGGGTGTGTATCTGGCCGGACATGGTCGTCGTCGGGCTGAAGGGCGATAAAGTAATCATGTCAGCGACTCGTTCGGGGTATGCTTGAGGACAGAGAGCAGGCCCACGAACGATCCGACCAAACCGTTTGAACGTCCACCCAAGAGGCTCCATCCCAGGTCTGGGCGCTTCCCCCTGCTCCTGCGAGGAGAACAGGACGCTGCCCTTCTCCCTCGCCAGCCTCGCGAAATCTCGGACACCATAGTTGGGCCCCCTCTCCCCTTCATGCACGATCGAGAACGGCCGACCCTCAAGAACGGACGTCTTCCCCGGGACACGCTGGGACTCCATCGAGATTGTCTGCCAGAGTGTGACGTCGACGGCGAAGATTGTCAGGCCTGGTGGTGGGTCCGGCATGCTAATCGCTACATAGAGGGCTGAGCCAATGAGCCATTGGTTGGCGAAAAGATCGAGGGAGTAAGGGCCAAAGTACGAGGGGACAGCTTCGTTGTGAACGGCGAGCTGGACTGTAGGGACAGATACGATGTCAGGCAGACCAGCCAAGAAGAGAGGTCCAGTAGATCAGCTCACGAATGTCGTCTTCTTCTGTCGGCCAAGGCGTCACTCGGACGAGGCGCTCCTCGGAGAGGTCCTTGCCGAACAGTCGGTTTCCAGACCCCTCGACGGTCCCTCGGACGTGCCAGTGGATCATCCCATGCTCGGCGCGATCCGAGGCTGGAGGAAGTTGGCCAGTGAGTAGGGCTCAAATCTCCCTGGTACGCGACACTTACTCGGGAAGTCTGGAGGGATGTGGAAGGCAAACTCAAAGCTGCGCAACAAGCAACAAGGGTCAGTCATCCCGAAGCCACCCAGAGGAAAGAGCTCGCGAGCTAACTCACACATTGACCCCACTCTGAAGATCATACCCGCCTTCGTCCTCACCGAGGGACACCTCTCGCTCATTGATGATCGTCTCCTCCCAGGCGCCAGAATCCGGGCCGTGAATACCAGGGAAAAGGAACCGAATCCGACAGAAGAGAGAGACTCGGACGGCCTTGACGTGTTTGGCGGTCGGCGATGACCAGACGAAGAAGCCGCTGAGGCGGGCCTAATCATTGAATCATGAGTGGTGCAACGCGAGGGAGACAGACAGGGAGACCTCACCCCTCTTCCGCCTTCTAGCGCGCCAGCATCGTCACTCTGGCCCTGGCCGAAGGTGACAGTCGGTGGCACTATGCCGACAACCCGCTCAGGAAGAACAAGCTGGACAGACGGCTTTGACACGTTCTGCAGGCCCGTCACAGCTGCCATGAGGTGCGGCGGATATGACTCGAGCGCCGACGAGAGCTTGAGCCGGACAATGCCTTCCCCTCGAGCGACGGGCGACTTGCCCTTCTCTGCTGCAGACGTCGGAGTCCCGTGTCGACTGTGCCGACTCGGAGATCCCGGCCGAGAGTGAGAAGAGGTGATGTAATCTGGGAGCACGGAAATGGAGCTGGTGGAAGAGGTAGAAGACGATGACGCCAAGGGAGGCCGACCTGTCGGCATTGAGGTGAGAGAGCGGCAAGGCTGGGCCGAGCCTGGACAAGAACGTAGGGCCAAAGAAAGATGGTTTTGGACGCGTCAAGGTTCTCGGCTCTCGATAACAAAAGAGCGAAGGAGGGAGGGCTGAGGTAGTGGTTGGACGGGCGGTCCGGGAAGCGACGCTAGCCGAGAGCTGTCCGATGTCGGCCTCCGTCGGCCCAATTTCGCCTGGGTCTTTTTCCCGAGCCGAAGAGGTCGAGCTGTCCTGGCCGGCGACTGGCTCTTGGTTCTCGAGCGCGGTTGGACGTGTTCGATTCTATTCCGCAATATAACTCGACGAGGCGAGAAACTATGGGATGACGAAGGCAAGGTAAAGATCCGAGAGCGCGCCGCTGCGCTGCTGCGTTTGAGTGCAGTCGCCAACGACGCCCTGCTCTGTCATGTCTCCCCTCCTTCACCCTTTCCTCTTCTCACAAAAGCACTTTCCTTCTTCCCTACCGATCCGATATGACAACTGCCGCGACCCGGTGGAAGAGCCTCGTATGGGCATAAAGTCTTGCCTCGTGAGAGCAGGCTCGGAGCATGTCGATGAGCTGGTCGACGTTCTTGACCTCTTCGTCAAAGAATCCGTCGCAATCTGTGACGTCTTTGAGGGGTTCCCTCTTCGTTCGCCATCCAAAAACGACCTGAACCCCCCGGTCGACGACGAGGCGGACATTTGGGCTGCCGAAGCTCTTAAGGACGGCGAGATCCGCCGCGGGCGACGGCTCGAGGTAGACGATTCGCCTCAAGATAGGGAAACGGACCCTGGATAGAGAGTAGTCTAGCGAGCCGAAGAATTCGAACCAACCTGGCCGGAAAATGGTGTTCAAGTTCTCAGGACCTGCACCACAGACGGCGGTCAGCGGCAGGACTCTCGGCGCCGTCGAGGAAGTAGACCTCCTCGGCCAGATTCCCTCGATGCCGGCAGTAGCGGGTGACGGCCCCCGTCAGCGAGAAGACCTGTATCGGCGAAGAGGAGTCGCCAGTGGCCTAGTCGGGAGAGAGTAACCGCCAGAAGTAATGGAAGCTCGTCGCTCGCCAGGCGTACGGGACGAGCAGGAGCTTGCGTCTCTACGGGGTTGGCGCTGGGCCTGTGAAGGGCGTCGATTCACAGTCCGAGCGGAAGGCATAGTAGAAGATGTGGTCGTAGATCTTGTTGGGGAAGATAGATACTGGAGGATAAGTCGACTAGGCGGTCGACGGGCAACGCCGATAGCGAGGCCGTGAGATCGAGATCTTCATGTGCACCACCCTTGACTATGCAAGAGCCTCAGGCAAAAAGCGCAAATACATCCACCTTTAGGGTGTTATCTGCATACTTGCCCAGGAGACATGTTTTGGAAGAAGCAGGGAGTGAGGACGCGTGGTGTTGCCAAGCAACTCATCGAGGAAAGCGAAGCGGAGAGGCGAATTGTTGAGACGCGTTCGACCGAACGACAACCGTCACTCTCAGCCACAACCAGTCATCCCAGCTCAACGATCCACCCGCCCACCATGTTTGCCTCGCGTTCCTCCCATTTTCACGACAAGGAGAACGCCCACGGCTCCATGTCATTCGCCCACCGGACTCCCGCACGAGGCCTCGGCGGCGGCAAGGACGCCAACCTGCTCGGCTTCAAGACCGGGCTCAGACACCCCGGCGGCGCAGGCGCAGGCGGGGGAGCCGACAAGCTCACGATGACCACGAGGACGGGCAAGGGCGGCGAGAAGAAGGGCGGCAAGGGCAGTGGAGAGGACGAGGGAATTGGTGGGTTGTTGTCTCAACCTTCGTGTGAGCGAGCAAGCGAGCCAGAGCCGTTGTTGTCTGGCCAGGTGGAGGTGACTCTCGCCCGCTGCTTTCGCTAAGAATGGTGCAGTCCTTCAACCTTGTTGGACCCTTGGCCGCTCACCGCACTTTTGCTTGAGCGGATAGCACTCCTCCAGCTCTGAAGCTACTCTCGCGACTCGTCTCACCCGTTCGATCTCGCCTCGACCTTAATTAACCCCCCACTCTCTGCTTCTGCCAGTTCCTCAACGACTCTTCGCCAAGACATTCGGCACGGCCCCCTCTACCTCCTCCAAGCTCCCATCCTCGAAATCCCTCACGTTCGGCCCGACGCTCGCGCTCAAGGATCCTAACGGCGGGGGCATGCTCCAGCCCAAGACGCCCGCCCCTGCCGGAAAGCAGCAACGCTCGTACGCGACCCCTCTGCCCTCAGCGACAAGGACACGTCGGCGGAGCAAACAGCTGCACCAGACACCTCCCCGGCAGCAGCTCTTGCTCACTCCGGAGGGACGCGGAACGGGTGGCGGTGTGATGATGGACGTGAGCTTCGAGCTGGATGGAACGGAGGGGATGCTCGGTGGTGTGTTGGAGGAGACGGCCATCCAGGAGGCCAACCAGGTCGTTCAGGAAGAAGACGACGAGATTGAGTATATGCCGCCGAGCGCGTACCGTGAGTGAATGTCCTCCGCGCGACATTCGCGGCGTCGGCTGACTCCACTTCCTCGCCATTACTCGCCATTCGTCAGAAGCACCCTTTGAGCTTCCGTACGAGGTCCTCCCGGCGAGTGCTATCGCCGCTGGTTTCAGTCGATTCCCGATCCTGGAGGGCGAGTCTTTGCCGCTGGTCGAGATCCGACCTGGTGTTGATGATGAGTGGCGGGTCACGTCCGGACTGGCGGCCAAGGATCTTGGTACGTTGATTCGTTTTCAGGTGTTCTTTGTTCACAGCTGACTCTCATTCACGTCTCACAGACTCTGACGAAGATGAGTTTGGCTTCGGTAGTCCTCTCAAGTCGTCGCTCCCTTCATCTTCCACTCCTTCCGCCTCCGCCTTCTCCTCGTCGTCTGCCCGGCCCTTCGCTTCTCGGTCAACAGTCGCCTCTTCCACCATCCGCTCTCGCGCAGCATTGGCGCCCCCCTCGACATCCTCCTCCTCATCCAAGGCCGTTTTTCGCCCCGTTTCCACCGCCACCTCTCGTCCCGCGCCATCATCATCGACTGCCCTGCGTCGGCCCCTCGGCATCGCTGCTGCTGCACCCAGCGCCCTCCGCCGTCCCCTCGGAAACACCACGACCTCCTCCTCTAGCAGGACCCCTGCGTCTGTTCGACCCGCCGCCGCTACCTCGATGTCCTCACGCGGCGCTCCCCTCCCTTCATCTCGTCAACCCACTACGACAATCACCCACATGGCGCGCAAGCCTCTTCATGCTCCGTCCGTGGCTGTGGCTGCTTCCACAACCCGCAAGCAGGAAGAGCTGGAGCGCGAGCGTGCCATCATGCTTGAGCAACTCAATGCGCTCGGTGACGATCAGGCGCTCGAGGAGGTGGCGCTGTTTGATGTCTGAGTGGAGGGAGAATTTCTGTAATGCGGCCTTGGTATACTAAGTGGAAAGAGAGGATGATCCCCTCTGGATCAGGTGTGACTAGTTATTTTCGCTTTCGCGTCGGTTTGTCGATTGAATAAAGATTCGTTTTGTTCCTTATAGAACCTTGACTTCCGGACAGCCGCATGACTCTCTTGCCGCCGGTCAAGTCCTTGCCGATGTGTATCCATTGCTATTCCCACCCTCAGGGAACCCGCTGGGCGTACTACGCCCTCCTCAGGAGCTCTCCTCCTTCTTCGCCTCCACAGCCACCGCAGGCTCCACCTTCATACCCCCAAGTGCCTTCGCGAGCTCGTCAACCGAGAAGTCGAGCAGTGGCTTCTTCTCCGTGGGCTCGGGAGCGGGCGCCGAGACTGAGGGCGTGAAGAGGGGCTGAGAGGTGGAGGGAGTGGTCTCCTTTGTCTCTTCGACCTTCTCCTCCTTGGCCTCCTCCTCCTCCTCGGACTCCTGCTCCTCCTCAGACTCCTCCTCCTCCTCACCTTCATCCTCCTCCATATCGTCAACTGAGAAAAAAGACAAAGTCAGGCTCCGCCAGCACGACCCCGCAGCAGCCGACTCGAACACTCACGCTCATCAATTGCGTCGTCGTGGCCCTTGGCCACCAGGGCCGCCTTGAGCCGCTCGATCACCTCGTCCTCCGCGTCAACGATGTTTCCGTTCAGCTCCACCTTGCTCATTTTCGTCAGAGCCCCCTGCTCGACAGCCTGCGCGAGCGCCTCGACGGTCCGCTTGTCGAACTCGCCGTACTGGACCTTGAGCGTCTTCAGCTCTGGGTTGTTTCCCTCCTTGAGAGCGTTCGCGAGCGCGACACCACCCCTCCTCGAGAGCAGGCAGTCCGAGAGGTTGAGCTCCTCGAGCTTGGACCATGCGGGGAGAGCAGCGACGAGATCCCGTGTTCCGGAGGCGGTGAGCGTGTTGTCCTGGAGATCCACAGTCCGGAGATTGGCGTTCTTGGAAAGACCCTTGCAAAGCGCGCGGACACCCTCCATGCGGATACCGTTCTGGGGGAGACGGACGACCTCAAGGCCTCCATGGGCGGCGAGGGCGGAGGCTATGGCGTCCGAGGACCCGTTCTCGAGCCGGTTGCGGCCGCAGACGAAGGTCCGAAGGTTGGACACGGACGACTCCGAGCCTCCAGCGGCAGTGCGAGCAGCCTTGGCCGAAGCGAGGAGAGCCGCGGCAATGATGTTACCTCCCGTAGGGCCGAGACCGTTGTTGTTGAGGATGAAGTGTTGGAACGAGAGGTTGCGCTCGAGGAAGGGCACAATGGGCTCTGAGCAACGGCCACCGAACGCGTTGTCCGAGAGGTCGAGCGTCTCAAGGGAAGTGGTGTCGGCGAGAGAGGTGCAGAGTGCCGTGAGCGCCTGGGGGATCTCGGAGATGAGTCGGCCGGTGAAGATGTCGGCGAAGTCGGCAACCTGTCAAGGAGAGAGGGGGCGAGTGACAGCAAGGCATAAGAGGCGGGGAAAGACGAAGGGGTCAGAGCTCGGGGCGAGACGTCTCGCTCTCGTTGGAAGATGGGGACCAGTCACAACAACCCACCTTGAGCTTCTTGAGCGTCGGGAGGACCTTGGCGAGGGCCTCGCAGGCCTCGATGCCGAGCGTGTTGCCGCCGAGGTGGATCTCCTCGACGTCCGGGCCGAGCACGGCAAGCGCGTCGAGGTGGGGCTGCATGTCGGCGGCCGAGTCGAGCTTGAGGCCCTGACCCTTGATGGAGAAGGACAGCGGGGAGGACATGGAGAGCAGCGCTGTCGAAGAAAGCGGGGAATGCAGGGGTGAGGTGGCGGTGGGCGGTGGAGGTTGAGAGGGGAAGTCGACGAGGTGTCAAGGGCCGGCGGGCTGCTTTCTTTCTCTGCTCCTTGGCAACCAACCAACACCATCGACAGCATCATTGGACCCTCTACGACTCCCATGGCCAACGGGATGACCAACCAGGAGCGGACGACCGCCTTTCTCGCGTCCTTCCAGGCCGACTCTGCCCGTGCGCGCTGTTGTTTCGCTCACTCTCTCCTCTGCGTCTGACTCGCTCACGCCGGTGCACTTCCGCTGCTATCGACCATCTCAGGGCTATCCGAGGCCTTCTCCCACCCCCTCACACCCGATACCGTTCCCTTGCTGCAAGCGGACCTTGCGCGTCTCAAGCGCGCGCTCGTCGACGCGACCGACTTTCTACCGCGCTACGACCAGAGGCAGCTCGAGCTTGTGCGTCAGGCCTCTCCCCTGGTTTATCTCCCGTGACTGACCCATGAGAGACGCACAATGCAGCAAGCACGCACGCTCGAAGAGCTGTTAGACGCCCAGAGGGCAGCAGCGGCTCCCAAGCCCCGGTTCGCGTTCAAGCGCAGGGTGCCTGCCACTCCGGATGCAAATCCCCCATCTACAACTATTCCTGCAGCAGGGGCAGCAGTAGAGACGCCCATCTCCTCCTCGACGCCTGAGCGGCTCACTCCCTCCTCCTGCATATCGGCCGACAGCGATGCCATCACGCTCTCCTCCCTCTCCCACCGCTACATTACACTCGCCTCACTCCCCATCCCCACCTCCTCCACCTCATCCTACGCCCTTACCCTCCGCTCTCTCACGTCCTGTATCATCGACCTCCGCCCACCCTCCTCCTCCTCTCCCCAACCCCAGTCCCCCCGCATCACCCTCTCAGCGCTCCACGCCACCGACCTCACCTCCTGCATCCTCCTCGCACCGTCGATCCGGGGCTCAGCCCTCCTCCACTCTCTCGATGCCTGTGTGGTGGGGATCGGGGCGTGGCAGGTACGGTTGCATGGGTCGGGAAAGGGGACGAGGGTGTTTGTTGGCCGGTCGCCGGCGAAAGGGGAGGGAGAGGGGGAGAATGGCGAGGAGGCGGAGAGGACGACGCCAGTGATCGAGGGGTGTGAGCGAGTGGTGTTTGGGCCGGGGGTGCTGGACGAGGCAGATGCTTCGTCGTTCGTTGAGGTCTGTCTCTGCTCTTCCCTTCTCTCTCTATCTGTCTCTCACTCTGTCTCTCCCTCTCTCTCTCGTTCTTTTTCAAAACTGACTGGTCAACCTTCAAACTCCCACAGCCACTCGACTTCTCTCATCCGAACCCCTCGGTCCCCTCCCCGAACTGGATGCGTGCCGACGTGACTGAAGTCGAGCGAGTTCGGATGGCGTTGGCTGCCTTGGGACAGCCTGCGACGACGAGCATGGAGGACGAGAAGGAGGAGGTGGCGAAGGCGATTGAGGGGGTGATGCGGTTGCTCGGCTGATTGAAGGAGGGAGAAAGAGCATGACATCCTCGTCAGCGGCAGAGGGTGCGTCGGCGTCCGTCCATCAGCTCGTCCTGGAGGCTCCTCGAGCCGACTGGCATCTTCAAAAGAAAAAATGGAGCGCCGAGCCTAGCTCATCTGGATTCATCTCCCGCCTGGTCGCGTCCGTGGAAGGTGAAGGCTGGTCGGGGCCCGCCGGAACGGCTCCGTGGAAGTAAAGTGGGAGGGAAAGAAGAACATCTCTCGATGCCCATGTGTTCGTGTCGCCAGATGTGCCATCTCCATAGTAGCCATCAAAGAAAGGACGCGCAACTAAGCAAGCTCCCTCACCACTCTCCTCGACCCCTCGCCTCGCGAATCTCCAACCCCTTCCGAACCATCTCCGCCGTCGCCCAAACCAACCTCCCCAGATCCTCCTCCCCAGCCATCCCCAAATTCCCCGCGAACCACTCCCTGCAAAGCTCACACGCCTTCTCCTCTGTCCGATGCACGCCCTTCGACGGGTCCGAGTCCGGAGCGGCGAGTCCGAGCGGGAGGAGAGCAGGAGGCTGAATGGGAGGGGGCGCGAAGGCACCGCAGAAGAAACAGGAGGGGTGGTGCGTGTAAGGTGGGGGTGGGGGGACGCCGAGGTCAGTGAAGTAGGCGTGCAGAACACCATGCGGGTCGCGTTTGGAGGAGGCGGGTGGTGTAGGGGTAGGAGTAGGAGGTGTTGGGCCGCCCTCGGCTCCGGGATGGGGAGGGTACTGGGGATGCTGAGGGGGATGCTGGGGGTAGCCGGGAGGAGGGGGTTGGAGGTGGTGACCGGGAGGAGGAGGGGGCTGATGGGGCGGGTGATTTTGAGGCGGAGGGGGAGCCTGATGGAGATGAGGCGCGGGTGGCTGTGAGTGAAAGTGATGCTGTTGGGGAGGGCCAGGCAGCTGCTGCTGCTGCTGCGGCACGTGAGGAGGGGGAGGCTGGTTCTGCAGATGCAGAGACTGGGGTGGGCCAGGAGGAAGAGGAGGCGTTGGACGCTCCGGTACAGGCGAAGGGTCCCTCAAGAGCGCATTGATAGACGAAGACGACGACGATGCCGTTGGCATGCTCGGCCATGTCAATTGTTGAGGCTGCTGGTCCGGCTGGAGATGAGGCTTGACTCCATGAGCGCCCGTGAACGTGGGTGGTGCCGGCTGACCCTCACGGAGGGGCGGCGATGAGGGCAAGTGTGACTCGAGAACCGAGGGGCGAGACGTCGTCACGGGGTTAGGACCGCCGGGACCGTCGGGACCTTGACCGGGACTAGGAAGGAGCCGCGACTGTTGCAGCTGGGCATGCGGGAGGTACGGCTGCTGCTGAGGGCCAGGCGATGGGTTCAACAGTGGCGCCTTTGTGAACGCCGGTCGCTGTTCCAACTCTCTCAACCCAACCGCGCCGCTTGCCACCTCGTACGCGGGCCTCTCCGTCGCCGGGTCGAGCAACCCCACGGCCCTGAGCGGATGAATGTCTCTTTTCGCTCCATTGGCACTCTCCCTCCCCTCCGCCTTATCCGCCGCAGCCTGCTTCAACAAGCGACTCGCCGCCGCCCGATCCCTCGACTCGACATCGGAGAAGACACACTGCTTCCCACGATGGATGCACGTCGCACAACGACCTGAGACCGGGTCGACGTCTCCGCATCGCCCCTTGGACTTGCGGCACGGCTCGCACGACATGGCTCGGCGAGCGGCAACCTCCTTGGTCTCCTTGTCGGTGGCGGCCGCCTTATCGCCGCCGATGCCTCTGTCGTTCTTGTTATCCTTGGTCGCGGACGACGAGGAAGTCGCCGAAACAGATCCGGGTGAGAGCGATCTCGAGGAGGGCCAAATGCCGAGCGTGCTCGCGTTCGCAAGGATCGCCTGTTCCTTCGACGAAGGAGGCGGTGGGTAGTGGTGCTGGTGATGATGCGGCGAGGGCGGCGGAGGTGGCTGCGTCGCCAGAGGAAACGCGTCCGTCACGGGGGAAGGCGCCCCGACGAGGACGGCTGGCAGCGGGGCAGCAGCGCCAGAGGGGGAAGGCGCGTAGGGCGAGGGACGATGGGAGCCGTACCCGGCTGAGGAGGTGCTCGAACTACGGGGACGCTTCACCGGTTGCTGCTGCTGCTGATGGTGGAGTGTTTGAGGGGACGGGATGGTGAGCGGGTAAAGTGGCTGAGGTTGAGGCGAGTGAGGCGGCGGTTGAGCGGCGGCAGCGGAAAAGTGGCTGTGGTTGCTTTCCTGCTGCTGCTGGCCGGGGGAAGGAGGGGGAGGCGGCCTCCAGGGGTTGAAGGGTTCCATGGTGGTGGTGGTTGAGGAAGAGAGGGCGAAGGGTCGAATCGCGAGATTGTTTCCAGCAAGGCGAGCCGGCGCAGCCTCGGCCAACACTGCTGCGTGGTTGCCATGGGCCTCGTTTTCTCTCTGTGTTCTCATCAACAGTCTCGGTAATCACATTTAAATCAATCGAGAGCCTCCCTCCTGTCATTTCACTTCGCCAGCGGAGCGACCGCCTCAGCGGCGGCCTCGACGGCCTCCTCCTTGGTGAAGGGGAGCTGCTCGACCCGGCCGTCAGCCCACCGGATGGTGACAGAGCCATTCTGTGACAAACAAGGCCGTCAGTAAGAGAAAGGGCAGAGAGGACGAGAGCGAGCGACCCACGGCGTTGCCAAAGTATGCGGCCTTCGCAAGGTTGACAAAGAGGCCGACCTCCATGATGCCCGTCATAAGCTTGAGATCCGTCAGGAGCTGACGCGATAGACAGGTTCAGCGAGCGGTAAAGGATCCGGACGAATGCATGGCGATCTCACCTTCTTGGGGTTACGCATCTGCTCCTCAGGAAAGACCGCGTCGACGATAAAGCCTCCGTTGTCCGAGACGACGGGGCCTGAACAGAAGCAGGATGAGGCAGACAAGCCATCAGCGATCGATCAGGCGCACAGGTGACAGGGTTCCCTCTCCTCGGGTCCCTCGGAGAACCGCGCCTGAGACAGGGACGCACCGGCCTTCATCTTGCCCATCCGGAGACCGCACTTCGTCGAGCCGAGCTTCTTGAGTGCGAGGAGGACCGTCGAATAGGCAAAAGGGGCGACCTCGAGCGGGACGCCCTGCTTCCACTGGAGAGGGGAGGATAAAAGGAAGACGACAGTGAGCGAGAGCGCGCGCGACAGGATGAGGCACTGCACTAACGGATGTGCCGAGGACGGACGAGTTTTTGCGGTAGTCAGCGACCATGACCCAGCTGTCGGGAAGCAGCAGCGATATAATTGGAGCATCAGCGTCTTTGGCCAAAGAAGGAGAAGAGAGAGTTGGTGCTGACGTTTCGGCCGCCTCAGCGAGGACTTTCTCCCGAAGCTGGCAAGCTCCTCCACCCTTAATCGAGTTGAGCGCATCGTCGACCCTTCCATCAATCATTAGCCTCGCTCTCGGGACGAGTGCGAACAGAAGGGAGCAACTAACTCGTCGGCGCCGTCAATGGTCACGTCAATCACCGGGTGGACGTCGACCTCGCCGAGCGAAAGTCGAGCGCTGAGAATAAGCTCCCTGGACTGGAAGCCTATGATGCGGAGCAAGCAAGCACGTGTGCGTCAGAGGGAGAACGAGAGTAGCGGCCAAGTGACAGACAGGCGGACGAACCCGTCGGGATGAAGACGCGACCCTTGTTGGCCGCCTCACCCTGCTGGACGATGCGCTCGACAACGTAGGGGACCGTCGAGCCCGAGCCGACGCCGATGACCTGGAAATGAGAGGTCGAAGGAAGTTTGAATGAGGAAACGTCAGCAGCGAACCAGCAGACCAATATCACTCGACGTGATGTCAGCTTGCTCTCTCTTTCCTTGCCTCCCGAGACGAGCTGAGCTGCCTACGCGCTTCTCGCTCTCCCCCTCAATATCGCCCCTCAGCTTGGAGAGTCTACAGGCTAGTCCTGCAATTTCTATCTCCTGGCCCTTCTCGGATCTAAGGCAAGACGACGCACCTTGTGCTCCGGGCGAATGTGGTTGTCGACCGCCGCGTACGCCGCGAGCCGCTTAGCGGCCTCGATGGGCTCGAGCTGGACGGCCGGTGTCTGAGACTGGTGGGAGGTAGCGATGGTCTGCATTGGGGGAAGAGCGAGGAAGGTGGGAGTTAAAGACAAATCAGACTCTCTCGTCGTCAAAGTCGGCGAGATGGGAAGGGGGTGGAGTGGATCTCTCCGCCCGAGCGGGCCGGGGAGAGGAGAAAGAGGCGGGAAGCAAGGACGGACGGTGTGAGTGCCGTCGGGAATGACGGAGATGTGGGCGGCAGCGGGGCTGTCAGACTGGTGGGGGGCAGACATGATGATGAGAGAAGAGAGGATGAGGGAAAATGCTTGTTGGATGCGAACGAGCTGACGAGACGGGACGCCTCGACTTTCCCATGGGACGCGTCGTCGCTCGTCCGACGGGTCCGAACAAGCCCTGACAACCACCACACTCTCATACAGTGACGCATATAGAGCAGTGACCAGTTCGCGCACAATCTCACTTTGGATTGGTCGCGGTGGTAGCCTCCTCAGCAGCGCCGTGCAACGCCACTGCCCATGTACGGCTACCGAAGTCGCAACCAGAGCTTACGTTCTCCGCCTAAAAAAGAGATGGAGTCAACATGGGAAGAACTGGGGGAGCTAAGGGAGATCTGACACGATGCATGGTCTCGCCGACCTTAGACGACAGCACGGCCGCTTCCGAGCCATACGAGGGCTCGATGACATCTTTGGCCGTTCCAGTCGGAGTTTTGAAGAGCTCCGAGGACCTGATCGACAAAGGCTCAGCCAGTGCCTAGTTAGAGGACAAGACGGGCTGAGGCCTGACCCTTGTGAATTTTCACTTCCAACAGAAGAAGCTGCATTCTCCGCAACCGAGAGCGCCGACTCAGCCTCCTTGCGCATCGCAATTTGATCCTCCATTCGCTCAGATGCGTGGCGCGCAAAGAAGACAAGAGATGAGACTCAGTTGCGCGCCTATCTGGAACGTGAGGGACCGGCCAGTCGACGGAGAAGATGAAGGAGAGCGGCTCGGGCCTGGTCGTGAGTGAGATCGACTGGTCGCCGAGAAATATGAGAGAGGAGAAGACTCATGAAAAGAACGCTGTCTTTTCGCTCGCGATTGGGACAGGCAGAGCTAGCAGAAAGGCTGAGACTTCTTGAGCGAAGGCAAGGGTGCAGCTCATGATGGGAGGCGATGGCTGCGGTAGTTTTGAAGGTCCTTCGCTTCGAGGGACGGCCACGCGTCCCTTCGGCCTCAGCCGCGCAGACAGACAGGTGCGCTTCATGACATTCCGTCCGCGGGGAGGAATACAGATATATATGTATCGAAACACTACCGCAGGTAAGGATTAGACAGAGAATCAAAACCGTAGAGAAGGGGGAAGCGTTCTAGAATATCGGGGGCGCGAACGGGGATATCTGCCTGATATCCTTCGTTCTGAAAACGGCGAGCGCTCTAGAGAGATTGCGACGGCAGCGGATGCGAGCGCTGAGGGGGGGAGAGGGAGGAGAGAGAGCGGTAGACAGCGGCGTTACATTGTGCCTTGGCAGAGGTGTTCTTCTGGCTCGAATGGGCGAGATCAAGGCAAGAGGTGACCAATGAGACCGAGAAGAATTTATGCGAAGGCGCGTCAGGCGAAGGGGAGTGCGTGCTGACGATGGCGGGGATTGAAGAGGCGGCAAGGACGGACCCAGTCTAGAGGGGGGGGTGGATGGGGAGGAGGGGGTAAGGGGGGAGCTCAAGACTGGTCGTAGGGCTTTGATGATCTGCGAGCCATAATCCTTGTGAGACTCGTCCTCCTCGTCCTATTCGGGAGGGGGGGTGCAGTGCGCGCATTCAGTATTACCCACTTCTGAATCTGCCCATTATGTAACTCACAAGTCAGGATTTTCTTCCCGTGTCTGGGTGGGAATTTCAGGCTGAGGCGATGTGTTTTGTTTGCCAGCTGCTTCTCGGCGGACTTTGAGCAGCACGCGACAATGTAAGAAGTCAGTCTCTGTTTTCCCCATCCACCAGAGCGGAACACCAATTCTTTCAGGGACTCACAGTGCCATCTGCATTTCGAGCAGTGATAACCTCCCGAAACTCCCGGGAGGACGCGCCACTCCATGGAGACCTCAGCGCCGCACCCAAAGCAGGCGCCCCCTCCCGGTCGAAGGAGTCCCTTCTCGCAGGAACCATCCCTTCCTCCTCCTCCGGGCAACGGGTGATTCGTACTGCTCTCTGAGGTTGACGTAGCAGGGTTCTGCTGGTTGGCCGAAGTGGATGCAGACGTGCTTGAGACTGTCTCGTAGTACCAGAACCTCGAAGGCCTGGATGTCGTCGTCCGACAGCGAGGTGCAGAGAGGGAGCGTGCAGTCAGAGAATGATTCACTCGAGCCATGCCCTGCGTTTGTAGACATCCATCAGGAAAACATACCGGCCAGATGTGCTCTTTCTTGAAGCAATCTTGGTGTTGGGTTCCTTATTCACGGTCATGGCCCTAGTCGCCTTGACGGGGACAGAGGTCGTCTGAGAAGACCTCAGCTGCCTGATGAAGGAAGCGGGGGATGTCGCCAGCGGATCGAGAGCAGGTGTGGAGGAAGGGAGCCGCGATCAGGAGGTGCCTTAGTAAAGCCCAGTCAGTCCGTTGTATTTGCTTACAATATCTCTGTCGGCTCGGTAGGAGTAGAGACGCTGGGCGCAGATGCTTGGTCTCCCTCCCTTGTGATTTTTGCTTTCCGGTCTGATGCGGAAGTGATTAGTGGGTCAGTCTGTGTATTGATTGACCACGGGGCACTCATTCTCTTGCGGACAACTGACAAAGATATCTGCATCTCGAGCAGTGGTAGCCTCCGGAGACGCCCTTGAGAACGCGCCACTCCGAGGAGGCCTCGGCTCCGCACATCGGGCAGGACCCCCCTCCAGTTCGAGGAAACAGCTTTGGGTGGCTATTCGACGAAAGATGCGACTCTGGCAGATCAGGCTCCCAATGACTGCTTGCCCAGACTGTCTCATAATACCAGAATCTCGAAGCTCTTAAATGACAGATGGAGCGAGCAGTCACGTCCTGTTTAGTTGTGCCTGGCGTTTTCATCCGTCCGTCAGGAGTACTCACTGGCCGGGCTTGCTCTCCCTCGAAGCGTCGGGAGTCTTGGGCGTGGATTCCTGGTTGGTAGTGGTGGCCCTGGTCTCCCTGCCGAAAATGGGGGTCGTCTGTGGAAGCTGGGATGAACTCGCAACCGGAGTCTTTCTGTACGGGCTCAGGATTGCCTTCAGTGATGCTCCGCTTCTCGGCAGTCCATTGAGGACTCACAATCGAGGGTTGATCTCCCTCGGTTGAGCAGGAGGGGTCTGTACAGCGGGAGCTACATCTTCGAGACCTGCTTTACGGTTTTGAGTTACAGAGAGATGAAGGGATCAGTCTTTACATTTGATGAAGAGAGGAATGCAAAGTCCAGAGCTAGGACTGACGGCGATGACTGCATTTCGCGCAGTGGTAGCCTCCCGAGTCCCCTTCTATCACGCGCCACTCCTGAGTGAATTCGACTCTGCACGTCGGACAGGCCCCTCCCCCCGGTCGAGGAAAGCTAGTCGGGCGGCGACTTGAGATCGGCGGACGCCGGAGTGCTGGCGAACCGGGTTCCTCCTGGCTGGTTGGGATGGTTGTACCCGAGCCAAATACTGTCTCATAGTACCACCACCTTGAGGATCTAGATAAATCCAAGAGCGGAGAGGGAGCGCGCAGGAAGTTAAGGTCCGTTACAAGTCTATCGTCCGTCAGAAGCACGTACGGTCCAGATGTGGTCCCCTTCGGCTTCTCGTTCTCGTCGAAAGTCTCGGAACCAGAAGGTTGGACTTGGGCGGCTGTTTTATCGTCTGATAAAGTGCACTATGGTCATCAGTCTCTTTGTCCAGAACAGCAAGCACGGTGGGGCGCCCACGCCTTGGAAGACTGACAAAAATATCTGCATCCAGAGCAGTGGTAACCCCCGGAGACGCCCTTAATGTTGCGCCACGCAGAGGAGGTCATGGCCCCACACCTTGGGCAGCCGCCCCCTCCCGGCCGATAAGATGATCTCCCTCCCATCTTCTTCCATTTGCGGGATGGAGCAAGCCTAGCAGGGTTCGATGAGGTCAGCCGTTTGCGCTTGGCCGATCATCGTATGTGCTCGCTCACGATGCGCGGCGACGCTTCGTTGGCCTCAACACAGCGTCATCGTTGCCGACGCTGTTATCGTCCTTTGATGAGGCTAATGGCTGAGCCGATGCGTTCCGCCGGCCGATCCCGGGCTTGGCATCGTCCGTGATGATGATGAGCTCCGTGTCCTCATCGCCGTTGGGGCGCGGCAGGCCCACGTTGTGTTCGAGCGCGAGCAGGTCGGCGAGACTGGGTGGATTCTCGAGGGAGTCTGTCGAGCGGTCGTCGTCGTCGTCGCCTTTCGAGTGGTTGTCATCTTCGTCGCCGTCGATATCGTCGTCGGGGCTGGGACATGCATTCACTCGTGAGCATGTGTGGCTTGAGTAAGTTCTGGGAGCAAACCACCCACTCATAGATGATGTGGTCGTCTAGGTTGCGGCTCGACCCATCCAATACCCACTCGACGCTGATGACGGTGACCCCTTCCGCATGCGCCTCGGCCTGATCCGACGCGAGCAGCTTCCGTCAGTTCCGCCCTCTTTCTCCTCGAAGAGCAGCAAAGCTCCAGAACATCCCGTCCCGGTCTGGGGCTCACCTGCAGCTCCCATGAGGCTGCCGGTCGAGGGGTGAACGGCCGGCAGGTGATCAGGTGGGTTGCGTCTCCGACCACTAGACAACGCCGGAGCCGCTTGGCCTGGTCGAGCGAGCAAGCGACGACAGTCAGCAATCCAACCTCTCACTCGCCTCTCTGAGAGAGATGCGACAGCAGACACGTATGACCCACCCGGATGGCCGCGAGCGCAGCATCGGCCTCCTCAAACGGGAGCGTCGGGTCGAGCAGGAATGTGCACTTAGCGAGGTCGACCTCGTTCGAGCGGTAGTCCGATAAGGGGAGGGAAGAGAAGCGGGCGGCTGCTGCTGGAGATGACGAAGAGGCCGACATGGGTTAGGGCGGCCCCCAGGGGGAGGGATGGGGTGGGTTGGCTGTGGTAGCGGTTGAGTGAGAGCCAGCCAGATGAGCGAAGGGGGACGACGCGTCAAGGAATGGCTCGCTAGGCGCGAGAGGCGACCCTCGCAGCAAACCGGCTGACTCTTTCGCCCTCGGTCTCTCTCCCACCACACTCTTTCATCGAACTGCATGGAACTTCTGGTTTCGTATCGTGGGACAGGAATAGACAGCACCACGCTTCTATGATGAAAGGGAAGAAATCTTCACGGGTAGGATGGGCGGCAGGAGAGAATATGACAAGGAGCTGGACGGAGAAGGTAGAGAACATTGACATCCGCCGACCGACCGCCACCTACCCATTTGTATGAGTGTATCATTTTTTTCAACGGTCGGGTCACCCGGTGAATCCTAGTACTACAACCCTTACCAATGCAGGCAGCGGGAAGGGAGGGGGTAAGGCGTGCCATCGCACGCTCCCGAAAGAAGTAGGAGGGGATAATAGACTGAGGACTGAGGATCGACAGCCCGAGAGAGTTGCGGAGGATGATGCTTGCCGAGGGCTTATCTCCGCCAAGGTTGAGGCCTTCCTTCTGGAGCTTGTCGACATTTGTTTCGGAGCGGAACCGATCGAGGACCCGGCATTGGCCGCTGGGCTCGACGCCAAAAGCGTAGTTGCCGTTAATCTGAGGGTATTCATGGAAGATGGCTAGGCAGGCCTAACGCCTGGGGGTGTCTTCGGAGCCTTGCCCTGGATGGCACTGGGATTGGAGATGGAGAGAGGGGGCAAGGGGAATGATGGTGGCGGGAGCAGAGGGAGCGGCAGTTCCTGGCTTGTTGGGGAAGGGATAGAGGTCGATGCTCGTGACGATGTATGAGGCATGGGTGATGTTGCTGGATGTGAGCTGGTTGGAAATGGCATCAGGGAGGAAGAAGAGCAGGACCTCGGCGAAGGAAGGAAGGAGTGAAGTGGGGCTTCTAGGAAACATTTTTTTTTGTATTTAAGTCATATGTTATATGTAAATGACGAGGTAACCCTATGAGAGATGGTGAGTCGTAGCTAGATGGAGGGAGAGCGAAGATGAAAGAAGAGGTGGAAGGCAAGCAGAATATGGGTTATGGACATAGGCCCATTAGAAAGGGTAACAGGTCCACGAGGCTCGTTGTCGAAACTGTGCAAATCGAGAGCCGTTTGTTCTTTTGTATGATAATTGATTTGGGCTCTGAAGCAAAAAGAAAAAAAAAGGAGATGTAATCAAGTGGTTACGATGATAGTTTCGAATGCCCATCATGCTTCCCAGCTCTTCTAGAGCATGCATGATGCAATCCCGTTAGCTGTTGGCCTTTGGCCGCGTAGGTTCGAATCCTGCCATCTTCGAATTATTTTTTAATTAGACGTAAGATGTGAAGCCTTGAATCTCTTTTTTCAAAGCGAGTGATGACAGATCATGGATCAAAGAGGTCTTTGGAGAACACGCTCACAGCAAACATTAGCGGGGCGGGTCTCTCTCCTTGTCTGTCTGTCGACTTCGCTAGGTCTCACTCTCACCACCTGAACTCCATACCGTTGGCGTGAGGCGAGGGATGAAGGAAGCGCGCGGAGATGGTGCTGTTTCTTCCAAATTTATTTGAAGCAAAAAGGCTCTTCGAGGGATCCAAAGGCGACCTCGGCGCTCAGGCAAGAGTCGTAGCTGGTCAAAGAATGCTTCTTGCTAAAACCAAGTGGCGGGCACTGTCCCTCTTGATCGAACAATAGTCCCCCATCAATCCAGCACATCGAACTTGGCCAGCACCTCCCTCTCCCACGCCTTCAGTTCCTCCTCCTTCGACACGACAACTGGTTCCGGCTCCTGGGCACTCGCTATCATCTCCTCTTCCTCCTCCGCCATCTCCATCGCCTTCCTCTGCG
This sequence comes from Tausonia pullulans, assembly GCA_951802195.1. Classification (NCBI taxonomy): domain Eukaryota; kingdom Fungi; phylum Basidiomycota; class Tremellomycetes; order Cystofilobasidiales; family Mrakiaceae; genus Tausonia; species Tausonia pullulans. The sequence continues at coordinate 98,970 of OX637630.1, forward strand.
CCTCCTGCTCCGCCCTCCTCTTCGCCTTCAACGCCGCTGGCCCCATGGCCTTCTCCTCCTTCCTCAGGGCTGCCTGCGCCTCCTTCTTTATTTTAAACGCACGCTCATGCACTTCCACGGCCTCCTCGAACACCGACCACTCGACGCACTCGTGGGTCGCCGCGGGTGTACCATCGGGTTTTGGGGGTGATCCAGCGGTAGAGAGAGCGAAGGAACCCTGGCGCGTTCGCGAAAGGACAACGACGTGGGCGAGGGACCCGACGGCGAGACCGATGTCATGGACGATGGAGCGGACATACGTTCCGGAGGACACGGTCATGCGGATGGTGAAGACTGGAGGGATGACGGTGGTGCTGGTGGATGAGGAGGTGGTAGCAGCGTCAGACGACGATGCCACTTCATCAGCAGCAGGCGTCAAGTCCGGTAGAACGATCTTGTCCCCTGCTTCCGCTTCGGCACCCTTGACGACGACGCCCGCTGCCTTGATGAGTGTCTGAGACCGCTCGAGCGTCTCCAGCTCCTCGGGCGTCAAGGTCTTAGTCGGCCACTTGAAGGTATGGCCGGGTCCATTCTCAACGACCCGGGCGTCCTCCCAAGATTCGAGGACAAGGTCGTGGACGGTCTGGGGAGGAACAACATCGTGAGTTTAAGGCGAGCCGCGTGGTCGAGAGGGAGAGCCAGCAACGGACCACTGTGCGTGCCTCGATAGGCCGGGGCAACGGTGTGTTGGAGCGGGCATACTCGTAAAGCGGCTTGCCGTCCATCTTGAGAGCTGAGTAGCTGGTTGATTATCAAAAGTATCAGCGTGCCAGCCTGTCAGCGATAGGCGCGTCGACTCACATCGGCGGCGTCTGCAGGATGTTTCCCCTGAATCGATCGAGCACCCCTTCAACCATCTCACGCGTGACGTGCTGCCAGGGGGCCGTCGACACGATGGCGCCCTCAGAGTCATAAGAGTCGGTGCTGCAGCCGAGCATCCCGGTCGAGCGGTACTCCTGCGAGGGACGGCAGGCGATCAGTTTTGGGTAAGAAATCCGCACAATCTCCACAAAATTCCGCAGACGCGTACCTTGGAGCAGTCCAGGAACTTGGAGAGCTGCTTGGTACCTTTGCCGATGCCGACAACTGGCGGGAGCCGGAGAGGGAGGGATAAGAAGGGGGAAGTGCGCGGCCGAGGACGCAATAGAGAGACAAAAGATAACGTCTCTAACTCTCTCCTCTCTCTCTCTCTCATTTCTCCGTCAATCTTGGATCGTCAAGCGACTCACCAAGAACCCCATCCGCAAGTGGGTCAAGCGTGCCTCCCTGGCCAATCTTAACGCCTCCGTGACCCTTGCCCTTCTTCTTGCCGCCGCCCTTCTTCTCATTGGGATCTATGAAGAGGGGTGAGGCGTTGAAGAGGTGTTTGAGATGCTCGAGGAGGAGCATGGATGTTGGGCCCGAGGGCTGGAGGGATGGGTACGGGGTCAGAGCTGTCAGTCGTGCTCCATGTCCCGTGGACCGTTGCAAGGGAGCCGCCCGTCGATGGCTAACCTTGTTTATGGCAAAGAGGCCCTGGAGCGGGAACTGAGATGTCGTTGCCTTGGGCATGATTCTAGAGGGTATTGGATGGTGACCGTTCAACGGAAGGCGTCGCGTCTTCGGTCATTGAGGGCAGAGAAGAGAGAAGGGCGGTTCATGCGCCGTCGTGTCAGGGAGACAGGCGACGGCGGCGGCGTGCGCGTCGACCTCGGTGCGCTGGCGTTTCATCATCTGGACTAGCTTCTAACCATCACTAATCCCCTCCATTAGCCCCAACATCATGCGCTTCTCCTCCTTCACCGGCCTCTTCCTTCTCCTCGCCTCCCCGCTCCTCGCCGCCGCCCACGGCGACCACTCGCACTCGGACGCCGAGCACGTCGACGCTGTCAACAACGACGCTCCCAAGAAGCTCCAGATCGGCGTCAAGTTCAAGCCGGAGGATTGCGATATCAAGTCTCGCAAGAACGACAAGCTCTCGATGCATTGTGAGTGTCTCCCTCCGTCCTCCGCTGGGCTGAGGCAACTCGAGCTCACCGGTGCTTGTTCCCCCTCACCTTCAGACAGTGGTTTCCTCCTCGACGGCACCAAGTTCGACTCGTCTCTCGACCGCAATTCGCCCTTTGACTTTACCCTCGGTGCTGGCCAGGTCATCAAGGTAGGTCACTACTGGCTCACGTGCGTCGTGTCGGCCTGCTGACCTCTCGCATCGCACGCGGTTCCGCAGGGTTGGGACCAGGGTCTCCTCGACATGTGCATCGGCGAGAAGCGCAAACTCACGATCCCCTCGGACATGGCATACGGTGCCCGTGGTGCTGGAGGTGTCATCCCCCCTCACGCCACGCTCGTCTTTGAGGTCGAGGTGAGTCGTTCGTCGCGTGGGGGATAGTTGTGTGAATCATCGCGCCCTGTGCTGACACACGCCCCCTGTTTGCCCCTTCCCTCACTATCAGCTCCTCGGCATCAAGAACCGCAAGACAGAGCTCTAGAGGATTCTCGATGTCTGGGGACTACTTTCGATGGACATGAAACTGAAGAAACTGAATACGGACTCCTCGGCAGCTCTCTCGCACGAAGCCTGGTTATGCCAAGCTGTGAGAGCGCCGACCTCGGTGCACTCACAATGATCATAGCCCTTTCAGCGCTACTGCTTTGTAGCATATGAGCAGCAACGGGAGACGGTCACCGACAGCTCTCTGTCGTCCAATTGACCACCTCACGATGCGCTCTTTCCTCGTCGCTCCCTTGCGCTGTGTTCTTCCGTCGCTGCCACTCCTCCACCTTTCGACACCATCCTACATCCCTCTCCCTCCTTCTATTGTCTCTAGCTGCTCCAGCGATCAAGTCTTAGCCCACGTTTCGGCCCGCCATCGCATTAATCTCTTCTCGAAATGCATTCACATAGGTCTGACTGCCTCCGAAGGACATAGCGGGCGAGCCAATCAAGGAGAACGAAAGGGACAGGAAGGAGCGAGCGAGCGCGTCAAGAGGGCGACTGCAAGAGGAGAGAGTGCCGCGCTTGGGGCATACGCAGGGGAAGAGCTGGGGAGACGTTGTGCCAGGAGTCTGCGTCTGTGTCTGGGCGGTGAAGATGTCCATCGGGACGACAAACGTGGAGGCTTGAGTTTCCGGGCGGGGTCGTGGTGCACGTGTCTGGATGACAGACAAGCAAGGTCTTCAGCCGACGAATAGCACTGTCTGTCCAAGTGGGCGGACGGGGCGTTCGCCGGTGAGGAACTCCGAGCGACCTCGGTTCGAGTCCGGGTGCGACCTTTCAAACGGGTTGCATAGTATAGATGGTTAGTACACTCGGTTCTGAGCAAGACCTTGCTTTTGCGTCGCATTTGATGAAGAAATATTGCCCTCGTTGACGACGACGAACATGAGCAGATTATTCTGCTGACACACCCACTCTCGAGGAATCTCGCAGATGGTATCACTGTTTTTGAGGCCTGGTTATTTTCGCCCTCATCTTCAGCAGCACGCGTCTTCTTCTGAGTCGCAAGTACCCGCACTTTCACTGTGAAAAGGCAAGGGATGTCAATACAGAAGGATCAGTACCATCGTAGGTGTTCGTTGTTAACAATGCCCAAGAAGCCTAGTCTCACATGCTCATTTCCGCAACCATCTTTGTCAATATGAAGCAGGATACGAACACCTGGATCGGCACACCGGGCGAACATACTCCAGCGGGTTTCGTTTGGTCTAACTTGCGGTTTGTTCTCACTTGTGCTTTCCTGGACTCTTAGCGCAGATAGGCTGAAATGACTGATTGATTGAACATAGGCCAAGGGGACAGAGCATTGATGCGGCCCGTCAAACTGTTCCTTGCCTCGTCAACGCCAGCTCTGCAGTCCCTCATCGGCGCCCTGACGGGCTGCCTTCTGTTTACTAGTGGTCGAGCAGCCGAAGTTCAGGTGTTCGAGTTTTCTTGAGGGAGTGTCAAGCCGCGGCCGATCTTGTGGCCGCTCTCAGAATTTGACTTAAGTATTTGCATCAGGACAGCGCCCAGACTTGGGAGATGCTCCAGCCGTAGACTTCTTATTGAAGGGTGATCGTCTCGAAACATAAGAGAGGTGCTTGCAGCTGTGCAGCTGAGGGAAAGATGACTCCCACCATCGCCGGATTGACAAAGAAGAATACCTCTGATTCGATGCTCAAAGTGGGTATATCGGCTGGCAGTCAAAGGGAGCCCTCCCCTGAGAGTTCTTGAGCGACTCTTTCTTGATCTAGTGATCGGATGCTGCCTTCTCCACAATAGGCGTGCGAGTCTCACGCAGGCTTGGCGAATGACGCCTCAGGAAGCCAAACATGAGAGGGAGAGCTTTGAAAGTCAACTGAATATGCAATCAGTGAGTGGTTTCGACAAAATCTGTTGGTAAGTGGCCAATGGCAGAGAGAATGACTCGGCAGAAGCGGGAAGGATGGTCCCCAGGCACGTCGTCGCCCAGTGTTAGGATTGGCCCAAGGTTCAAGGGCGAAGGATGGTGGTGATAAGGGGGGGGGGACGTAGGTGCAATGATAGACTGAAGTACGGGCAGTGACACAGGCTCGCTTCGATGTCTTGGGCAGGTTGTCGAATCCAGATGGTAGTCAGGGTGCAGAACAAAAGGTACGATGAACTGAGCGTCTTATGGGCTCAGGGTAAGAATACAAAGAGTGTGGGACAGTCTGGTTGACGAGAGGCTGAAAATATGGAAGCCGAGCAAATAAGGGTGTTGCTATACAGAGCGGAACCGAGGTGGCGGGTTCGTGCGAATCTGATGGCCACATAGGCTCTGCGTCTATGTGGTAATTCCGTTTAAGAGCCTGACAGATGGTCCCAATGCATCTCCTCAGCATCATGCGGGTGTTATTTGACGTCATCGATAGTTCAATTGTGCTTGTTGACGGACAGACCTGGTGGACATTTCCCCCTTAGTCTCGACGCATCCATTGATTGTTCACCTGGTGGGAACATCGAGATGATGGATAGTCAAAATACACACGGTAAGTCGGCTGAAGCAGCGAAGGCTCGAAGAGTCGGCAAACGGGACTGCGCCAGAGGCAGTTCGTTGATGGTGGAGGCGCTCACAGAGGGCGCCAAGGTCTCACTCTGGCAAGCCCAGTAAAAGAAGAGAGAAGAGAGAGAAAAGCAAAGGGATGCGAGGAAACCCAAGCAAAGGGATGCAAAAGCAAGGTCTTGCTCAGAACCGAGTGTACTAACCATCTATACTATGCAACCCGTTTGAAAGGTCGCACCCGGACTCGAACCGAGGTCGCTCGGAGTTCCTCACCGGCGAACGCCCCGTCCGCCCACTTGGACAGACAGTGCTATTCGTCGGCTGAAGACCTTGCTTGTCTGTCATCCAGACACGTGCACCACGACCCCGCCCGGAAACTCAAGCCTCCACGTTTGTCGTCCCGATGGACATCTTCACCGCCCAGACACAGACGCAGACTCCTGGCACAACGTCTCCCCAGCTCTTCCCCGGCATACGCCCCAAGCGCGGCACTCTCTCGCCTTGCAGCCGACCTCTCAGCGTGCCTGTGCGCGCTCTTCTCAGTTCTCAGCTCGGTCATCGCTTTCTTTCGCTGTTCGGTTTTGCACAAAGCTGACCTTCATTAGGAGACTGTGATATCTTATGAGATCTCAACCCGGTGAAAGTGTCTGATGGCCGCTTAGAATGTACGCAACCCGCTGATATCACGCAGCTAGCTGGTGGCTTGCCTGTCTGGCCACCTATCGATGCGCCCCATCCTTGCTCATCCTGCCTTGGTCTCGACATGGCATGGTCACTTTCGTCGGTGCTCAACTGTGGTATCTGTCCTTGCACCTGCCGAGATACAGCTTCCTGGCTCCTCACGAAACTGGCGCTCGTTACTCAAGCATGGGTTTATGGCTAGCCACTACAACAAGTCGTCTTACGGCATCCGACAGCTGCTCCCCAAGCCAATGTCAAATTTCATTGGAACCGATCCCTCGCACGCCAGACCGCCCGACTCCTCTCGCGCAAATATTCCACTTCGCCGAATGCTGACTCCACCTTTTTCGGATAACAACCGTCCACAGACATCCGAACCTCGGGGTCGGGTATGCAAGTAGTATTCCGACGAGGATCAAGCCTGACTTTGCGCGCCTGCTATGACCCGTCAGGCAGCCTAGGATGGAGGGACGACTCCCAAGGAGCGCGGCAACATCTCACAAATGCTGCGCTGCGTCATCGTTCATCAAGAGAACCACACCGCAGGAAGTCAGGCAGGACCGCGCCAAGAGCGGATCCAGGCCTTCGCCGCCGGGCACTCTCGACCCTCAACAACCTTCAACCTCGACGACCTTCGCTCTCGCCGTTCTTCTTCCTCCTCCCCCTTCCCCTCTATCCGCTCCCCCCCGGACATCACCTCTAGCCTGTCCCTTCATACACGTCCACCCGACAGGAGAATAAACAAAGTACCGGCAATGCCCGCCTCCTCGCCTCACGACAAGCCCTCGAGCTCGACCTCGCCCCGGCCCTTCAAGGGCTCAGTCGGACCTGTCTCGCCGGGGAGCAGCCTCAGCCGGAGCTTCAATCCCAACGACCCGGATCAACGCGAGCGGCAAATGGCTCAGGACCTCGAGTCTGCCATGGCGATCTGTGAGTGGCCAGCCCAGCGCTGGAAGGAGCGACCACGCGGATCGAGGTGCACTCGGGGAAGCGCGAGGGCTACGCCTATCTTCAGGCAGACGGGCCTTCACCTCACTGCCTTCTCCCTCAAGCGCCAGACAGGCCCCCCCCCCCCCCCCCCCCCCTTTCATCGTCTAGAGTGCCGCACTCATTGTCGGAGAGAAGGAGACTGACGACTTGTGCGTCACCTCTTTCCAGCCCGAGCGCGCTCCAACTCGATGGTTTCGCCCTCTCTCCTCCCATCCTCGGCTCTCACCCCTCCTCCCATGTCATCGAGGGACTCGCACACCTCGCATCACTCTGACCATCCCGAGCTGCACCGCTCGCACTCACACTCGCACCCGAGGCGGTTGTCACGCGCGCCGTCGCAGGTCGTCCACGAGGACGCCCACTTCCCGATGCTCTCTGAACAGGAGGAGGCTGACATGTCCCGCGCCCGGGGCCACGGTCCTTACACCCATGAGGACGCCATTCTCGAGCAGGACGGCGAGGACGTTGACCCCGTCGCGATCGACTACGCCGACCGAGTGAGGCGGAGCATCGGTGATGAGTCGCCCCACCCGGACGAGGACGACGACGTCGACAGGAGGATGCGGGACGTCGACGACAACCGGTCCATCGGCGCCTCCACCGCCGCAGGGATGATGACGATGGGTTCGATGGGCCAGATACTTACAGGCATGGGTGGCGGGTTCGTCGGTCGGAACCATTTTGACTACTCGCATCTCGAGAAGTGGGCCCAGGAGGAGAAGGTCTCCCTCGGGATCGCTTCGGACATCTCGCGTGCCGAGGGTGCTGGCGCGCAGGCGGGCTTTCCCGGGATGACTACGTACGATGAGCCGCGCGAGATGGACGCCCAGGAGAGCGAGCTGATCGCCAGCCCAGGCTCGATGTCGCCAGGTGGCAGCACGGGCGTGGCGGCCAGCTCAGTCTCTCCGCCTCCTCAGCCACTACACCACATCACTCACCCTTCAGAGGAGACGGCGTTCGTTCGACGACGCCAGCGCAAGCTCTCCCAATCAAACCCGGCCCCGGCCGGACGGAGGCAGGGAAAGCTCGCGCTTTTTGAGGGCGGTGGGGCGGCCGGAGCGACTTCATCCCCTCTCATGGGGCACGCCTCCATCCTCGGCGGACCAGTGGGCGGTGCGATGGGCGTCGCAGGAGGGAAGGCTAGTTCACCTCTTCTCCCGACAACCTCCCATGACTCGGGCGGCAACTACTCCACCTTCCCCAAACCTCCATTCTTTGACCGACCGTCGCAGACTCGCGGCGCCCCTACGCCCTCCCAGCCTGCGCAGGAGCGGCCCTACCGGTTCTCATTCTACTCCAACGCCCTCCCTTCGACTATTCATGCCCGATCTCTTTCGGAACTCCCCGCGGATGGCCAGTCGTTCGAGGACCTCTTCACGGGCAAGGCTTTGGCAGAGGATGTCAACGAGGACGACAGTGTAAAAGGCTCCGGCACTGCGACGCCCATCAACATCGACCACGTCACAGGCGCGGGGAGTGGACTCCTCAGCCGGGCGATTGGGAATGCGAGGAATGGGCTGAACGGTGGGAACGGCGGAGGAGGGGGAGGCGCAACGCCTGCTGCGAGATCGGAGGATCCGGAGGCGAGCACCTGGTGGCTCGACGTTCTCTGCCCGACGGACGAGGAGATGCGGATGCTCAGCAAGGTAAGAGTTCGATCTCATCAGCTCGACTAGACACGACACTGACACTTATATTCCCAGGTCTTTGGCATCCACCCGCTCACGACGGAGGACATCCAGATGGAGGAGACGCGCGAAAAAATTGAGCTCTTTCGCAACTACTACCTCGTCTGCTTCCGGTCGTTCGACCAGGACCCTTACAGCCAGACGCACCTCGAGCCACTCAACATGTACATCATCGTCTTCCGCGAGGGCACGCTTTCGGTGAGTCGCACGGACAGCCTCCTTTCCGCCTCCGGCCTCTTCACCTAATGTCGCCTTCCCCCAGTTCCACTTTCGTGGCACCCCGCACCCGCAGAACGTCCGTCGACGCATCAAGCAGCTCAAGGACTACATCTCGGTCACCTCGGACTGGATCTCTTACGCGCTCATCGACGACATCACCGACGCCTTCGGACCGCTCATCCAGAGCATTGAGTATGAGGTCGACTCGATCGACGAGCTCGTCTTGATTCTCAAGGAGGCCGAGCAGAGCGACATGCTTAGGAGGTGCGTTTGCTGGACGACTGCCCTAAGAAGCTGGAGTGGCTTGCTGACGGAGTGTCACTGCGCGCAGGATTGGAACATGCCGAAAGAAGGTCATGGGGCTGCTCCGACTGATGGGTAACAAGGCGGACGTCGTCAAGGGACTCGCCAAGCGGTGCAATGAGTCGTGGTCGGTTGCCCCAAAGAGCGACATTGTAAGTGGTATACCCCCATGCGTGTGGGAGCGTTGTACGCCGGCTTACCTAGCTCGCCGTCTTTCGCAGGGTCTCTATCTCTCCGATATTCAAGTCAGCTCCTCGATGCCGACTGTCTTAGCTGCCTCCTGCTGACCCACGTGGCACGCCTTCTTCTCAGGACCATCTCATCACTATGACTCAGAACTTGAACCATTACGAAAAGATTCTCTCTCGATCCCACTCTGTTCGTGTGGAGTCTACCTTCAGATTAGCTGAAGATCGATAAACCATTTCACTGACGGAGGTTTTCCACCCCTGAATGCGCGAATACAGAACTACCTCGCCCAGATTTCGATCGAGATGACAGATGCCAACAATCAGACCAATGACGTCCTCAGCAGGATGACTGCGCTCGGTACCGTCCTTATGTGAGTTTCCTCCCTCGCGGCATCGCCCAAGCCGAGGGAGCCAAGCTAAAGAGCCAAGCTGACCGATCTTGCTCGCCGCAGTCCGATGAATATCGTCACTGGTCTCTGGGGAATGGTGCTTTCGCTCTTTCTCCTTAGTAATACCTTTTCCCGGGATCGAGCTGACCCTGTCTGCCTCGCTGCCCACACAGAACGTCCAAGTGCCTGGTCAGGAAGTGCAAACCAACCTCCATTGGTTCTTCGGCATTGTTGGCTGCCTTGCGGCGTTCGCCCTCCTCGGAACCTTCCTCACATACCGCATCTTCAAGACGTCGTCATAGATTCCTCCTCGTTTGGCCCCTGTCTCCCTATCTTCCTCCTACTGCCGAACTCCTTCTGTGTGTCCCCCAAGTTCTTTCGTTCATTCTTTTGCATCTCGGCTCCCTGTCGGATCGAGGTTTCTTTTTTGATCCCGTCGACTCCCTCCCTCCCCTACCTCCACCTCGCGCCCTCTGTTTGTTTGCTCGCTACCGCCCGAGGAGATCGTGCATGGCGCCATCCATCGTTTACCCGTCGTTCATCGTGTTTCTCTCATGCTCACTCGCTTGATACATCTCCTCTGTCTCGCATCCACTACATAAAAAAATGTCGCTATTTCTGTGCTGTGTCCATGTTTCAAGCTTATACGCGCGTGAGCTCTAAACAGAACAAAACAAAGACAGGTTCCTCTTCTCCGGTCCAGTCTTGTTGTTTATGATTGGATGATGCCGCAACGCGTGCGTTATTTGGCGGCATGAGGGAGGCGGGCGTCGGTGACAGAACCATCGGCGGAAAGTTGGGCACACAAGATGGCGAGATGGGACAAAGATGATGACGTTGTCGTCCGTGCATTTAGATATTCGTCCCCTTGCATCGAATAATGGCCTGCATCGACGGGCCCGCGGCGATGAACGAGGCGAGGCCCTTCCGATGTGGAGGTCGGTGGATCGGAAATCAACCGCAGGAGGAAGGGAGAAAATAATAGTGCCGTGCGGTCATGCGAAGATGAGACATATGTGGACCCGTGATGTGATCCATTTTCTGGCTTGCCGCGCGCAGGCCCAGGCAGACGGAAGAATGGTACAAGCCGGTAACGATCCAAGGCAGTAGCATCCTTCCTTTCTTCCTCCCATCTACCATTACCGTCCCCCTTCTCCTCGGCATCCTTCCTCTCCTCTATCTCCTCTCCTCCTCCTCACACTCTATGATGCGGTCCTCCATTATCACCGCCGCGGGTCTTCTTGCCCTCGTCTCCAATGCCGTCGCCCAGGTGCGAATGTCTTCTTTCCACTTGGATCTCCTTCCCTGTGTTTGCTCATCCCCCTTCCCTTTCTCCTTCCCTATATTCATGTTCTTCAGAACTCTACTGGATCGCCCGACTACGCCGCCGGCCTCCTATCTGCCCTCAACAGCCTTGGCCTCTCCGTCCTCGCCGGGTGCGTGAGGTTTTCTCGTCGCCTTTGCTCGGCTCCCGATCGGCCTCTGGCTCTTTTATTACGGGCCCCCCTTGCTTTCTTCCTCTTCTCCACCTGTCTCCTCCCTCCTTCATCTCTCCGCTTCCTGCATTCACTGCCCCTCCCCGGGCACGCCGATTGACGTCTTCGCCTCTTTCCGTTTCCAGAGCCATCGGTGCCCTCCCGGCCGCCCCTCAGATCGCGCAGACTCTCCAGGCCGGCAACAGGGTGAGACCCGCTGTCCCAACAACTCTCTCCGCTTTCCTTCAGCCTCGATGCCGCACGCGCGCGATCCTGAGACATGACGAGGAAGCACGCCAAGGACTGACGCCTTTCCCCCCCGCCACTCGGCTTCCTCACCCGTCCTCTCCTCTTTCACTCCCCATCCACCGCACAATCATCCACATAGACCGTCTTTGCCCCGAACAATGACGCCTTCTTCGAGCTCGGCATCACCGGTGAGAACCTCGCCCAGCAGAACGTCAGCTTCCTCACCGATGTGATCCAGTACCATGTGAGTCCTTCCAATATCTAAAAGGGATGGAAAGTCGAACCTCATTCGTTCCTCCTCCCTCTGCTGACGTCCGCCTGTGCGCAACGCCATCTTCGATTCTTCCTCCGTCCCATAGGTTCTCCAGGGATCCTTCCCTCCCTCGGCCCTTACCACCAACGGATCGACCAGTGAGTGTGCATCGCTTTGCAACCGCGGAGAACCCGCTTGGCTCCGTAAAGGGGCTTGGCTGACCTTCTCTCGCCACCCGCAGTCGCCACCACCCTTCTCTCCGACCCCGAGTATGTCCAGCTCCCCGGCCGCAACGCTTCGCAGGTCCTCGTCCTCAAGAAGGCCACCAACGGGACCACGCTCATTGCCTCGTCTGGCGAGCCCCGTGTCCTGTGAGTTCCCCAGCTGCTCTTGTCTGGCTTTGCTCGTGTCAACGTCATGCTCATCTTATTGACACTGCCTTTCCGTCGTCGCATGTCCCTTCAGCAACGCCACCACCTACCGCAACCTTGAGGTCTACGTCATCAACAAAGTCCTCACCATCCCTGGCAACCTCTCGACCGTCGCCACCGAGGCCATCCCCGTCCTCGCCGGCCTCCTCACCTCGACCAATCTCGTTGCCCCTCTCGAGGCCATCCGTGGTATCACTGTCTTCGCCCCCTCTGACACTGCCATCTCTGCTGTTGAGAGTAACCTCGGCTCGCTGAACGCCACTGCCATCAACAACATCCTTGCCAACCACGTCCTCAACGGTACTGTCGCTTACTCATCGACCCTCAAGAATGGCCAGAAGGTCATCACCGCCTCCGGTGAGGAGCTTGAGATCCTCATCCAATCCAACGGTACCTACGTCAAGTCGGGATCGATTACTGCCCGCGTCACCGCGACAGACATCCTCGTTAAGAACGGTGTCGTTCACCTCATCGACCAGGTCCTCGTCAACACCAACGCCAACCCTCAGGCCGCTGCTTCTGCTGCATCGGTCGCTGCGACTGCTACCCCCTCTTCTACTGCTGGGGGAGTCATTGGAAACAACCCGGTCGCTTCGGCTTCGGCTTCGGCTTCGGCTTCTGCATCTAAGGCTGCCACCGGTGGAGCCATCTCCTCCTTTTCTACCTCCTTCTCCCTCGTTGCTGTCATCGGCGCCGTCGTCGGTGGAGCTGCCCTCTTCGTTTAAGCGAGAACTCTACCAGCCCCTAGCCCTCTCCCGCTCCCCCAAGGACTCCTTCCTTTCATTTCTTATTAAAAAAAACTTATCTGACCCTTATTTCGTCTTTTCCCCTCCGAGAAACACTTACGCGCAATGTTTGATGCGCCCCATCGCAACATCTCCCTTCTCCCTTTCCACCCTTCCTCCCCCCCCCCCTTGTCCCTCCACATACTCACTCTGCTTCCTGTCCGTGTCGTCCTTGGTGTGTCCTTTTATTTTTCCTTACCTCCACCCTTTTGACTATAAGTATGCTCGCTCAGGCTATGTGTGTGTGATTGAATCTTAATGATACATGTCTCCTGCGTGATGTAGGTCGTGCACGCCAGCTGAGCGATAGATCTAACGTGGTCGTTGGAGACAAACGCTTAAGAACTAGATGCAAGACCAGGTCATCGTCTGGATGGCAGCAGCAACCAACGCCTCGTCGTCAGCCGGCCGCGGTCTGTGATGTCCATCGGGGCGACAAACGTGGGGGCTTGAGTTTTCGGGCGGGGTCGTGGTGCACGTGTCTGGATGACAGACAAGCAAGGTCTTCAGCCGACGAATAGCACTGTCTGTCCAAGTGGGCGGACGGGGCGTTCGCCGGTGAGGAACTCCGAGCGACCTCGGTTCGAGTCCGGGTGCGACCTTTCAAACGGGTTGCATAGTATAGATGGTTAGTACACTCGGTTCTGAGCAAGACCTTGCTTTTGCATCCCTTTGCTTGGGTTTCCTCGCATCCCTTTGCTTTTCTCTCTCTTCTCTCTTCTTTTACTGGGCTTGCCAGAGTGAGACCTTGGCGCCCTCTGTGAGCGCCTCCACCATCAACGAACTGCCTCTGGCGCAGTCCCGTTTGCCGACTCTTCGAGCCTTCGCTGCTTCAGCCGACTTACCGTGTGTATTTTGACTATCCCTCAATATTCCCACACGCACCGGGCATCTTGCACTTCATCCATCCTCCACGAGTTCTTCGCCAACTATGACAGTCGCGCAAACTCCGAGAACGGATCAGGCATCTTATCAGAGGCGCGCTTGGTGGCGTCCTGGCCTTGGCCTTCTTCTCATCAGCGCGCCGCTTGTCTTCCCTCGCCAGCGCAGACTGCGCCACCGTGCCCTCGCTGCTGACAGCGACAGCGGGAATCTACATAGGTGAGCATCAGGGAGGAATCATCCATTGAGGAGAGCTGACTTCATTTGGGTTCCGTCCCGACAGTGACGTTGCCGAATGCGAGCTGTTCAGGGAAGTCGAACGAGAGACGCTGGCGATGACCAAAGCTCCACACCAGTGAGTGAAAGTAAATTGTCACATGGATACAAGCGCATCGAACAAGTTGGCAGGCAACGAGCTTTGCCCGCCATACAGACAGTGACGCAGATTGTTCGGCGCTCATGATGGGCTCCCATCAGTCGAGATTGGAAAACATGCCATCTCATCCCGTCCGTGCCTTCCAGAGGAAAGCAAACAGGACAGAACGACATGGGGGGTCCCTGACAACACAAGGCTATAGTGCAGCGCCGAGGTCATCGTGTCAGCGAGTCGTGCAAGCAGAGGACAACGCTGACGGGCAAGGCAAAAAGATGGAAACCAAAATGGGTCCAGTGGACCCATATAAGTGGTTAAACTTATAAGAACAGATACTACACATGATCTAAGCCAAAAGGCCAGAGAGGATGAGGAACACATTAGACAACCGATTGAGACGAACTTATGGGTTTGAGAGCAACCGGGCCTGACCATCAACTCCTCTCCACCTGGGAATGGTACTCACTGACCATTTGATAACGCACAAAAACGAAGCTCGTAGTACGGTGGGGAAAGGGGCCCACGAGGGAAGGGAAGGGAAGGGAAGGGGGGGGGGAAGACGGGGAAGAGGGGAACCGCATCGCTAGGGGAATCTCCGCACCGAGTCCAAGTGCCGCCTTTTCCTCGGCTTTGACTTGAAGCTGTTGAGATTTCACAACAGGTACAGGCATATTATGCGCGGTAGAGGGTGAAGGCGAAGCGAAAGGTTGTTGAGTGGATATAAGTGAGATGGTCGGCTCAGAGTCAGTGGCAGGGACGTCATCCGGTATTGACGCAGAGCTCATAGAGACCTCATCATGCTTCTTTCACAAAGTTTACGCCTACTGGGTCAGCCCACAGTCTTGAATTCGATGCTCCCAGTGTGCCAATCCGATGGTGATTTTAGTCTGACATACCTGGGGCCACCTCCAGGGGATCGTTGATGGCTAAACGATCCTCACCCTCATCGGCGAGTTTCGCCTCCTTTGGTGTCGCAAGTGTAGGCAACGAAAGTGCTGCTGCCATGCCACCCCACAGGGATGAGATAGACCTCAAGCTCCAAGGGTCAGGGCTATAGTAGCGCACCTCTAAATGTAAACAGAAGGTTGATATCGCACTCTTATGTTCGATTCAGCCATGTCGACGACGAGCAGGACCCAGTATTGCTGACCGCCCCGTTGACGACCTCGACGGGGCCTATGTCGTTCAGTCTTGCTCCATGAGCCATTCCAATACATACGCACCCTGTTTGGAGCAGATAATGTCACTGCATGTACATCCAGTATACCACGGGAAAGGCGAGCAGCGACACCACGACCGCCTTCCTCCCATCCAAACAACAAGCAATTTGTTCCCGCGGTCCAGCCCTATATGTACTACCTCGTCGCTAACACTGTGACAGCCTCATCGAGAGGAAAATACTCCACAGTGTCTCAAGCATCTGAAGTCGACGACGCTCCGAGTACGCTCTCCCTATGTCCGTTCGAGGTCTCTGCTTGCCTGGGTAGCCAACTTTTCAACGGCCCTTCCTCGTATCGGCTCTGCAGTCACCTCTTCTGTCGACGAGTATAGTCCTCTCATTATAGCGATAGGAAGGTCGGCCAGTATCAGGAAGTGTATGACTCTGAGAAAATTGAGATTGAGGACGGGGAGGACAATTGGTCGAAGCCGGCCGTCGGTCTTTTCGTGACCCAAGCAGAAGAAGCATCAAACGAGGAGGGTCTATAGGGACTGAGAAGGAGGGATGTGGCCATTCGGATGACAACAGCAGCGATGAAGATCATGAGAAAGGCGAAAAGGCAGGTAAGAACACTGGAGGAAAAAGTCAGGGGGAGAGACGCGATCCGAGATCAGCGCGAGAGGCTGACACCGCAAGATTTCAACCTATATAGGTTCGCCTAGGGACAAATCTTGCTGGTCTTCGTCCGAGGAATGCTCACCGCTGTCCAGAAGCGGACGACCTCCGCTGACAACGGTTCTGCTCCTTGCTTCTCCGGATGATGAGACAAAGGGCGGTATCAGTGACCATGGCAGGGGGGCCTTGCCGCTCGGAGTGGCTCTGCAAGATGGGTTCGCTGACAGTTTGCTGAGGGGGAGGCTGAGAGTGGGATGGGTTGGCTTGAATCTACTCGCTCCTCAACATCTCATAGCTTCTCCCTTCATCCCTTCTCTGCTCTGTGTCTTATGGCTCGTCACTTCAATGGAGAAGCCTGCTAATGGCTTCGCCTCGCAGTCCGCCTTCCTGCTATACCGATAGCGCGATCTCTTCTCGACTGTCAGCCTACTTTCATCATCAGCGAGAAGACCCGGTCGGTCCTTAGCCCTTCATCATCAAGATCACTGTTTCACGAGGCTCCACCTCTCTCCTTGTCCGACCCCCTTCCCGACAGCATCCAACCCCCCCAAGCTCTCCCTCGCGGCCATCTGGCCCCTCTCAATCATCCGCTCCCACGTCGCATCATCCCCGATCGCCGATCCGCTTCCCTTCACCTCCGCAAGACCCGCCATCATGGCGCCGACGAGCGAGTCGCCTGCACCGGTGGTGGAGACGACATCCGAGGAGGTGAGGGTTGGGGCGGCGTGGTAGGTCAGTCGGAGGGTCGCCCCGGGGGAAGAGTGAACGAAGCTGGTCGAAGAGGAGGAGGATGTGGCAGAGGAGGAGGTGGAAGAAGAGGGAGGGAGAACGCGGAGAGTGAGAACACCCTTGGAGCCGAGCTTGACAATCTGGGTGAGGAAGAATGGAGAGAGGGAGACAAGGGACTGGACGACTGCAGATGGCTGTGTCAGTAAAGTGAATCCTGAGAGACAGAAAGAGAGGAGATAAGAGAGACACGGAACGTACCACCCTCGTTAACGAGCCAATCCCATCCGCCCCTCCTCGCCCATCGCCCGACGCCATCCCTCCACTCTGACCCAAGCTTCAGCGCATCGATCTCCTGCCACCACTCCGACTTCTCCATGAGCCCCGCCTCGTCGATGGCTTTGTAGATGTGCCGCAGCTCGAGAATGTTGGGCGAGACGTAGGAGATCTTAGCGCCCGCCTTGAGTGCTGGCAGGATCCGGAGGGATTTCGGGAGCGAGGTCGGCTCGAAGAAGGTTGGGATGGAGGAGGTGGAGCAGTAGGAGACGATGGAGGCGATGGTGGAGGAGGAGAGGTTGCCGTCGATGCCGACGAGGGCGGGGCGGTGGGTGCCGATGGCGGCGATGGCCTAGTCCAAAGGAGTAGGCAGATTCAAGTCAGACTCTGGTGGACTGAGGTTATGACGCTACCTCCAGGGACTCACGTCGTCTCCTTTCATCCCCTCAACAATCTCCATGTCTGCCACACCCGACTCGAGCCCGCCCTCGCAGTCCAGCACCAACGAGCATGCTGCAGTCCTCACCTCGCCTCCTCCTCCGCCAACAACTTTCAACCCATCAACTCTCAGTCCCACCCGCTTCATCTCGTCGCTCAAAATCCTGCCCAAAGCATCATCCCCCCTCGGCGCAACGAGCAACACGTCCTCGGGCTTCGGCGAGAGCCTAGAGGCGCAGACAGCCATGTTGGCGCCGACGCCGCCGAGAGAAAGCGCGATCTTGCCCGGATGGGTCGTGTGCGGGGCAAGGTCTCGGCCACCGGCAGTCGAGGTCAGGTCGACGGCTGCTGAGCCAAAGATGATGACTTCGGGGGCGGGCAAGGAGGAGGAAGAAGATGGCGTGCTGACGGCCGATGAGGATGCTGGCGCCGAGGAGGACGCCTGCGAGAGAAGCGAGGAATGAGAGTGTCACCGAGAAGAAACTCTCCGAGCGGGCCAACGCAATATTCAGAGAAAGGAAAATTCACTCATACATTCTTGGTCACAGTCCCAGTCCCCCCCAGACCCACCGCCGCGTAGAGCTTCTGCGAGAGTGAGTGAGGAAAAGGGGCGTCAGGTCAAGTCTCAAATAGCATGCTAAAGGGACGTGAACTGACCTCCTTAAGGTCTCCGTTGACGCCAGCCTCCTCCCTAACCTTCCTCTTAAGCTCCGCCAGCCTAATAGCAACCTCGGCTCCAACCCTGGCGTTGTTCTCAATGAGCGCCACGTTGCTCTTGACTGCGCTGCCCTTAGTGAGCTCCGCAACTCTCGCGAGGAGCCAAGGCGTGCATTCCTTGCCCCTGACGCCGGATTGCTCAAGGTCCCGGACTGCCTGCTCGACGGCTTCCTGGATGCGTTCGCCCGAAGCGGCCCAGGAGTCAGGGATCGGGACAGTCAGAAGCGTCGAAAGCGGGACGGGGAGGTTGAGGCCAGCGTCTGTCGGACAGAGTCAGCAGACAGAAGGTAGGTGTGCAAGAGTGAAGGGAGACGAACGGATGACAGCGGCAGCCTCGGAGGCGTCGCGGACATTCCAGGGGACCTGGAAACCCGACTTGGGGGTGTAGAACGCCGGGAAGTCGGTGGTGGCACCGTAGTTGGCGATAGTGACGCCCTGGGTCTCCTATGAATGGGCGCAGCGGGAAGTAGCTGTCAGTGGGCTCCGCCGGTTACGACTCGTCTAGGCCGACTCGACTCGAATCGACTCACGAGGTACTCAATCTGATGTCACGGCGGGC
Organism: Tausonia pullulans; assembly: GCA_951802195.1. Taxonomy (NCBI): domain Eukaryota; kingdom Fungi; phylum Basidiomycota; class Tremellomycetes; order Cystofilobasidiales; family Mrakiaceae; genus Tausonia; species Tausonia pullulans. The sequence goes on from OX637630.1 coordinate 117,450, forward strand.
GTCATCAGTATGTCTCTCTCTTGCATTCAAAGGGGCCCAACTCACAGTCCGCCCAATGTCGAGGATGCTCTTGCAACCGGCGCAAACGACAGCAAGCGGTGTCCTGCCGAGCTCGGTGAGGTCGGCTGAGACGTCGAGCGAGGTCTCGCCTCCGCGGTGGACGCCTCCGATGCCGCCAGTGACGAAGAGGTCAACGCCAGCCTGGCGAGCGAGGTACATGGCTTTAAGAAGGGTAGAAAAAATAAAATCAGGACCAAGCAGAGACCCGACGCGACGATGCCGACGTGTTTTCCCGTTTCGACTCACTTCCGGCGACGGTGGTTCCTGCAGCATAAGCACACATTAGATGAGGCTGCAAGCTTTCACCAGCCCGCGAGGAGAGAGCGCACCTCCGTCCTTCCTGAGAGCCATGGCCGGGGCAAGGTCCCGCCTCGAGACCTTGACCGCCGGGAACGACGGGTCGGCGAGTCGGGTGAGCTCCTCCTTCGTGAGTCCGACCTTAGGGACGCCGTCGACGAGCGCGATGGTCGCGGGGATGGCTCCAGCATCACGGATGATCTTAGAGAGGCCGAGAGTGACTTCGAGGTTGTACGGGAACGGCATGCCGTGCGTAAGGATGGCCGTCTCAAGCGCGACGACGGGCTTGTGCGTCTGGAGGGCGTCGGCGACCTCGGGGTGGAGCGAGATCTTGTCCTGAAGTCGAGTAGGACAGGACGAAGCATGAGACACCGGAGACACACATGAAGAGAGATAAGAAGACAACGAAGGACCGTCGAACGGCCAAGCACCGACACAAAGAGACGCGATGGAAGGAGGGGAGACAGGGGAGGGGGAAAGAGACAGCAACTGACCCATGCAGCCCGCCGTGGCGAAGTGGAGAAGGCCCGCCTAGACGAGAGGGAGAGAGCCTGACGGACGAGCATGTTGAAGGGAAGTAAAGTAGGGGATAAGGGTGGTGGTTGGAGGAAAGGCGGGGTTGTGGTTGTGGTTGTGGATGGAGGAGAACCGAGGTTGTGGATCGAGACAGAGAAATGGGGACCCGGCCGAAGGACGAAGCCGACAGCTGCTCCCTTTCTCGCCCGACCCCGCCGAAAGGACGGAGGACGAGTCGGCGCGGTCCCATCGGAGCCATCTCCGGATACATGAAGTGGGGCATTGACGACCATCAATCACGTGAACTAAGAAAAAAAGCGAAGGAGCGAGAGCGGTGAACTCGCGCGCAAAGAGGAGCCCGGGGGGAAGGTGCACGGAAAAGAAAGCCACAGAGGGATCGGTTGATCAATTCAAGAAAGCATAAAATGACTTGAGGCAGCCAAGCGAGCAAGCGGAAGGGCGAGGACAGGACGAGGCGTCGAAACCCGTTCTTCAAAAGCGCCAGTCGCCGTCGGTGTCGATGGCCCAGGCGAACTTCTGCTCGAGGATGTGAATAAGGAGAGGTCAGCCATTTACTCTCAGGGCAGAAGAAGAGGGGCAAGGGGACGAACGTCGAGCAGAACCTTGCTGAGCAGCTTCTCGGCGGGGACGTCATGCTCTTTGGCCCAGGCGATGGTAACACGGGGGTCGATGTCTAGAAAACGAGGAAGTGGGCGAGCGACGGTCAGCTTGTAGCAAGGAGGACATAAGATGGACGACGCCACGTACAGTTCATCTTCGAAGTTCCGAGCGAGACCTCGGCGCCCTCCGCGCGGTCGACGACGTTGGTCTTCGCAACCCTGTGAAACACGGGTCAGTCCGGTCGTTCCCGCCTCAGGGTGTGGACCCGCGACTCACTGGATCCTCTCGTCGAGCTTCTCGATGGCGGCGCGGACCTTGACGACCGAGTCGAAGGCCTTGCCCTTGGGCTCGTTGATGCCCTTTTTGGTCGCCTTCTTGATCGCCTTGTACTCCTCTTCGATGTCCTTGATCGTCTGCTTGAGGATTTTCTCGCTCTCCTCGGGCTCGCCGTTCTCCTTGAGCTTCTCGTTATTCTGCGGGGCCACACCAAGCGTCAGTTCGTTGGATTTCCTTAAACCGCCCTTCGACAGATGACGCCCTCTCACTTTCTCGAACTTCTTCTTGGCCTTCTCAATCTCCTTGAGCTTGAGTTCCTCCTCGTGCGACTCGATCCAGTTCTCCTCGAGGTCCGACTCAAGTTCATCGGCAAGGTCGCCCTTCCGCTTGAGCTTGGGATCGTGGTGGTAGGCGATGTGGCGGAGCTTCATCCGCTGATACTTGAGGGCGAAGACCTACGAAAACCGGCGCGTCAGTATGTTGCTCCAGGGTTGAGCGAGCAACCGAGCGAGACACTCACCTTATCCCCTAGCTTCTCCATCGACCCAGCGTGCCCCTTGCCGACGGCCTTCTGATGGTTGCAGAGCACGGCGACAAGTCGGTTCGCCCGGTTATAAGCAAGCACCTTCTCCGCGACAGTGCCCTTCTTGGGCGTGTTCTTGAGGAGCTCCTGCTCCATCGTGATCGAGGCGTTGTAAGTACGGAAGACCTTGGCCGAGAGACCCTTCATATAGGACGAGAGGTGCTTGTTGAGGATGCCCGTCTGAAAGGAGGAGGAAGAAGAGAGAAGAGAGGAAAAGTTCAGAGACGGCGGACGCCAAGATGGAGAGAGAGAGCTCGAGCGGCGTACATTGAGTCGGTCGAAGAGAAGGTCGCCATGGACCTTGGGCTCGCGCTTGAAAAGCTTCACATTCTTGAAGACCTGCTCGTCAACCTCGATCTCGTTGACATAGCGGATCGAGTCTCTGCAGGAGGGGCGCATACACGTTTCAGTCAGGCGCCACTCAAGGAAAAGCAAAAACTGTGCCACCCACTTTCCGAGGAAGTCGAATCGGAGCGTCGACGGAGGCAGGAGGATGACGTGCTCGTACCGAAGCGAGCAGCAGCCAACCGTGTCGGCCTCATCCTCGCCTTTCTCATTTCCAGCACGGAGAGCGAGCTTATCGATGAAATACATCGCCGTCGCTCGCTGACGGTCGGCAGTGACCTTGCTGCGGAGGCCCTCCTCGTAATCTTTGCGAATGCGGTCGATGTGCAGCTGAGGGAAGAGAGACAGATATGATTTAGCAGCTGAAGAGCGAGAGCAAGAAGCAAGATAATGACTTTGAGAGTCCTAGCCTTCTCGAACTTGGCCATGTCCGACTGGCCCTTCAACGACGAAGAGGGCGCGAGGAAGACATATTTGACCTGGTTGTTGACGTTCTCCTTCCATGTTGCGAGCCACGTGACCGTGTTGTCGTGCTGGATCTGAGGAGGGCCACATGGCTCGTCAGAGACTGTGAGAAAGGCACGAGCGAGAGGCCCAGCGTCCGACTTACTCCAGCCCACTTGCCCGGGATGTTGGGAACGGGGATCGGAGCGTCCTTGCCCAAGTTGAGCGTGATATCTTCCGGGCGGAGGCGGACCTAGAGGAGAGACAGCGTCAGCTGGCGGCACCCCACGGACGAGCCGCCTCTGCGCTCGCCTCACCTTGAGTGTGCCCTTCTTCGGGTGCTCTCCACGACCGCGAAAGAGACTCGGTGGCTCGGCGCGGAAGTTTCCGACCTTCTCCTTGCGGCCGTCGAGTAGGCACGTCGCGTAGGGAGCCTCCATCTCGTCCCGGATCCGCTTGGCCCTAAGGAATGGGGAGGTCAGTCGAATTGCGAGACAAGGAGGAAGCGAACACGACCCACTCCTTTTTCTCGGCCGCCGTCTTTTTCTTGTTGACCTCCTTCTCGGCGTCAAAATAGTCGGCCATCGGCCTGAAGTCGCACTTGTTGAGGTCCGTGATCTGAAGGCCGCCCTCTGGAGGATAGACCTTGAGCCAGTGCTGCCAGTCGCGGAACAAGTTGGCCCGGAAGATCTCGTCCTTAAAGTGATCGGTGTCGATCGTCTTGGCGATGAACGTCGCAATCTCCTCCGTCTCCTCGGGGAGCGTCACGGACTTGCCCTCGTACTTCATCTTGACGTGCTTCGGGAGACGCTCGTAAGGCGGCGGGAAGAGAACACCATTGTGCTCCAGCGTTGTCCATTTGTCCGAGTTGTCCTGATCCTCGTTCTCCCACCAGCGGAACTAGGAAGAGGCGCGTCAGCAAGGAGAGAAAACAAGAGACAGACGCGAGCGCAACACCCACCTTCTCCTCCTCCTCCTCCTCCTCCTTGGCCGTCTTCCTCTTGCCTGCCTTTTTCTTCTCTGCGGCAGGCGTCATCTCCTCGTCCCCGCTCTCCTCTTTCTTGGCCTTGGCCTTCGCAGTGGCCGCCTTTTTGGCGGGGGTCGACTTGGCCGAAGACGAGGTCGCCTTGCGCTTCGAGGCGATGGGCTTCTCGTCTTCATCAGAGAAGTCGGATGCTTCGGCCTCCTCGGAGGAGGCGTCAGACCTGGGGGTAGGGAGTCAGAGCGAGAGGAGGAAAGTAGGTCAATCCTCTGTCTTCGTGTCTGTTCTCAAATGCGCGACGCGTCTCTCAAACGCGTCATCATGTCAAGCACGAGGTTCACTCACTCTTCCTTCTGGACAGCAGCCTTTTTTTTGCTTTTCTGAGCAGCGGCAGCAGTAGCAGTCTTCTTTTTGATCCCCGGTAGAGCCTTCTGCAACGGCGCGTTGTCGTCATCCTCATCGCTTGCCTCCTCCTTCTTCACCGCCGGCGCGCGCTTGCCCTTCCTGGCGGGAATGGGCTCATCGTCCGAGCTGTCGACGATGGCCTGCTTCTTGGAGGACGAGGAGCGAGGCTTCTTCTCCCTCTTGCTCGAAGGAGGCTTGGCCGACGAGGTCGACGCGGACGTGCCGTTCTTCTTGCTCTGCTGCGACGCCGATTTCTGCGAGAGCGGGATGTCTTCCTCGCTCAGATCCGATGAGTCGGCAGCGGGCTTGGCCTTCTTTGACTTGGACGAGGGAGGCTTGGTGGTGGTGCCGTTGGAGGCAAGGAGCTTCGCGTCAGGCGCGGGGAGCTCCGGGTCCGGGAGGGTCTTGTCGACCTTGACGGCGATGGAGAGCGTCTTAGGAACAAAACCCTGTCAACCCCTTGAGACGAGACGAGACGAGACGAGGCTAGACGAGGCTAGACGAGAGGGCGACAGAGGCCAGAACGCACCTGGTGAGCATCTGCCATGTCGGCATCCTCGTCGCCTCCTCCCTCGGCGTTGTCGTCCTCGTCGTCCGAGCTGAGGACGGCGGTCTTGCGCTTCTTGATGGGAGGGGGGAAGGCCTTCTTCTGCTTCTTGGCCTGGAGGAGGGGATGTGTGAAAGATGAGAATGCGTCGAAGAGGTTGGAAGAGGGAGAGAGAGAGGGAGAGTAGGGAGAGGAGGGGGGGAGGAAGGAGGGAGGTGGAGAGACAGCACATGGAGGAGAAGGAAGGGAGGAAGGGCGTCAGTCTACATGCCACAACGAGGCGGTGTAGAGGGACATCGGAGCGTGCGTGCGGAGAGACGAAGAAGAGCGCGATGGGCGGGGGAGGTGGGGGCGAGACAGACAAGACAGGCAGGCAGAGCAGGCCGGGTTGACCATGTTCCCTCGTCTCGTCGCCCTCCTCTCCCTCGCTGCCTCCGACTCTGCCTCCCTTCTCGCCCCACCATCCCGGATTCGCAAAGAGGGCGAGACACGCACAGGCTTCTTGTCTTCATCGCTCTCGGCGACCCCGCGCTTCGCACCGTTCGCCTTGGCTGCCGCCGACGACGCGGGCTTGCCGTGGTGGAGCGGGACATCGTCGACGCCCTCGACCGTGGGCTTCGAGATGGCGCCGTCGTGCATCGGGGCGGGGACGTCGACGGGTTCCATGGCGGTGGTTGGGGCGGCGGATTGTTCGAGTGGCGGGTGCAGGAGGGCGGATGGGAGATGGAATGGGGATGGGCCGAATTGGTGTGGAGGACGAAATCGAGGCAGACGCAGAGAAGGGGGAGGAGCGCATAGAGGCTGGGCGGGCGGTGGCAGGCGCGTCGCCAGCCGCAGGGTGGAGCTGACGCGCCGCTGAGAAGCACCTCCGCAACAAACACGCCCAGGAAGGAGGAGCAGGCAGTCCGCTTTCCTCTCAGGGGCAGGCTTCCACTTGGAGAGGGCTAGAGTGAGCGGCGAGGCGAGGGGGAGATCCCAGTCCACCCGCCGGGAAGGCGTGTGGCGGCCTTCTCTCTATTCATGTTTTGAGCCGCCTGTACCCGGGGCTGAGAGAGGACGAGCGATGGGCCGGTTTGCACCCGGGAAAACAGAATGAGAGATGTGCAGTATCGAGACTTCGCGTTTCGAGCGCCGACTTGCATTAGAAGACAGACGAGCGGCGAGGATGTTCAGTCGCATTGCCACCCTCTTCACTGACTCTATGTGAGTCTCACAGCAGGGCAAGGGAACGCTTGCAGCCCGGAAGTGCATACAAGGACATCTGCAGACCCTCCTCCCCTGCGACACTGAACCACGAATGACGGTCGCTTGCTACTCCTCCATCTTGTCCGACTCCCCTTCCGCTCCCGCCGCTGGCGTCTCCTCCACCTCAACAGCAGGGACCGCGACCACTTCCTCTTCTGGAGGAGCCGCCGCCGCCATAGCGGTCTGCTCCTCCCCCGGCGGTGCCTCCAGACTCCCACCAATCCGTGCGCCTTCCCCAGCGGGATCAGCGCCATCCTCCCCTGTGACAGCCATAAGGCCACTTGGGAGAACGCTAGCTTCGCCTGTGTGCGAGGGGGGAGATACTGCCGACTCCTCTTCGACGTCCATCGCTGAGTCCGCGGCCGCTTCCGTCGTGAATGTCTCCTCTGCCGTCGTCGCCTCAGTAGTAGTCGCCGCCTCCGCCTCCCCAGCTGGGGGTTCCGACCCCTCCCCTCCCCCCGTCCCAACCGAAGGCGAAGGCGCCGCCGTCGGCATGTTCGATGACGGCGCTTGCGACGCCGATGCGCTCAACGCCGCACCAGCCGACGTCCCCCGGGCGTTGACCACTCCGAGCGCCGAGGCGGGCTTGGAGGGGAGGACGAGGGTGGGGGTGGTGTTGTTCTCAAGGCCAGCGGGATCATCGTCTGAGTCGTCGTCACTAAACTCCTGTGAGACGAATGCAAGGGCTGAGACGCGTTAGACAGAAGGACGCGACGCGACGCTAGAAGGGGGGGTTGAGGCTCGCCTGCTTCTTCTCGCCCTTGACCCATTTAAGGACCTGCATGGATGTATCAGCCAAGCTCGCCCCAGCTATTGAGGGACACAGCGGTAAATACCTTGTACTTGGAGGACGGTGGGAGGCCTTGACGAGTTGAACGATTCGCATCAGCGCGCGCGACTCAAGCCCGCACGCATCCAAGAGAGACTCACTGCCTCCGTTTGGAATCGAAGGGGTAACCCACTCCTGGGTCCACGTTGCCGAGGGAGCGACGAGGGCGCGGGTGTCTCAAAGAGTCGAGCTGTCAGGGTTGGGTGTACAACGCGCGCAAGGTGAGAAGAAGGGGCGACAGACAGGTCGAGTGGGCGTCCTCGGTGACGAAGCGGCCGCCGACGCGGCGGATGTTGGGATGGGCCATGAGGAGGAAAGCGAAAGGATGGATGGATGCTGGTGAGTGAGTGAGAGAACGACACGAGTCAAGCAGCCCTCGCTGTCGTTCTCGCTCGCGTTCGTCCGCTCTAGTCGAGACCCAACGCACCGGCCCTCGATTCTCCCAACCTCCACCCCTTCCATCGACAGGCGAGAGCAGCTGGGGGCAGCCAGCTACCTCAACATGGTTTCCCACCCCGCCGGCGCTGACCCAACGTCCCTCGGTGATGTACGATCAGCCCTACCTCCATCTCCAGGCTCCCCCGGGTACCTCGAGAACCGCTTCCGCCAGGTTTCCGCCCAGGCCCAGACGCAACTCTACCTCCCCCTTTTCGTCTCGCTCCTTTCGTGTCTCATCGTCGGCGACAACCACCTCGTCGTCCGAACGGGCCTGGCAGAGGAGGCGACGGCGAGCGCTCACGTCCAGCAGGTGCGACGCGCGGCCGCTCTCGGCGCGTCCTTGTTCGTCGTCTCGCTGACGCTGTCTCCTCCCAGATGGCCTCCAGTGTCTTTGGAAAACATACGAAGCACGTCGCCCTCACATCTGATCACACCGAGCAAGACCTTCAGAACCTCCTCGCGATCAGACCGGCGGAAGACGCGTCGGCCCCGCCGCCGCCGACACCTTCGTATCACTTCCACCATCGGGGCCAGGGCCAGCCTGCGGCTCCTTCGTCATTGGCGTCGGCATCAGTGGGGGCGGAGTATGCATACCCGTTCCGAGGGTCGTCGGGCATGTCGTTGGACCGCAAACCTTCGTCGTCGACTATGGCGTCCGCCTCCACCGGCTCATCGCGCGCTCGTCCTTCGTCCTTGTCATCATCGGACCCGGCCGCCTCGTCTTCCCTCCGTCCTCTTCGACCGCAGTCGCATCTCTATCCACCACCGTCCATTGCCGAAGACGAGCCGTCGACTAATCCTACGATACCACTCTATGAAGCAGCGACATCCGAGCAGCGGCCCTCGATGTACATCCCCTCCGTTGTCGTTCTCTCTGGGCTCGAGCGTGCGAGTCATCTTGTCCTGCTGCGACTCGCCGAGGTCCTCCGAAGCAGACAGGTTGAGCTCGACGACGGTGGCGAGAATGATGAGGATGAGGACGAAGACAAGCAGGAACAGCGATACACGCCACTGCAGAAGCAGAACTCGGCTGGGTCGGCGGACCTCACGGAGGATGAGTTCGGCGGGGTGATGCGGCGATCACGGGCTGCTGTGGCTAAGAATTTTCGGCGAGAAGGAGGAGAGCAAGGCCGTGGAGGAAGCCGCAGTGCGACCGGGGCCGGAGGTGCTGCGCGAGGGAGGAGGTCCATCTGGAACTTGCCGAAGGGGTTCCTTCTCGTTTGGATGCTCCCGGACGGAGAGAGGGTCAGCGAGTGGTTTGTGAGTGACTAAAAGCTCTCTTTTCTTTACTCACATGGACTCACACCGTTCTATCTCAATCCCCCAGCTCGACCTCTTCTCCCTCTCCTGCCTCATGCGCAACGTCCCCCCCATCGTCCCTCTCCCCCCTCCCACATCCTCTTCCTCCTCCACAACTAAACTCACCGCCCTCATCACTCCCACCGAGATCGCCCATCTCCGCGCCCTTACCCTCCTTGTCCCGCTCTCGCCCAAACTCAAAGCCTACGTCGCCGATCTCTCTTCCGCGCTTCTACATCACCCTCATTTAACGTCGCGTCTTACACCTCGATCGAGGAACGACACGCTGGACTTTGTGAGAATCGCGAGGGTGCTGTTCCGGCCTTTTGCTGCTGAAGGGGAGGACGGGAAGGGAGCGTCGCTGTATGCGAGCCCCGTGGACGTCGTGAGGATGTGGCGGAATGTCGTGCGCCATCGGGTTAGGCTGAGGGCAAGGGGCGAGGAGATGCTCAGGGTCGTGAAGGTCGATGCTGGCGGTGCTTCTGGCAGGAAGGAAGAGGAGGGAGAAAAGGAGGAAGAAGAGGAGGATGACAACGACGACGATGACGAGAGGAGCGACATATGGAGACAGAACGAGGTTGACCGAATCCTCGCTGAGATTTGCATGGCCGTGTGAGGCAAGGTGGAGGTCGTATATTGTCCTGCATTATCTCTCTGCCCATCATCTTTTGCGCCTTCAGGTGGCAGTGTGCGTGCGTGACGACTGTGCCTGATTGGCTTTTTTGTTCTTCTCTTTACGACGGACTAGACCAGTTTTTAACGAATGCGATGCCACGTCCATATGAATGAAGTGGGATCGGCCTCAGCCGGAGAAAGAAAGAGGAAGAGCACCGGCAATCACGAGCCCGGCGGACCGCCTGTCCGCGCAACCTCGCCCCGTCTCGGCTCAACACGATTATTCCCTCTAACTCCATCCTTTCCCCTCCCAACGATCATGATCTCCCTCCGCGCTCTTACCCGCAACGCCCCTAGCCTCACCACCGCCCGCCTCTTCCGGCCCATGTCCTCCTCCGCCGAGCCCACAATTCTCTCGACGCGGTCCGCCTCTGGCAAGGTTGCCCTCCTGACGCTCAACCGGCCCAAGGGCCTCAACGCGCTCAACTCGGAGCTCATGGCGAGGCTGAACGATGAACTCGAAGCTATTGAAAAGGAGGACGCTGTCGGGGCTGTGGTTGTTGCGGGGGCAGGAGGGAGGGCGTTCGCTGGTGAGTCGAGGGGATGGGAGGTGTTCGTCATCGCTCGCTGTGGAGAGACTGGGGGAAGGGGGGTGCTGAGTAACGACGACGTTTTGGGTCACTTTCAGCCGGAGCGGACATCAAGGAGATGCAGAATAAGACATGTGAGTCTGTGCGCGGCATCGCATTGAGAGGAGAGGTGAAGAACCGGATAGCCGATGCTAACCGTTAGCGTGCACGCCCAAGTCGCCGAGTGCTACAGCCAGGATTTCCTTCGCTCTTGGACGAAGATCAACGAGTTCCGCAAGCCGCTCATTGGCGCTGTTAACGGGTACTGCGTGGGTCTGCCGTGCCTTGTCGAATGCGTCCGAGTCGAGTTCCCTCGACTGACAGGCACTTGGTATTTCCTAGCTCGGCGGAGGATGCGAGCTCGCGATGATGTACGTGTTCCATAAATTTTGAAGTATATGCAGTCTGAGATGGGTGCTGACGATACTGGAGGGTTCATTGACAGGCTTGACATTCTCTACGCATCGCCGAGCGCCATGGTGCGATCTCGCCACGGCCATCGTGAGTCGCCGCCCTCTTTACTGATCAACTCCGCATTTCATCTCCAGTTTGGTCAGCCTGAGATCAACCTCGGCATCATCCCCGGCGGTGGAGGGACCCAGCGGTCGGTCCATCTTTCTGCACTCCTCCTTTCGTCCTTTCGCTGACTTCTTCTTCAGCCTCATTCGCGCCATCGGCACCTCCCGCGCAATGGAATACATCCTTACAGGCCGTCAGTTCTCCGCCGCCGACGCTGCCTCGTGGGGCCTCGTCTCGCGCGTCGTCCCGGATGAGGAGGGTCAGGCAAAGGGCGAGGGCGTCCTCGCAGAAGCGATGAAGGTCGCCGAGGAGATTGCGGGGAAAGGGAGGTTGAGCGTGCTGGCGGCCAAGGAGGCAATTAAGATGGGTGAGTCAAGCTGATGGAAGATATACAAGGGAGGAGAGTGCTGATGTTGAAGTCTCGGGTGGCAGCCGAGGAGACGAGCCTCAGTAATGGACTCGTATACGAGAGGAGGCTCTTCCAGTCACTCTTTGCGACGAAGGACCAGAAAGAGGGTGAGTAATCATCCCTGTCTCATCTGCTGTCCAACTGGCATCAGATTCACTGATGGCTGCGGTCCTCCAGGAATGACCGCGTTTGTCGAGAAGCGCGCGGCCAAGTTTACCAACGAGTGATGGGTCTCTCGTGGCACGATGCATGATTATTTTCACGACCCCCTATCCCCTTGACTCGATTTGCTTTTCGCTTATGAATATCCACGGCGTCGTTAAGGGAGAGACCGCTGTCACGCCGCGTCGACGCGACTTGATCGAAGATCGAAATCAGCCGCGAGAACACGCGTGTTTGTTGCTCGACCCTTCCCTTCTCTCCTCCTCCTCCCAACTACCATCCCCGCACCACCACCACCGACCTAACACGCTTCCATCCGGCCCCAAGGCCGCTCCTCAAGGCCGTTTCAGGATCTCGTCAACGTCAGTCAAGCCCAATATGTTTACAAAAGCCCCTCGGTTCCAGCCGGAGAAGGTCAGCCCCGCCTCCTCCCTCCTCTCCCTTTGAACCCCGAAACCAACCTGTCGACTTCCGCCTTCATCAGCCATCCATCGCTCCAGGACCGGGAGCCTACAATCCCAAAGATGTCACGTCCGAGGCTTACTCGCGAGGTGGCTTCCTCGAGCGGACGGAACGGTTTCGAGAGACAAAGGTCGACCCAGGTGAGCGGGCATCTCAAGCCCTCCGCTGTCGGCTTTGTACAGAGGGCTGAGGGAGAACATCCACCCTTGGCCCAGTCCCTGCGGCTCCGCTGCAGACTTCCTCGACATACGGGGGGAACTCTCAGGCAGCTCCCCTCACCACGTCGGCGACGGCGGACAAGCGCGTCAAGCGGACCGCGTCCGAGGTGCTTTCGAAGAAGGAGGTCAGTTGGTGCCGTCATGCTGGTCGCAGACTCATTCACTAACAAGCTGGAGAAGCAGAACGAGGGCCTCATCGAGCGCAACTCAAAGCTGGAAATCAAGCTTGCCAAGACGCAGGACCGGCTTGCTGAGGCCGTCAAGGATCGGTCGAGGATGGAGAGCGAGGCGGACGTTTTGAAGCGGGAGTTCCGTGAGTGCCCATGTTTTGTTGCGAGCTTATCTCCACAGCACGGAGCTGATCGGGTAAGAAGGAAATGTCAGGGCATCGCGAGGCTGCATTCAGGTCCCAGGTACGACGAAGATTGATCTTCGCCCCATTCTAGACGCTGACAGTCCTCACTCTCTCTGTCAGCTGGAGCAATCTGAAGTGACGATTAAGAAGCTCTCAAAGAAGTCCGTCAAGGAGGACTCTCTCGAGGCGCGTCTAGAGGAGCTCCGGACGATGCACAAGGAGTCCAAGGCGAAGGTTAGTGGCCACAAGTCAGCTAGATACCCGCTGCTTCATTGACAAGCCAAGTATTGATGTCTCCTCAGAGAGACGTGGAGATTGATCGTCTCCGCTCCGAGCTAGCCAACACAGACAGGACGGCTGCCGCCCTCGCCCAAGCCCAGCAAGACCTCACTGCCGCCCGCACCTCCCACACAGACGCCCTCGCATCGCGAGACCGCGAGCTCGCCCTTGTCCGTGAGGAGCTTGCCATGGTCGTTGCGCGGACAGCCGAGTCGCAAATCGACTCGGAGCGGCGCTGGGTCGTGAAGGAGGTTGCCTGGCAGGAGGAGCGGGCGCTTCTGTCTCGAGCTGGAGAGACAAGCGGGAATGAGAAAACAACGCTGGAGGAGGCGCTAAAGGGATCTAAGGCAGCGCTCGAGGAGATGACGGCGCTTGTTGAGTCCCTTCAGTTGGAGGATAGCTCGAAAAAGGGCCGGGAGTCGAGTCTCCGGAGCCGGGTCGATCAGCTTGAGGAGGTGGTGAAGGATGTCAGCGAGCTGTACACGCAGCTGCACGCATCGAGCGTTCCGGCAGCCGTGCATCAGCGCGCAGTGGCCGAGCTCGCGGACGCTCGATGGCAACTGGACCGTCTCGGTGCAGCGGTGGCGGAGAAGGATGGCTCTCTTCAAGTCCTAGCGGAGGAGGCGTCGGACATGGCCTTCGTCTTCGAGGGACTCCGAGCGCTCCTCAAGAACACCGAGGAGTCCGAGAACGCATCGCGGGAACTCCTCCAAACGCTGATTGGCGTCGACTCTCTCCCTTCCCCACCACCCGAACCCCTTGTCACCCCTTCCGATGTCGACCTCTTCAACATCCCCTCGAAAGCCGAGCTCTCAGTCCAACTCTGCATCTCCTCCCTCCTACTCTCGCATTCCGTCTATCTCTTATCCGCAGCCGATCACGCCCGTGCCGGCGTTATCGCCGACCGCTCAGCTGCACTCGATGAGGCCAACGCTGCCTCTCAAGCTCAACTCGCTGCCGAGTCGGCTCTGGCGACCCTTCAGCAGCAGCTCAACTTAACCTCCGCCGATCTCGCCTCCCTCGAGCGCGATCTTGCCTCCGCTCGTGAGCGGGAATTCGGCTTCGAGAAGTCGAAGGAGGAGCTGCGTGCGCTCCAAGAGGCTCGAGATGGGTGGGAACGATCACGCGCGACAGCAGCGACGGAGTGGAAGCGGGAGAGGAAGCGACTTGTTGGAGAGCTGGCGGAGGAGAGGGAGAAGCTCAAACGGTTGGCGCATTCGGCGGCGCAGAGCCAGCTTGCGAACGGAGCGCTCAAGGCGGAATTGGAGCTGTGAGCTTGGAAGATGGGCTCTCTTGATTGCCAACGGCTGAGGCTGATGTTGATCTTAACGATATAGGTCACAGAGGGAGCTCGCCGACGCGCGCGACTACGAGTCAGCGTATCTGCAGAAGGTCGAGGAGAACGAGATGCTTTTTGGACTGAATGAGTAGGTTCCCTCGGCGAGGTGCAATGATGTACCTTATTTACTGACCTCTTCATTTCTCTCTAGACTTGCCGAGGAAGATGCACGACAGATTGCCGACTTCAACTCGGAGATTATCAGCCAAGCGAATCCCGATCAGCGGATCGTCTATGTTACTCGCGTACGAGCAGAAGTAAGTCACGAGCAAGCTCTTTCTAAAGAAGTGATGCTGATTCTCGATGACAGCTTGTGGAGACGAAACGAGAGCTTCTATCACGAACGCTAGCCCTTAACCGCGTCTCGAACGACTGCGAGAATCTCCGTCGTCCGTCCACCTACCTATGCCCTCCTCTATCAAGAGTTCTTTGACTAATGACCTTGCTTTTGACAGTTGAGCTAGATGCTTATCGATCGAGCGACCTCTCCTCCAAGCCCTCGACCAAACTACTTCGGGTCTCGCGCCAGCCGCCGACAAGCGGAGGCGTCGGCTCGCTTCGCGCCTCCTCAGCCTCGACGCGGTCGCACAGCTCTACATCAGGCCAGAGCCAATCCTTGCGGCCGGAGAGAGATTATATATCAACTCCTCTGATGGTTGGAGGTAGTCAAGGAAGAGGGGGAGGACGCGTCTCACCTCAGGCCGACCGAGATGATGGGACGAAGGAGCTTAGTCTGGAGGACCTCGTCTAGCAGTTGTCCTACTTATCTCTACAGCAGCGTGTTTTATTTTGTAAATAGTATCTGACGACCTTATGAGCCTTTCTCCGAGCCTGATCTTGCCGTATATGGCAAGCGGTCCCTGGGGTGATTGTCGTGGCAGCTGAGACTGTAATAGTCAGTGAGATCTCTCAGCTGAGGTCTCATGCGTCTGTGGGGCCGTTCTACAAGCAAATTCCGCTTTCATTTGCACGGGCACTGTCCCCATTAGCTATGGCGATGCCAGAAACAAACAGATGGCATTGGGAGGTAATGATAGACTTATCGCGCAGACCAGCGTGACCGCGCAGATTTGGGAGTGGGCGACCGTAGCTCGTCGTAGCTCGTGAGGCTAGCTACGAACTAACACGCCACGATATATGACTTACCTAGAAACTCATCCCGAAATACATCCCAAGACTCCGCCCGCTGCTGCCGGGCCACACGACAAGAGGAACCCCACGGATCCGCCGATCACGGCGCGCTCGACTGCGCGTACGATGCAAAGTCAAGCCGAGAAAATATCCATCTTGGGTGTACACCTCCTTGGGCAACTTAGCCGGTGAGAGCTCTCTTTTCATCCGTAAAACCCCTTAATCTGTTTTGAAGGTCCGTGAGGAGGCTTGTGGCCAAAAGGGGATCGGCGAAAGTGCAGCAGCAGTCGGCACGCGCCGTCGCCCGCCTTCCTCGCTCGTTTGCCTTCAGCCGCCACCTTCGCCCCAGCCACTGCCTGCTTCTCCAGCGACTCACGACATTAGTCCTCAGAGACTCGATCTCGTAGCGCCTCTCGCCCGCCTATTGGCCTGTCCTTCCAGGTCCCATCCCCTGGTCCGCCCCTCTCGGTCCCGTCGCGTCTGGTCCCCGACTGCTCGTCGCTCGTTCCTCCGCCTTCCACCAGCGACGGCCGGCGTCACTCTCGCTCTGTGAGTCTAGGTACTCTGCCGCTCTTGTACCTGTTATGGGTCTGACTCGTCGCTTGTAAAAGCGACTGAGCTTCTAACCTCAGCACCCAGGCCACTCGCGACTACGCGTACCGCCCTCGTCTCCTCCACCAACCTCGGCGACTCGACTTCGCCCACCTTCGCAACTTCTCCTACTCCTTCCACCAGTCTATCTTCGCCGCTATGGCGCACGGCAGCAGCAGCAACCGCTACCAGCTTATCCCGCTCCAGGCGTTCCCTTCGCTTCCCAAGTTCACCGCCCGCAAGAAGCATCACTCGATCCCCCGCTGGCTGTACATCACCGCTCTCCTTGTGCCCGTGGTCGTCATCGGCTGGATCCTTTACAAGCTCGCAATCGTCACGAACGCGTTCCGGACGTATGAGGCGAACCCGCCGGTGTTTGCGGAGCCGTTCCGCGGCAAGGGCATCGACGCCGAGCCCCGCGCGCCCGAGTTCCCTCCATGGGTGGTCACGGACTGGTCCAGCGTCGAGGCGACGGCTTGGAATGTCCGCAAGGAGCTCAACAATCGATTCCATGAGATGGGTCTCCCCGTGAGTCTGAGCCGTTCTTTTTGCGACGGGGCGAATGATGAGGAGGCTGTGGGAAGTCGAGCCACCGAAACAGCCGAAGGGGTGTCACGCTTGACGGCGACGCCCGGCGAAGTCACGTCTTGCGCCGGTCGACTTGCTTCGAGTCAGTGCTGACAGCGTCTTCGTGCTCTTCTCAGGACTCCAGTGTCGGCTGCGAGCCCATCGTATCCAACCTCGGCATCGACCCGTCGCTCCTCCAGCAGCGATACTCACACCTCCTCGCCGGAGGCGAGCCGTCACCTTACGTGTCAGACCCTCAGGGCTTCTTTTTCGCCCTCAACCTTTTCAACGCCAAGGCCGTCATCCCCCACCTCTTCAACACGCTCCTCTCCATTTCGACCCTCCTTGGGCCATCGAATGTGCACATCTCCATCTTTGAGAATGGCTCATGGGATGAGACGAAGGACGCCATGGCGCACTTTGCTCGGGCCTTGACGGCGCTCGGTCAGTCGACTCGCCTCGGCCGGCCTTGCTTGGCGTGTGGCGGACACACAAGATTGACAATTCCAGCTGTTCCTTCCTCCAGGCGTCGCCCACACATTCCGCATTGACGACCACGCCACCGACTGGGCGCACGTCGACCGAATCGAGCAGCTCGCTATTTACCGGAACGTTGCGCTCGAGCCGATCCTCGAATACTCGCCCGACAAGCCGCCCATCTTCCTTTCTTCTCGCGTCGACAACATGACGGCGCACCCGAAGCTCCCGACGGACCTCCTCTTCGTCAACGACATCTTTTTGTGCCCGACGGACATTCTCGAGCTTCTCCATCAGCGGCGGTTTCAAAGCGCGAGTGCGTCGTGCGGCCTCGACTGGCGGGAGGCACCTCACGGCTCGATGTGGGGTTGGCTCAAAGGATGGCTGAGTAAGAACTACCGCTTTTACGACAGTGAGTCTTTCTATTATATGCCTTTTTCTTGCAGCCCTCCCTTGACGACCAATTGACATTCATCCCTCGCTCTTCGCCTGTCAGACTGGGTCACCCGCTCCATGGAGGGTGAGTAGCTCTCTCCTTGTTTCTCGTCGCCCCCAGTAGCCACTCTCTGACGACCTTCACCCCAGGCTTCCCTCTTCGGCCACGCGTCGACATGTTCGGTGAGCTCCGTGACGGCGTCCGCGAGCTTTTCCACTGGGACGTCGACACGACATATCTTGTCCGATGGCGGGCTGCGCTCCCGCTCCCCGTATATTCGTGCTGGAACGGCATCATCGCGCTCAAAGCCCGGCCCTTCCTCCCGACGACTGTCCCCGGCGGCCACGGCTTTGCCTTCCGCAACGGCAACGCGGCCACGGGCGAGTGCGCCGCTTCGGAGTGTAAGCTCATCGCGCGCGACTTTTGGGGCATCGGCGAGAAGAAGTGGGTCCTCGTTCCAAGGGTCGCTGTCACGTACGATGAGGAGGCGTACCCAAGCGAGTACCTCGAGAAGCGTGTGAGGAGGGGAGGCGTCCGTGGGATGCTCGACGATATTGAGGCGAAGAAGTTCCGGCATGCGCCGAGCACGGCGATGGAGCTCGAGGAGAAGATCAATTGGGATCTCGTCAAGGACCCGGAGAGGGTCGTGTGCTTCCCGTTCCATCGGGGAGATCGGCTTGAGGTTGGTCTCTCTCTCTCATCGGCCCATTCATTCAGCTACTGATGTGTGTCTCCACCCTTTTACAAGATTTGGCCGTGAGTCACAGACGTGATGAGCTCCTTCTTTGCTTTGCTGATCCTCATTTCCTCCTTTTGCGCTCATTAGCTTCTACACCGTACGTCTGGCAGCTTCGTCCTCCCTCCCGTCCTGCAATTCTAACAACCTTTCCTCCGGCCATCCTTCAGGAGGGCTCAAGCGTCAACTCTTCCATTATTTCCGACGTCAAGAAGACGTCACCCCATATACCGTAGGAGGACATCTCGGGTGGTTGGTGATGGCGCGCATCTCTCTCCCGGACGGTGGACTCTCTCCTTTTCCCATTTACCCCAGACCCCACGGACTTCCTCTGTCTTTTCTTTATTATATAACTGTGGCCTCTTGATGTCATTCGTGGACGCTCACCCCTCGCCCGTCTTTCTTGATTCGTGGCGAGCGCAAGGGACCTGCAATGCTGTATCGTCACGTACCCCGCCTTGTCTATGATCTCTCATTACAATTCCTCTTTTGAGGATCTGAGCGATGCTCCGCTCCAGTCATATTTTGGAGTGAGAGACTAAAGCGAACCAAACGCAAGAATCGCACTCAGCCCCCGCAGGCATCCGAACGGCTGACCTCTTTCTCCCGCCGCAGATCTCCTGGCTCACAATTTTCCATGGGGCTCATAGTCCCATCTTTGAAAGGTCTAGACAAGAAGTTTCGCTGTTATTCTCTCTTTAAGACACCCGAAGGTTTCCAGATCGAAACTGGAGCCCGCAACTAAACTGCGGGCTGGCGCAATGGTAGCGTGTCGGGCTCATACTTAGAGTGAGCCAAACCTCTATTTTGCTTGCCGTGGAGGAGTTGGCCTTCTTGACTGCAGCTAGGATCGGAAACACTTTCTGCTGATCAAAGGGTGGCCTCTAGACATTGTCATTAGATCGCACGGCCATCGGATAGATGGTCGACGGCAAGGCAGAGAAGCGAGGAGGTCGTCGCCCATAACGATGAGAGGCGGGAGCTGTTCAAGGACTCCTGGATTGTGAGAGCTCTGCCCTTGACTCAAGGGCGAGGGCATCGAATCCATCAATAGCGACAATGGATTGCCCAGTACGGTGAGATTTCTCGACCGTTTCAACGCTGATCTGTCAAACCTTCAGCTTCACAGCCCCGACGGTACGTGGTGGCTCGTGTAGAGCGTAACCGGCAACGACCATGCACAAATTAATGGCTGAGCTCAGTGTAGGTCGTCAACTGCGCCTTTCGGCCATTTCAGATGTAGATCCATCCAAAGCGACCTCTCAACAAGGCATTCCGAAAGCAGACACATCGTTTATCGACAGCTCCCGAGAGAGATTGGTTGGCAGAGAGGAGCTGGAGTCTCCAAAGGTCCATTAGTGACACGACGTCTCGCGGCCACGCGGCGATCGAGTGCCAGTCTGTTCGTCAGCACCTCGCACAGATACCACGCAGCTCATCGATGAGGCGCACCACTTTAATAGCTGTCCCTGGTCTACAACCGACGACGTGCCGGTGAATGTCATGATACCCTGAGCAAAAAGGATGAATGTGAGGTGAATCGAACACCTGTCTCAAGAATGGAAATCTTGAATAATAACCACTATACGACACATCCATGTAACATTTGATACTACATATACACAAGCCAATGCACAATATGTCAAAAATAAACGTCTTACCAAACATGACTTAAATACAAAAAAAAAAAAAAAAAAAACACAACCACCATCTCGGTGGTTCGACCAACCCCCCTCTCACGGCACCTCGGCCGAATCTGTCGCGCTCGGTCATGTCCGCTCTCCCTCTATCTAGCTACAACTCGCTATCTCTCATAGGGTTACGTCGACCTCTACGTACAACTCAAGATTTAAAAACATATATAAATACTGTGGTGGTGGGAAGATCGACACGCTGGGGCTGGGAGTGATACCGATGGCGAAGGGAGGCTTGCCGGTAATGAAGGTGGTTAGTCGTTCGGACAGTTGGCGCGTGATTTTGGTCTTCTCTTCTCTTCCCCCATCCTTTCCACCCTCCTTGTTAAGATTGGCCCAGTGGTCGAGGGCTGGAAAGGACAAGTGAAGAAGGGAAGTCTGTTAGGGTTGGCCTAAGTGTTAGGATTGGCCCAAGGATCAATGGCAGAGAAGATTGGGTGAGGAGAGGAACGTTAGTGACGAAGTGTACTGAGAGCGGTGGCGGGTGATGAAAGGGAACTGAAGTGATGGAGGTGACACGGGCTCGTTCAAGGGTCTTGGGCAAGTTCGTCGGGTCCAAATGATAGTCAGAGTGCAGAACGAAATCTACGATGAAATGAGCGTTTTATGGACGAGTGATGAGAACAAGGGAGTGATGAGGATAAGGAAGTGATGAGAAAGTTTAGAAAGCAAAGAGTGTGGGACAGATGAGGCAACAAAGGAATAAAGGAATGGGAACGCTGATCAAGCAAGGGAAAGGCTACACTGGCGCTGCGTTGGCCTGGCGCAGGGTCGAGGTAGCGAGTCCGCGAGATCCTGACACAAAGGGTCAACGGTTGAGTGGGATGGGCGAGGAGTGAGGTTAGGTGGAGGAGTAGACTGAAGTGCTCGCGGTGACACAGGCTCGTTTAAAGGTCTTGGGCAAATTTGCCAATTTCAAATGATAGTCAGAGTTCAAAACTGAAGGTACGATGAGCTGCGCGTGTTATGGACGGGGGTGAACAATGGAGGGATGAGAAAGTTTAGAAAGTAAAGAGGTGGGACAGATGAGGCAAAGTAAGGAACGAAGAAACGGAAATGCTGATTGAGTAAGGGACAAGCTACTTCGGCGCCGAGTTCACCAGCGCAGGGACGAGGTGACAAATCCGGGAGATCCGCAGATCCGGAAAATCTGTGAGGTCAGGACGATCCTATTCCCCATCCCCTCTTCCTCCCTCCGCTATTTCTACTATGGATAGGTTTTCCCTCTCGTCCCCCTCCCCTCCCCATCCATACAATCCCCTCTTCATTGTTAAACTTTCTCTCCCATCCCTCCCTCTCTGCCAGGACCTCGCGAAAGCGCCACTCGGCTCCGCGCCTGTGTAAAAATCCCTCTCCCTTGCTTACTCGGCTCCCCTATCCTCGGCCTCTATTCAGCCACACTGTCCCACACTCTTTGTTGTCTCACCCTTATAACGCTCAGTTCATTGTACATTTTGTTCTGCACTCTGACTATCACTTGGATTCAACGACCCTGCCGAAGACCTCGAAGCGAGCCCGGGCCACCTCCAGACTTCAGTCCACTCATCCATCAAGGCCCCCTCCACACCCGTCCTCCTCAGCCTTCAACCCTCATGATAATCCCTAAATCAGTCAAAGTCACCCCTCGCCACCCGCCCGCTCTTCGCAACTCCAACATCGACACCGCCCCAGTCAACACGGACAATCCTGAAGCCGCCCCATTGGTCCCTCAAACCGCAACTGAGCTTGCCCTCGCAAACCAAGTTGAAAAACTGTGGTCTGCTATTCGAACCCTTCGACAGCATCAGCAACAGCAACAGGCATCGATTATCAACTCGCATACCCAAGTCTGGGATTACTACGGCCCTGACCCCCCCACCTTCAGTGGCAAGAGATCGGGCTCAGAGACCTTCGTCCTCAAGCTCGAAAACACTTTCTGTCTGAGACCCGTGTCCCTTGGAACCGACGACATGAAGATTCAGTACGCGATCTCGCTCCTCACGGATGACGCCTTCAATTGGGTCCGCCCTCACCTCCTCGCCTATGATTCCGACCGCCCCGACTGGTTCGCCACCTGGCCACAATTCCGAGCCCGCCTCCTCAAAGTCTTCGGGGACACCGACCGCATCACAACCGTCCGTCAGACTCCTGCACCCCGCAACGTCAGCCGACCGACCGTCGCCTCAGTCGTTCCTCCCGCTGGACGTACCCTTTTCCCAGTCGCACCTATGGTCAGCACCTCAGCCGCAGGCCCCTTCCCCATGGAGATCGATGCCACCTCTCGGCCTCGCGGTCCCCTCTCCAACGCGGAGAAGGAGCGCCGTAGACGTGGCAGCCTCTGCCTATACTGCGCCAGCAAGGATCATCGAGTCATCAACTGTCCCATCGCTCCTCGTCGATCCTAGAACATCTCGGCCATCTCGACAGCCAATAGCGCCAACGACGTCCCTCGTTTAGCCACCATCAAGACGCGGTGTGCCTAGCCGACCCTCCCGACTCGACGACGTCACCTTCATCTGCCAACGGACCCTCGCCTTTCGACAACATTTCTGGACCCCCTCTGTATTCCTTCTCCAATTACACCGCGAAAATACTACCTCACAGTCCTCCCATAAATCCCCCGGTCGACCACTATCCACTATCTTCCAACCTAGTCCACTAGCTCTCCACCACCGACAGCCCCAGTTCTAAGGCTAAGGCTTCCTTCCCCGAGGAAGATCACGTCGTCCTACCCCCTTCCACCTTCTTCGGATCCATCTCCCTCGACATCTACGCGCTTCTCGACAGCGGCGCCACCTCCAACTTCAGACGAGAGACGAGTCGATGCGCACTCGGTTCCATTTGTCACCAAGACTGCGCCTCGCACCCTCGGGGTCGTCGACGGCCGCCCGATCGCATCCTGAGCCGTCATGCATCACATCTATCCACTGGCCCTCACCATCTCCAACATCGACACACCGAATCCATCCAATCCATCCCTTTCGACGTCAACTCGCTCGTCCACCCCCCGGTCATCCTCCTCAGTATCCCCTGGCTCAAACGAAACAATTCCTCGATCGACTGGCCAGCGCATCACCTTGTCTTCGGCTCGCAGTACTGCTGGAGCTCCTGTCTCCAGAGCGCCCTCCACCACGCCTACATCAAGGTTTTCGGGAGGCCCTTGGGCTCGGAACTCCTCCGCTTTGGTCAGACGATCACACCATCCCTCTCAAGGACAACGCGCAGCCCCTCCTCTAATCATTCGCAGCGATGTTGACAATCATCTCCTTCTCGCCAGCGCGAGAACGGTGGCTTTCCATTCCCACGGCTTGAATCGTTGGACAGATGCGTCCGCGCCTCTTCTCGGAGCATGGCCGGCGTTGAAGTGGTCCTTGTCTGGCTCGCCAGCCTTTCGCCGATACACACAACCTCGGAATTCGGAGGACAAGGAGGACCACGGGCACGAGGAATCCAAGGCGCAGATCGAAGCTCTCACCCCAATCGACTTGAACAATGTCATCATTTCTGTTGAGGGAAAACCCACTCCCTATACCCACGTCTCCCTCTATCTCGCGGGGTCGAAGGTGATGCCGCCGCTGGATGCGTCTGTGCAATACTGCGCCAATGGTACCGTCAACATTGATCTCCGCTTCAAGTTGCTCGAGCCTGACAACTGGTACAGGGAGGTCTACCGATTCTCCAAGTAATGCTACGAGGACCCGGGCTACGCCCCAGAAGTACTGCCTCGTCACCCTGCCGATTATTTGGCGGTGAATCCTGAGGGTGTTGTCATACCTTTTGAACAGTACTGAGAGGAGACGGAGAAATGGGAGGAGTAGATTCATTTGGATTTCTGGTTGTTCCTCGTTTGCTAGAACATGTATACATTCGAGAGGGGAGGAGATCCTCCTTCGTTTGCTTCTAAAATAGTGTAAAAGAAGGGAGGAGGAACCAAAAAAAAACCCCCCAGCCATTGCTTCCCATCATCGGCGCGAGTGGACGAGCCACTCCGACGCCCTCTCACTCCCACCCTTACTCATTCCTAGCTGGTTCATGCTCAGTCCCGCTTGATCGGGCCGACGGTGCCCCCGGCGAGAACGCTCGGGAGCGGGACGTTGCCGACGGTGTAGAGGAGGGCGATGGAGCCAACGATGAGAAGGAGGAGAAAGATAACAGTGAAGACGAGGAGGATGAAGGGTCTGTGGAGGAGTGTGCGCTTATGAGCAAAGAAAAGAGGGAAAGACGGGAAGGGAGAGTCACACTTACTGAGAGAGGTCGACCTTCTCGCAGGCCGCGCCCGCGTACTGCGTCCTCTTGCCGTCCTCCGTGACCTCGGAGCCGCACGAGCACGTCCAGCAGCTCTTAGCTCCTCGTTTGGTCTCACCGCAAGTGCCCCGGCCGGAGCAGCTGTCTGTGGCATTGGTGCAGGCCTCGAAGGAGGTGAGGCACTCGGAGACCGAGTAGACGGGACCAGGGGTGAAGTAGCTCGCGTTCTCGAGCTTGAGAGATGAGACTGGGGCTTGCTGGTGAGAAGAGATGAGGGAGCGGCGACGGACAGAAGAGTCAACTGATGGGGGAGTGAGGATGAGGATGAAGGGGGTCTGGGAGGCAGTCATCTGGCAGGCCAAAGAACAAGCAAATCATCGTCAGCTGTGTTCAGAGTGATAATCTCATCACCGAAGACGAACCGAAGCAATCGATCCCTGGACGACCCCGACGGCGGCGTTGTACTCCTCCGAGCTGCGGTCGATCTGCTCAAGACCCTGGACACTGAGCGCCTCGTATGCCTCATGTTCCTCGCTTCCAGAGTCGTCAATCTCGATGAAACCATCGACCCAGCTGGAGAGAGCCTCGAGCTCTTGCTTGAGAGCGTGGCTTGCCTCTATATGAGGGTGGGATCGGTCGGTCGGTCAGCACCTGGTGAACGCGCTTCCGCCTCGCCTCATTTGGGTCGACTCACCGGAGGATGAGAGGTCGAACGCGTCGAGGAGGAACTTGGGAAGGTGAACGTTATCCGAGATGGATGCGAGTGCGTGCGTGAGGAACGTCGACGCCCGGTGGAGGTACGGCGCGAGGAGGTCGGAGAAGTGGGAGGAGGAGAGGGTAAAGGTCGGAGGCTTCGAGATGAAGTCTGCATTTGGAAGGAGGACGGGCGGGAGCGAGGCGTCAGGAACTGGCTGATCCGAGTGAGAGGGATGGCCCGATTGTTGACAGGCGAGCGAAGCAGGCAGGCAGGCGGAGACAATTGAAAGCGCGATCTCGCCAAGCGAGCGAGCTGTAGTAGCAGCCCAGCGGCGGCTGATCCTTATTCCAAAGAAGAGGGTCTAATCGAGCAACTCTCGCCTCCAAGATGCTTCAGAGCTCTCAAGAAGGGGCCAGACAGGCCAGATGCGTTAATGCGGTTGGCCACCAACGCGCCGCTCAGGCCGCGACCGGACCCCTTAGCTACCGGAGGCCCCCCCCCCCCCGGTCAATGCATCCTCCCTGAACAACCGAGGAGGTCGAACAAGATAGGAGAACCTCAGACCGATAGTCGGCAGCATGCATGACTGGGCTGAAGCTCTCCATCTGAAGCCCACGATCGCACATTCAATGCAGCGAGCCGGCTCCCCGTCGAGGGGAGTTGCCAGAGCGGTGAAACGACGCTGGCGGCGGCGACAGCTGCTACAACCTCAGCCTAAACGAAGGAGCTCCCATAGCAGTGAAGGCAGGCCCAATGGTAGCAAAGAATCATCGGAAAGATAACAGGCAAGACTCACCGTCGGCATCGACAACGCCCTGAACGACAAGAATCTTGGGCTTGGCCGACTCCGGAGCGACCGCCGCTGATCCAGTCAACATATGGACCCAGTCACCAAGAGCCGGGAGGAGATGGCCCTTGGTGGCACCGAGGTGATGGGCGATGACGGTGTGGGCCTCATCGTCTGAAAGGGCTGGAGGCGAGGCGGTCTGGCCGTCGTGCGGGCTCGGGTGGAGATAGACCTGGGGCGCCAAGAGCTGGGCGGCGAGGGACGAGACTGGAAGGAGGACAACGGCGGCGGAGAGAAGGGGGAGACGCATGGTGAACGATGGGAGGGAGAGGAGTTGGTGGTCGTTGCAGGCGAGAGGGAAGCGACGGCGAGGCCTCGATGACATCCTCGCCTCAAGCTCACCCCGACAACAGGTCGCCCGGCAACCACCACCACTCGAGCGCTCCTTGAGCCCACGCTTTGACAAGCGGCCTCGTATCGCACTATCTGCTCTCTTCTGGCGAGAGAATTGATTGGCCCACCCTCGTCAACCTTCTTCTCTTCGTCTTAGCGGCGTCCGCGCCACGCGCGTCGTACCGGACCAAACGGACACCAGCTGCTACTTCTCGCCCGCCATGTCCTCTATCCTCGCCTATATTCCGGCCTTTCTTCTCCCCCCCTCCAACAAGACATCATCCAAGTTCTCACGTCGCGTCTACGTCGGCATTGTCCTCGGCTTCGCGCTCTCGCTCTCTTCGACTTCCCTGGCGCTCTATCTCCAGCAGCGTCGACGCGCCAAAGCCGCCCGCAAGGTCTCGCCGAGGCCAATTGAACTAAGGACCGACGAGATTGTTCAGGGCGTCGTCGGACTCATAGGTTGGTTCTTTTGGGATGAATTGCACATCTAGGTGGGGGAGGCAGCAGCAGAACGCGCCACACGTCCGCCTGGGAGCACGTCATTTGAGAATCATCCACTAACTCTCCTACCGCTGTCGGCCTTTAGGCAACACGCCTTTGGTCCGGATCAACTCTCTAAGTGATGCACTCGGTGTTGAGATTCTCGTATGTGTGGGCGACCGTCGCTCTAAATCAGTGGTCGCCGTTCACTAACCCCGACGCGCATGCTTCTCTCGATCGGCGCGTACCCAGGGCAAGGCAGAGGTTGGCGTTTCTCATACTTGCTCGTAGTCTCCGTCTGGTGCTTACTCTCTCTTTTATGGGCTACAGTACCTCAATCCTGGCGGCTCGCCGAAGGACCGAGTCGCCCTTCGGAGTTCGTCATTCGTACCATTCTCTTCCACTTTTCAAACACAAAGTTTAACCACACTTGTCCCACAGTTGTTGAGGACGCCGAGGCATCTGGACTCCTTCACCCACACACCAACTCTTGTATTTTTGAGGGCACTGTCGGCTCCACCGGCATCTCTATCGCCACCATCGCCAGAGCAAAGTATGCCCTGTCTCTTGGCTCTCAGTCGAGTAACATTGGCTGACTTGCTTTTCAGGGGCTACGAGTGCGAGATAGTCATGCCCGACGACGTTGCTGTGAGTACAACACCTCTTATTAGTCGGCTGTCGCTCAATCTTACGCTTTTACGTCTCTAGATTGAGAAGGTCGCTGTCCTTGAGTCCCTTGGAGCTCGTGTCCTCCGTGTCCGGCCAGGCAAGTTTTTGTTCTTCAATCACTGTCCTCTCCAGCTGCTCAAAGTCTTGTACTTCTATCCAGCCTCATATGTCGACGCCACCCAATTTGTCAACCTCGCCCGATCTCGCGCCCTGGCTTTCGGCGAGACCATCCTTACCTCCCTCCCAGGCGTCAAGGACCAGCTCGGCGACGCCTCGGTCGCGCATCCGTCTAGCACAGCTGATGGCATCTCTACGCTAGCGTCCACCTCAGCCGTCGCATCTGCTGAGGCGGATGCGCTCCCAAGGACGGATGGCCGCGGGGAGGAGGACCTCGTCGTGAGCAATAAGGGCAAGATGGACGGCGAGTCCTGGAAGGATGGTCTCTCTCCTCGAGGCTTGTGAGTTCCGCTTTACTTCGTGGTCCTTCACGTGTTCTGATGTACTCTCTTCCTTTCATTTCTCCATCAGTTTCGCCAACCAGTTCGAAAACGAGTCCAACTTCCAAGCCCACTACAGCACGACGGGCCCAGAGATTCTCCGCCAAACCAACGGCTGCGTCGACGCCTTTGTCAGCGGCGCCGGAACGGGTGGAACCATCTCGGGCGTTGGCGTGTTCCTCAAGAAGCGGCTCGGAGACAACAATGTCCGTCTGGTGCTCAGTGACCCAGAAGGAAGTGGGCTATTCAACAAAGTGCGTTGCGCATGGGAGAGACTTGCTTGCTCTTCACCGGACCCCTCACTGACGATTGATGCATGCTCTCAGGTCAAGTATGGCGTAATGTACTCGAGTCAGGAACGCGAGGGGTCCAAACGCCGCCATCAAGTTGACACTGTCGTCGAGGGCATTGGAATCAACCGGATCACGCACAATTTCCTCCTCGGCCACCCATATATTGATGATGCCTACCAGTTCGTCGTCATCTGTTTCCCATGTCTTTTATTATTATTATCATTATTGGTCTGACGAGCCTTTCCCTCCAGAGTAACGGACAACGAGGCGATCGCCATGGCCCGCCACCTTGTACTCAAGGACGGCCTCTTCCTCGGCTCCTCATCCGCTTGCAACCTAGTTGCATGCGTCCGACTTATCCGAGAAGGCAAAATTAAGCCTGGAGGTCGCGTCGTAACTATCCTCTGCGACTCTGGGTCGAGACATTTGTGAGTCATTCGACGAAGCCTCAGCCGTTCTGTCTGACTGTTTGTTGATTGGGTGCGCGGCAGCTCCAAGTTCTGGAACGACGAGTACCTCAGGAACGCCGGGCTCGAGGTCTCGAGCGATATTTCGGCCATGCTTTATGAATGATAGAACCATTCAGCAGGGCTGAAGCATTATAAGAGTCTGAGTCAGCCCAGGAATCGATGATCCCAGAGAAGGGGTCGCGTCGACGTCGCCGCGGAAGGCAAAGTAGGAGGCCTCGACGTCTTCATGGGAAGAAGAAGGAAAAAAAAAACTTGTTGGCGAGGAACAAAGCTTGACGGGCTTTCGTCATGCCGGTGAGGGATGGTGATTTAAGGATAGAAAGGAGCGCCAGGAGCGCGCCCCGCGTTCGTGATCTCTTTCGCCGCGTGGTCATCCTCGGGCTCGGATCTCATCGCATGGAGTCGTGCTGGTGGTCCTCAGTTCTCGGATCATTGATAATATACATGGACTGCATAAAATCGTTACATGCCCTATCATCGGACTTTCGACGTCGATCCGTAGACGCTCTCCACGTGATGGAACAGAACCACCCCCGTCGCCTCTCCCAGCCCTGGCCAACCCCGATCGCCTGACGCCGTGATGAGGAATTTTGAGGAGGGATCGACGACTAGAAGGGAGGAGGGAGCGAGCCAGTGAGCCTTGCGTAGTGGACACGAGTGTGGAGGGAAACGAGGACTGACTCATAGATGAGATGACACCACTTTGATGGCCTGGAATGATCTTGAACGCCGGGGTTCGCGGCCGTTTCGTTGGCGTCGGGTCTGCTGAGATCTCTTCCAACAATGAAGAAGTTGACCAAAGCCGTATGTTGTCCTTCGATGCACTGGAAAGTACAGGTCAACTTCTCGAAGCTAGGACGTCCAAGTTGTGAGAACAGGAACGGACCAGGCTAAGTGCGTCCCGTCCGGGAAGGCGACAACACTACTAACAGGCCCCGAGTTGGACGGATTTCGAATCGAATGGAGGAGATTTGGTGTTGTCGTCGAGGAGGGCGCTCGCCGGATATCCCAGATGTCAACAGTCCCATCCCGTCTTCCCGCGTAGACGTGATTGCCTGTCGCAGAGAAGCAGGCCTGCTCGATCAAGAGAGTCAGAGAAGAGTAATACAAATGCTGCGAAGCCTGAGAGAGAAAGCAGAGAGGAGAATGAGCGCACCGACATGCACCACTTGGGTGTCTTCTCGCGGCTCTGAAGTCGACCAACGCCCCGCATCCCTCCGCTCTCTGAAGGCGAGACCCGGCGGTCCCAAAGCGTGACGGATCCATCGATGGCGGATGAGAGAAGGACGTCAGACGAGTAGGTGGCGTAGCTCTCGGGAGTCATGGCCGGGAAAGTGGGAAGCTTTTTGGCGGGAACAGCCTCAGCCGTGGCAGGAGAAGGAGCAGGAGGAGCTGCAGAGGGAGAGGGAGCGTTGGAGAAGTCGCCGAAGAGATCCGACTCGCCGTCTGCGTCGACAGAGTCCTCTTCGCCTTCAGCATCGAGGTCCGAGAGAGTCCGCTTCGTCGGCGACGCGTCCATGTCCTCCAGGGGGATCTTGGCCTCGCCGTTAGCCGAAGGCAGAGAGCCAGGGGCTGCTCTTGGCGTGGAGAGCTGTTGAGGGATTGGCGAAACCTCATCGAAATTTGTTCCTTTAGTTCTGCCCGAGCTGGTCGAGACCGTCGGCTGAAGCGAAAGCGATGTGATGTGCGCCGCATGACGCGGAAAGCTGCGCAATTGCTGGCCGGTGTTAAGATCCCATTCCTAACAAAAGATATGGTGTCAGATGGTCCTCGTGAGACTCGTGCATGGTGGCTCACGATGATACCGCCGTCACGCCCTCCAGAGAATAGCACGTCCTCAGAGTCCGTCAAGGCCAACGACGAGACGACACTGGTGTGCCCGCCAGTGAGCGTGTGCTTGATCGAGCCCATCGCATGTCGGATCGTGAACAGGTTGATGCTGCCGGTCTGAGTGCGTTTGCGGACACAAAATCAGCCCTGCCTGACTGTTCGCTGCCGGCCGAGCGTCTTACCTCCGTCCCCGACAGACCCCACAGAGCCTCGCGCTGGATAGCCAGACTGTGGACTGCCTCTTTCCTCCGCTCCGGCCCAGCGTCGTTTCCCCACCAGCCTCTCGAGATGCCGCCGATCCTCGGCCCTTCGCGGAGGATGTCCTCGATCTTGATCGTCGGCTTGAGACCCGCGTTCGCGCTCGCATACGTGTCCCACGCGCGGATGAAGCCGTCCTCCGAACCGGTGAGGACCCACGAGAGACAAGGTGTGGCCACAAGGGAGAAGACTGGGGAGAGGATGGGTGTCGAGACAAGAGGCTGGATGAGGAGTGCGCTTGGTGGGTTAACGTAGATAGGAGGCGAGGGGTAAAGGTGATGCCGCCGCTTAAGCGAAGGAGGCAGGGAGGGTGCCCGGGTGGCGGAGTCTGATGGTGAAGCTGGAGGTAGGAAAGGCGTGTGAGCGATAGCTGAAGATGAAGAAGAGGCCAAAATGCTTAGAAGACTGACGTATCCTGTGGTCCGCCAAAGCCTTGCCATTTCGCTGCTCGTCCAATGTTTTGGAATTGGAGCCTCCCGCTCTGCTGGCTGTCTCTGACTCATCAGCAGCCTCCATGTCTATGGCTTCCGCATCGTCTTCGTCGACCTGTCGATAAAGCATGACCTGTCAGCCAGCTGCGAAGGGGAGATTTGGTCGCGTAACGTAATGCAACCTACATCTGAGTGATCCGAGCCGTCATCATCTTCGGAGTCGCTTGAGGCAGTAACAGATAATTAGCGCAGTTCAAGCGATACCTCTAAAGCCTAGCGATAGAAGTGCTCACCTTCCGTCGTCCTCTCTCCCATCCGCATCGTCGTCGACGGCTCCCGGATCCGAGAGCGGCGCGTCATCGTCAAAGACGTAGGCCCCCTCTTCACCACCCTTCTCGTCAAGATCGTCTTCGTCAAAGTCCATGGGTCTCTATAGGATGGGCAGATGCGTCGAGGTAATGAACCAGTCGAATCAATGCTGGGGAGGCCGACGCGTGTGGAGACGTCCAGTCGGTGACCCCAAAGACCAGAAAGACGCGAGGAGACACGGGAGGGTCGATCGTGAGATTTAGGCTGAGCGATTAGCTCCCGAGACGTGTACGAGGCGACGCCAGTAAGGCAGTCGTGGTGGATGGAGGCGTGCAAAGGGAACGAGGTTAGCCTTCGTCGCGTCCAAGCCGAGGGCGGCGTAGACCGCCGTCCGCAACGAAAGCTGACGAGCTGTAACGAAAGCTGACGAGCTGTGCCAGGTGGGAGCTGAAACTTTCTAAGAAGGGAGTTTTCTGTAATAATAGAGCATCCTTTCAGGTTCTGGGCCCTAGGCACAACGATGAGCCTGGTTGTTAAGGGATGGCCAAGATGACGGCAGTGAGCGGGTCGAGACGCGAAGCTCTCCTGACCCTCCACCTTCTCTCTCTCTCGCTTATCGCGGAAGGCATCACCAGCTGGCGGCCTCCTCCCAAAATGACGAGCCGGCTTAAACATAAGCTCCAGGATGTTGAAGTCTCGAGTAACTACAACGAGTCTTTCTGTCAAGTGCGCGTCTCATCTAGCTCCTGCTCGCTCCTGACCGAGGCGCTTTAACCACTCACTCATGGACTCGACTTGGTACATGGCTCTATACAGATTGGAACCCCTCTACCTGCCCTGGCAGACACCAAGAAGAAGGATGCGGGAGAGTATGTGCCCGTTTGGAAGCAGGAGGTGACCGATGAGCAAGGCCGTCGACGACTCCACGGCGCCTTCACCGGCGGCTTCTCAGCTGGCTATTTCAACACTGGTGGGTGCTTCAACGTGATCTATGGGCGAAGAAGAGGCTTCTGACCTCCTCAGAACTGTCATTTATGCTCCTCCCTCCCAGTCGGCTCCAAGGAAGGATGGGCGCCGAGTGCATTCGTCTCGTCCCGCACCAACCGTGCTTCAGCCACCCAGAAGGCGGAGGATTTTATGGACGACGAGGATAAAGCGGAGATGCGGGCAGACCAAAAACTGGAAACAAGGCAAGGCTTTGGACTCGAAGATAAGAAGCCGCACGATGGCGCTGAAGGGTGTGTCTGTCTCTTTTGCGTTGTTCAAGTCTTCGTCTAACCTACTGATGACCTTCTGCGCTTATCTAGCGTTCCCGATTATCTATCTTCCTTAGTTCAACCGTCCTCCTCCGCGATCGGTGTCAAACTCCTCACCAAGCTCGGCTGGAGACCCGGCCAGGGCGTTGGTCCGCGCGTCACGGCGCGCGCGCTCGAGCGACAAGATGCCAAGACGTCACTCTACGATCGCTCGCTCGGCCATGGCGGCAAGGGGGCTGGGAATGCGGAGAACGACGATGGTCTGGACGAGGAGGCCAAGAAGCACCTCTTTGCGCCCCGGGACACGCCTTTGCGCGTGTACCCGCCAAAGGACGGAACAGAGGGTCTTGGCTGGGCTAAAGGCGCGGGTCTCAGCCAACCGAGCACCAGAGACAATGTGGACATCAACGAGTCTGGAGAGGGCCCGAAGAGGACTGGTGAGTGCACTCAAGCGCGTGTGATGCTCGAGCTCGCTCTCATTCTTCTCTCTCTTGCGCGATTCCCAGGCGGCTTCGGCTATGGCCTGGAGGACGCCGACGAGGACGATGCGGACGTCTACGCCACCGGCCCTTCCTCCGACATTACCTCTGGACGCGGACGCTTTGCCTTCCACCAGGACGACGGTGATGACGAAATTCTGCAGATGGGCTCCCGCGAGAGTAAAAAAGCCAAGAAGCCTCTTCAAGTTTGTCATTACCACCGTGTCGTTATCACAAAAGGCCAAGCTGAGCGCTGAATCTCTCCATTCTCGCAGCCCTCCAATGCCAACGCCTCAACGTCGACCTGGCATGATGGGCGACCGGTCGTCCGTGGCTTCACTGTCGCAGCCGCACCCGTCAAGGAAGATCGATGGTTCTCTCCACTTGAGGTCCCTAAGGGTTGGACGCCCAAGCCGTCCCGTGTGTGGGATAGGGGCAAGAAATGGGACCTGACTCCGAGTCAGGCTGCAGAGAAGGTGGAGAACGCCGGCAAGGAGCGTGAGGTCCTTACTGGGGATGAGGCATGGCGGAGACGACAGGCGATGACTTCCGACACTGTGAGTCCTATCACTAAAGAAATTCCTTGGATGTGTCCAGGCTGATGCTGCCGCACTCGATCACTCTTTCCAGCGAGGCGCCCTCCTCGGCGAGCAGCAGATATCCCTGCCGCCGCCGCCGCCCAAGACCACATCCGAACCTCCCCTCAAGGCCTCAGCCAAGTCGGTCTTTGAGTTCATGTCAGCTAAAGACCGCGAGCGCATCGCCTCTTTCGCGGCAGCCCAAGCCGCTGGCCCTTCCGTGTCCTCAGACTCTCCAGCAGCCTCTGAACCTCGACCTCCGTCTCCTGCCGCTTTCACGGTCCCGACTGTGGATCCTCCGACGGCCAACTCTGCGCTCCATGGATTCATGCCCTTCGGCGAGGATCCGGCGAAGCAGGCTCGGTACCGCTCCTACCTCTCCTCTCAAGCCACGGGTACCGATCCGACGGGCGTCCTCCTGACCCGGTCGGGCCAAACGCAGGAGCAGCTCTTCCACGAGTTGTCGTCCTTCCAGAAGGCTGCCCAGATCTTCCGTCCGCTCTCGGTCTCCATGTCAAGTCGGTTCACCTCATCGTCGTCCGCCGCAGCGAGCGTTGAGACGCAGCCGATCAAGGCGGGGCTGTTCGTCATGGACGCGGAGACGAGGGCGGCCCGGCTGAAGGAGAAGGAGCAGCAAGCGGAGGAGGATCGGCAGGCCAAGCTCAAGCCCATCATCCTGGAAAACGAGACAGCGATGCAGCAGGCGGCGAGGATGGGCATGTATGGCACCATGACGAGGGAGACGAAGGACTTCTTTCCGGTCAAGCTGCTCTGCAAGAGGGTTCGTTCGTCGCGTACTCTTTCATTACCTCTGTTTGCCTCTCCCAACTGACACCTGCGCCATCATTTCCAGTTCGGTGTCAAGGACCCGCATCCGGAAGGTCCCTCCTCAGCGGATGACTCAGGGGCTTACGCCTCAGCTGGGTCAGGTCTGAAGCCCATCGTCGATCCCAACGCGTGGCAGTCCAAGGTGCGTTGTGATGGCCATATGGTCTTTTTGGGCGGACATACCTGACAGACCTTTCTGCTACCAGTTCATCCACGTCACGCCTTTGTCCCAAGTCGACTCCTCCGCTCCAGCAGAATCCTCAGCTGCTCAGGCAGCCGCTGTTGCTCTCCAATCGGTTACCGCTGACCCCAAGGCCAAGGGCGGTGTCTCTCTTGGGGAAGAAGGAGAGCTTGAAAAAGAGGCAGCCAAGCTCGAGCGGCCCCCGATGGACATCTTCAAGGCAGTACGTAGATGTCTCCTCCTGTGGCTCTTTTCGCTTTCTTTCAACTACTGATGGGGTCCGTTGCTCCTAGATCTTTGCCTCTGACGACGAAGACTCGTCCGACGAGGAGGAGGAGCAACACCTGGCGCCGTCTCTTAGTGCAAAGCTGGCTGCACCAGCTCATTCGACTGCTTCCCTTCCTCCGCCAGCCTCGTCAACCATAGTGGAATCGGAAGACGAGGATGTTGTCGGCCCGCTCAAGCCTCCGCCACCTTCCTCCCTCTCGGCGTCACTCGACCCGACGGGCATGGCCTTCCGGCCGACATTCAATGTCGCCCCCAAGGCCAGCCTTAGCTCGTCGGCGTCGAAGGACAAGAAAAAGAAGAAGAAGAAGGAGAAGAAAGCCATCGTTTCTTTCGGCGGTGAAGACGAGGACGAGGACGAGGCGTCCGCAGGGGCTACCGTTGAACGGGAGAGGACGCAGCGGGAGCGGAGAGGGATGAAGCGGACGCGAGAGAGCGAGGCGGCGACGGCATCAACTGAGGAGGAGATCTGGGTGGAGAAGCCGGCGGCCCTGACGGTGGAAGGGGCGGCCGAAGAGCAGGACCGGCAGATCCTTGACGGTGGTGCAGGTCTTAAAAGGGCGAGGAGAACGGCGGCCGATTTTCTGTGATGATTTTGATCGAAGCAATGATTCGAAAATAACCCTCGTCGAGACTTGAACAAACGCACTTTACGAAAATTCGCAGATTTATTGATAGGGTTCATGTACTCAACTCCCACAATCTATTCAAGAAGTCCGAAGGTGGCACCCGAAGGTTTCCAGATCGAAACTGGAGCCCGCAACTAACTGCGGGCTGGCGCAATGGTAGCGTGTCGGGCTCATACGTAACGGACTTCTTTTTTACTGCCTCACGGGGGTACCTAAACACCGTTAGGGATCTTTCCGGAGACAAAAATAGTGGTTGTATAGGAACAGCGCGCGCGTCGGTTATTTCTTCCATGCTCAAGCTCGCTAGCACCGACGTAACCACCTGAACCTCTTAACTTGGCAGTTGAAACACGCTGCTAAAGGTTCGTGACAAGAATTACTCTTTGAGTAATTACCACCGAAGGAACTCCGGTGTGGGAGGTCGATCAGTTGTGCGCGCACCGGTCCAACGGCGTCGGACTTGTGTGATGTTGTTTTGTTGATACATGAGCGAGGCAGCGACAGCGCGCAGTCCACGGGCCCCGCAGAAGGTGGGGAGGGTGGAGCAAGCGGCAGCAACGTGGAGTGAGAGGTGAGAGGTGCACGCACAAAGGAAGGAGGGAGAGCAGACAGGCACGCTCGCTCGCTGGGTTGATGACGGAGAGGCCTGGACTAGGTCATTTCACGCGTTTGTTGAAGGCGCGGCTGCTTTATTTTGCGTTAGTCGGTCATCCAACAAACGTAACACTCGCCACAAGGTTCCCCCTTTTGCTCCGCCGCCCTCTCCTGCCTTGAACCTTGTCTTAACTCCAGCACCCCGACGGCTCCAGCCCCTATTGCTCTATTCGCCCGTCCGCTTGGACGCCGTTCAGCCCTCAACCATATCGCTCTCCTCTTCTCAACCGTAGGCCTGCCGATGGCCGCCTCTCAGCAGCTCAACTGGACTATTCTCCCTGCCCCAACTCCCGACACCCCTAGCACGGCCATCTCGGGGTCCTCATCCTTCTGGGCCGCCGACAACGCCCACCAACTCAGCCGGCCGTCGCCCTCAAGCTCGTCCGTCTTGACCTCGGCGACCTCGATCCCGCCGGGTAGCAGCAGTGTCGTCTCTTCTTCGTTTTCCGCCCCACCACGGAGCAAACGTACTCTCATAGTGGGAGGAGGTGCAGGCTTGGTCAGCCGACGCGTCACCAACCTCTCTCCAGCGCTCGAGGAAGACGAGACGAGCGTCTTCAGTGGCTCACCCACCATTTCCGTTGAACGGACAGGCTCGCATAGGGGCGCGACAAGGCGCGCTGCCGAGGCTATCCGCGTCAAAGCGGCCCTTTGGGAAAACTCGGGACCTGAGTTGGATGGGCTCGGTAGCAGGAGTTCCTTCGACGAGATGTCGCCGTCGTCGACTCCAACCAAGAAGGGCACTCAGCCTCTTCGAGTCGCGATCAACCCACGGCGAGCCACAAATGAATCGCCCATCCCGTCCTCTACCTCAACACCTCATCAGCGCGTACCGACGACGATGTCGGTTAACGCCGCTCCGCGGTCCGAGAGTTCCACAACACCATCCCGCCCAGTTCGATGTCCCTCGCTCGACTTCCCGCGCTCTTCGACGACTTCAAGTGCGGCGTTGCCCGCTAATAGCGCTGGGTCAAACTCTAGGCAAAAAGATCAGCGACTCCTCGCATTTCCTTCATCAGCTCCACCGAATATCACTTCCTTCGGATCCTCGGCTCATCCCCCCTCGCCAACTAAGTCATCCTTTGCCTCACCTTCCACCAACACCCGCGCTCTCATCACTCGCTTCGAGTCACCCCTCGCCACGCCTGGGCGGGGGAGCAGTCCACAGACGCTTCACATCCGCACAACGTCAGAGGGCGGTCACCCGTTCACCCTGTCGAGGTTCCATCTCGACAAGCCGCTGCCGCCAATCTCCCCACAGTCGAGAGAGAAGCGCTCTCCGCTCCGGGATGGCTTCCGGAAGCTCGCGGGCAAGTTCGGCGGCGCAGCAAGGCGGCGGCGCAAGGTGTCGGGAGGAGGCTGGAGTAGTGGAGGATCAGATCTCGACGAGGACATTGACATGCAGATTCCTGGACGGCTGGGCCTGACACCCGTCCAGGGCAATACGCCGGAGAAGGAGGCTACCGACATCACTCCGCCGGCGCCTGCGTCGCACTCCATCGATTTGGTGCGCCGGGAAGCGTGGGTCGACATGAACCGAACCAGTGCGGAGACATTGAGGAGCCCACCTGTCGAACACCCAAAAGAGTCACAGGTACGGAGGCTGGTGCTTCGCTTGTGACGCTGCAAGGTGAGCGTGAGCTGACAATGTCTGTCCGTCGCCACTGCGCCGCATCAGACCACCACTGCCAATCACTCCTACGGTCTACATTCTCATCAGGCCTCCATCTCTTCTTCCAATTCCACCCAAACTATTCGCACCGGCTCGCTCCTCCACTACTCCGCCGAGTCTTTCCCGCCCCGCTGGGTACGCACGACCGCGACCCTCTACCCAGGCTCTCTCGTCCTATCGTTCCTCTCTCTCCGCGAAGAGCCGACAACGCGCACCATCTCTCTTGTCATGTGCGAGAACGTGCGGACTGTTCCGGAGAAAGAAAGCCGCGTCCGGTGGGCCAACCCGATCGGGGATGAAGACGACGACGACGACGAGGGCGAGGTGCACTATCTCGAGCTTTTTTGGGCCCAGGATGCGGGCCAACAGCCAGTGGTCATTGCTGTAGAGAGCATTGCGGAAAGGCTAGCTTGGGTCAGCTCCATCTGGTGCGTGACGCGATCCCGTCTCTCTACACCATTTACTGACAAGGTTTCTAAACATGTGCCGACAGGGACTCTATCCTTGGGGTGAGCCCCCTCTCCTCATCCCGCTCCGATTCGGACGCAACTTTCCAGGCGGTTCCGATGCACGCCAACTCGTCGCAAGATTCTCCTCCGGAAAGCGTCCCTTATATGCCACCGCGCCAACTGCCCGGGGTCCTATCCGACTCCGTCCAGTCCGCCCTTCTATCACTCTACACCGCGCATTCCGATGAGAACCAGACCAGTTCAGTGGCATCCGCCTCCACAGAACTGTCACCGACACTTCCGCTCGCACCTCAACGACCAGAGCAGATACATCGCCGACGTACCTCCGACAACAGACCCCCACGACTCAGCCGGCCGAAGCTCAGTGGCAAGGTCAACGACCTGCGGCTGAGCGTCGAGCGCATGCTCGGCGAGAACTTCGTCTACTCTGAGGACGGCTCCATGCCCATGAAGGCAGGCTCTGCTGGCGAGGGCGTCGCGAGCGAAGTAAGCTCTCATACCACGGGCTCCTCATCGGTCAGCGATGCCGAGAGAATGGAGGATCCAAGCCCGCTCGTGCCAATGGTTGAGGCCGGCTTTCCTTCGCGACAAATCAGCCAGAGTCATCACGGCGGCATCCCCATTCCACCATACTCTTCCACACGGTCGACGCACTCGGCGGGAACTCGCGGCCACCGCCCAGATTTTGTCGAATTCCAACACAGTGGCAATGAGGGGCTCTTCTCGCCGAGCGAAGGACCCCCTCCGTCGCTTGTGGGAAGCGAAGCGTCCTCATTTGATATGTCGGATCTCAACCCCTCACGCTCAGCCTCGCAGGTCCAGCGTCGTGTAACAGGGAGTAGGAGAGCCGGCGGAGACAAAGATGGCCTCACCTACGTCCAACGACGACAGCAGCAGCTCCTCGCTCGCCAGGACTCTACATCCAGTAGCCAGGGTCCGATCGAGGTTCTTGGGCCGACTCCGAGAGGATCTTCGCTCCTGGATGTCTCGCTTGCCCGGAGCGATATTCTGACGGGTTCGATGATCAGCCCGTACCGCATTGCAAGCTCAGGCGAGGCCTCTCCGCTAGACGACACCGCGTCGAACAAGGCGCTTACTCCGACCATCCAGCCGAAACCTGCACTCTCCGCTACCACTCCCGTCCCAGAATTGGCCGCCATCGACCCCACATCCATCCTTCAGCATACCTCTGCCAATGAAGCTCATTCGGCGGCACGTGGTCACTCCCTCGACGCGAAGCTCTCCTCGGTCCAGGCTGACGTAGCTCAGCTGCTCTTGCCCACGTTAGAGCAGCAGGGTCAGTTGGCACGTCTGGGGGATATGCTCGTTGAGATGGGGGATGATCTGAAGGAAATCGTCCAGCAGCTCAAGCTTGGTGGCGCTCATCGGTTGTCAGGCGAAACGACAGCTGCATTCGAGGCCACACCGAAACAACAGGTGCTCCTTCAGGGGATGTGTGTAAAGCTTGATGATGTCCTGGATCGACTCAACGTGGCGCCTGAGACTCCTAGCAATCGCAGAGAGGGCGTTGAAACGCCGAGACCGCTTACTGCACTGACCGTAGAAGGGGCGCCCAGCTCTGGAGAGGTGGCCCCCGGACCTTCTCAGAGATCCAGCACGGAGACAAGAGATGCAGCAGATGGTCCGGATGAGGCAGCCCAGGCGGTTGCAGATGGGGGCTCAAAAGAGGAATCTTTCGAAACGGCTTGCTCCATTTCTCCACCTGCTCCTCAAGCCCCAGCAGAGGTCAGTCTCCGCATCTCTGCTCCCGAAAAAAATAGCTTCGAAACGCTGACAAGCCTACCTGCAGCTCGTGGAAGCCCTCCAGCTCATCAAGGATCAGTCATCCCAGCGGGCTGCGCAGACCCAGCAGACCTCCGATATTGCTCGATGTTAGTCCCTTGCCACGCTTTTCCTGTTTCTTGTTACTGATGCGTCTTGTCTCCCTAGATCTCAACGAGTTAAACAGCTGGATGGAGCAGTTCGTCAAGAACGGCAACAAAGCCGTCGACGCGGTCTCGAACAAGGTCGACCACCTGAGAGACGCCATCTCCCCTCCTCCACCGCCAACGCCACAGCTCGGTGCCGAGCCGCAACCGCCGCAACAGAGCATCATGGGTCTACTCCAGCAGCTGAGGGATATCACGTTGGACTTGAGGGACAACAGCGTAAAGGGAGCTGGGACGCTGGATCCTGTTCAGCAGCGGCTCGAGGACGTGCTCGCCGTGATGGAGCAGGATCGGCAGCGTTTTATGAACCAGAACAACGGTGAGCAGACCCTGCTGCACTGACTATCTTCTGGGCAGGGTTGATTTCCATTGATTGCCTAGCCATCGACTCGGTCGTGGCTGCGATGGAGCGGCAGCGTGTCGAGAACCATACCTTCCTCCAGGCGATGGTCGTCGGTTAGTTATTGATCTTTCCCGCATTGGGATGACGGCGCGCATCCTGACAAGTTCTTTTCCACCTAGACCTCAAGTCGGAGATTCAGGGCGAGCGACTTCGCTTCGTTGACGCAATGCATCACGCGACATCCGTTAATGTCAATAGTGAGTATTTACGCACCTGGTTGGTTCTTCCTTAGAGGCTGATCTCACAAAAATTTCCCCCAGCTCACGTTGAGGAGTTCAAGCAGCTCCTCTCACAAGAGGTAGCCCGATCTCTGGCAGATCTGGGCCGGATGCGCGAGGAAAAGAAGTCGCTTGAACAACAGTACGTGGGAACCGCTCTTGTGACTCCTTGCCAATTCTCATCTAACTCCCGACTCCTCTTTGCAGAATCGCCGAGCTCTTCGCCATCAAGGTCAAACACTCCATGCAAATCGGCGTCGGCCTACCATCCGGCGGTGCCTCTCCCGCCCCTCGAAGGGCCAGTCTCACCCGCCCCCCACCTCCTATTGGCCCACCTCCCGCGGGCCCACCGCCTTCCGTGCCTCGCGGGCCGAGCCCCTTCCAACGAGGCGCGAGTCCGCATCATTTCTAAGCCGTCTTTGCTATTTAATTATCTAACGTTATCTTATCTTCGTAGTCTCATCTAGCCCTTCTTATCTTTCTTGCATCTCCTCGGTGTATAAATATTGTGATACACGTTCTCCTTTCCTCCGGACAGGCCTCGACAGGAGCAGCGCATCGCATCGCTTTGAACTTTAGAATATGCGCTTGTGCATCGTCCACCGACTCGTCTCCTCGATGGCGAGTTTCTTCTTCTTCGCCTTCTTCAGTGCAGCTGAGCTTGCCGCTTCCGGTTCTCCACCGCCACCGCTGCTCCCTCCTTCTTCTCCTTCCCCCTTGCTCTCAGCTTGTGAATTGTCGGGAGAAACTGCTGCGCAGACGGGCGCTCCCATGTCGTTCATGACCTTC
This sequence comes from Tausonia pullulans, assembly GCA_951802195.1. NCBI lineage: Eukaryota > Fungi > Basidiomycota > Tremellomycetes > Cystofilobasidiales > Mrakiaceae > Tausonia > Tausonia pullulans. The sequence goes on from OX637630.1 coordinate 158,688, forward strand.
TGGTCGTCCGTAGTCCGATCGAGAAGCGCCGAGAGCGTCTTGTTGTAGTTCTAGCGGTCAAACCCAGTCAGTCCATGCATCCGCTCTGTTCAATCGTACGGCGCGGAGGCGGACCTGTTCATCCTTGCCCTCTCCGAGCGGGTCCCGCTCAAAGTCGTTGATCCTGTCGTCCTTGATCCGACGGGCATCCATCCCCTTGTAGCGCTTCGAGGCGAAGTTGAGAAGGTTGATTCCAAGGACGATCTTGAACACGACAAGGCTGCCGGTATCCGATTTCAGCCGGTCCATCTGCAGGGTGGGAGCGACGGAGAAAATGTGGAGGACGCACCAGATCCAGCAGACGAACACTCCCAAGCTGATCGCCGCCCACTTGGCGGCGTCCGACATCCTTGGGTTGGCGTCCTCATCGTCCTCAAACGATGAAGAGCCCGAGCGGAGACGGGAGGCCATCCCGAGCGCCTGCATCGCAATGCGGATAACGAGGCACGTGAGAGGAAGCGATGCGAAGCCGAGGCGGCGGGAGACAAGGGGGGACTGGTCTGCGAAAGCGTGCTGTAAGTGGGGAAGAGAAGAGATCAGCGTGGAACGGTGGCGGTTTCGTTGAACTTGGATAGACCTTCTTCCGGTCGGGGATGCCATGAGCACCGGCGGTGACAAGGTCGCGGCAGAGGACGTCGGTGAAGCGCTCGTACACCGAAACTCGTATGTGGCTATAACAAGATGATTTCAGCTCGACGATTCTCCGCTAGCCGGGGAAGAAAGAATAACACTGACTTAAACTTGGTGATACTGCAGAGAGGGTGCTCTCTCGTCAGACATACAGCGCTGAGAGTGGGAGCTGAGGTGACAAAGGGAAACTCACTAAGCATGTTTGACCCAGTCCACAGCCATCTCCGAGGCTAGGACAATCAAAGCCGGCTGATGTGGCATACGTCTTCAGTCAATGCCAGCATGTCCACCCACGCGAGAGAAAAGGAGACTGACGGAAAAGATGGTTTCGACGTTGCCCTTGCCTTTGATGAAACTCCGCGGAAGGAACGCGAAATCTGAGCCGGACATTTCGATAAGGTTCCGGAATGCAATGACGGTGAGCATGAGGCCCAGCTGGAAGCGTTCGACGATGTCTGGCCAAGTATATACGTGAGTATAAAGGTCTAACAGCGGGAGAAAAAGAAGGCTCACCGGCGCAGGCGATTTGGAAGAGATTTTCCTTCTCAAACTTCTTAAACACAGCTGCGGGAGAGACAGTTCGAGGTCAGTCTTGCTCCATCAGTCCCACCGCGCGATCACTCACAGCCTTTAATCTCTGCAAATTGGTTTGAAACGAGAAGAGTAAGGAGCGCATAGTCGTAGGAGTTGACCGCCACGTTGAGGGAGATGAGCTGGTAGAGAAGGACGAGGGCATGCACGACTGGAGGGTGTCGGGAGGTCAGCAAATGATTTCACGATGACGCAGTTCTCGCTCTCACGCACCGACGTAGATCAGGCTTATGAGGAAGAAAAAGGTCGGCCGCATGTGAGGTTGGGTGCCGTTCTGCCTCCGGGAGAGCGTCTCGCGGGCGAAAAGGGAGTCGAGGACGTCCTGGCCAAAGGCACAACAGAGCCGGTCTGCGATCTGTCAGATGAGCACGTCGTCAGACGACAGTCACTTGAACGCTTGGCCGGTTAGCGAACCTCAAAGGCATTGAAGATGACAACGAGTTTGATGCTGTCCTGCCTGATGATGACCAAGGAGCGTCATTCAGCCCAAAGACATTCTAGGTAGGCTCAAGGCAAAGACCGCGACCAACCCTCGAATCGAGTGGTACATGTAGCTCGCATCCGTACCCCAGACGAGCACAGCGCACGAGAGCAGGAGCAAGATGAACTTGAGCATGTCAATCTTTTGCGAGGGGGCCATCCGTCTAGGGGACACGGTCAGAGGAGAGTCAGCGCGGGTGATGACTGAAAGGTGGCGCGAGTTAAGAAGACCAGCCTCCGTGCCGAACGAGAAAGGGCGGCGTCCCAGTAGTTTCGAGCGAGGACGGAGAAGGCGATGAGAGATCGAATGGGGAGGATGGTGAAGACGTAGAGGAACGAGTCCAAGCAGACGAGCGAGCCGAAGGTGATTATCTGGGCATGACCGACGGCCGTTCAGCGAGAGTCCAGTTGGGTGCAGTGGATGGTACCCACCTTCTCAATGGCCAGCGGCACTTGCAAGAAGTTAGAGACCCTTTCCCCTAAAAGGATAGAATTAGAGTCAAAAGATTATTCACTAGACCGGCTCTCGCGATGCAAGGCTCACACTTCATCTCCTGAAGTGGTTAAGCGAACGAATCGTTAGCACGCCATCTTCCTCGTTACAGACGAGGCGGCATCGACAAACCTGGTGCGAATCAAAGTCCGTCGCCCAGATCTCCTCCTGAAGATAATCCCAGAGACTCGTCGGTCTTGTCGGGCCAACATCAGCGACCGACGCCGCGCTCGCTGGCGACTTGGTAGCCTCCTCCTCCAGCTCCTCCGTCGCGAATGTGGCCTCGAGCAGACTGAGATCGAGTTTGGGCAGATCTAGCTTCACAAACGCGCCCGTTGGCGAGCTCGGGAGACTCGAGTACGCAGCAGGAGGGCGCCTCCGGGTCTGCTCGTCGTGGTCCTCCTCAGACGGGTTGAGATGCGGCGTCGAGCCGGCTGGAGGGAGGAAGTCAGAGGGGAACGACGTGGACGGCGCGTGGAAGGGCGAGTGCTCATGCGATGATGCATAAGCTGCAGAGAGGAAAGATTCGTCCAGGTGGTGTGTGAAGGGTGGATCTCGCGTAGAGGAGGTTGACCCTGGCGACGCGGAGTGGGTGATGTCCACGGGCGCTGGCAGCTGCGTCGGAGTGTGAAGGAGGCGCGCCGACCTGTCGGGCGAAGAGGTCGTCGGAGGCGGCGAAGCTGGCGGGGAGGCAAGGGCCGGGAATTCGAGATGGGGTGAAGGTGATCGTGAAGGGGAAGGATAGGCTCGACCCTGACAGGATACCGAGACGAGCAGTCGACAGACAGTCCAGACGCGTCAACGAAAGGGGGATCGAGCTGGCGCACTCAGCGGAAAAGACTCCAGCTTGAGCGAGACTCACCCGTTCATCAGATTCATGGGCAGGACGAGTTGGGCTGTCGAGACTCTGAGCTCGTGAGACCGATCGGCGGGTGGGGGAGGCGCGCATCGATGCTTGCTTGTTTGCCAGCGGACGAGGAGGGATCGGATGAAGCCGGTCGGTGGAAGACGTCAACAAGACGCGCGAGAAAGGCCGAGTTCTGTTGCAGACCAGTGACGATGAAAGAAAGAGAGAGCTGTGGGACACTCGGAAGAGGTGACCCGGCCTGCGAAAGAGTTGATGGGTGCAGCAAGTGGTTGTTCGCGAGGAGGGAGCATGAAGGGAGCACTCCAGCAAGAGACAGCGAGTGATGGCGCGTCGACGTCTCGTCTCACCCGACCTCTAACATCCACCACCTCACACCCGCTTTCTATCATGGCTACCTTTTACCTCGTTCTCGTAGGGTGAGCAGGATGACAACACTTCGTTGGCGCTTCTCCCAATTGACGCGCTTTTGCTCGTTCCGGTCGTCTTCAGCCCTCTCGACAACCCGCTCTCGGAACACACCTTCCTCTCTTCTCGCCCCCAGTCTCTCTCAGCAACCCCCAGCACCTTATCGTCAACTCCATCTTCTTCCAGCCTGGCTTACCCATCATGGTCGACGTCCTCTCAGACGGCCGCATCGTCGCCGTTCGGGAACAACGTCGCAAGCCTCGCGGGCGTCAAGGACGTGGCGAGCAAAGGGAAGGGCGGCTACGACGTGGGCCACTTGCGGCAGATGGTGGCGCACAGCAGTCTGGATCTCATCGAGGACGTCATGGTCTCGGGGAACATGTGCGTGCTCACTCATAATCGAATGGACACCGGACACCGATGGGCTGACGGACGCGCGACGTGCTTGGTCCTCCGTCCGCCTTCTCCCTTCGTTGGATGCCACGTGTGTGTTCCGCGATCCCCCAGGTACCTCAAGTCGATAGACCGGTTCAACGAGTGGATTGTCTCGGCTTTCGTGGCGCCTTGTGGTGCGTTGGCCCTGCAGTACCCTGACCCCAGACAGCAGCGTCCCTGATATCGCCCTACCCTCTGAGCAGTCAAGTTCATCCTCCTCCACGAGGCCCGGAACGACGAGGGCATCCGGCTCTTCTTTCTCGACGTCTGGGAGGCGTACGTCAAGGTGAGAGAGTCTTGCTTGCCTGCTGACTGACGCCTGGGAGGTTATTGACGACTGCGCGCTCGCCTCAACGCATGAAGATCGCGCTCAACCCGTTCCACACGTCCAACACGCCGATACGAAACCCGCTATTTGATCTCAAAGTACGGGCGTCAGCGAAGAAGAACCTTTGATGATGACGAATGACAATCTTGACGACACACCCTCGACGCGCCGAGAGAAAGTTCTGAGTGAGACGTGTGAAAGCGCAGGAGCGTTGCCTCTGTAAGGTCTCGACAGGCGACTTGAAAAGGACTGGCATGAACCAGCCAGAATGATAGAGAGAGCGGAGGAGATGGTGACATCTGATGAGAAAGTAGAGTGCTCTCTTGCTCGTGCCTTTGCTCTCCGCCCCCCTTCTTATCTCCCTATTCCTACCGCCGGCAAAGATGCCCCGCAGCTTTTCTTGATCTAAGACGCAAGACAAGTACACATTTGAAGAAAGAAAGAGAGAGAGAGAGGAAAAAAGAACAAGGAAAAAGCTCTAATGTCGGCGCCTTCCTCCATCCTTCAGTGTTTTTCCTTCCGGCCAGGCATTGAATCACTGGCCGTCTCCCTTCAGTCTGTCGGATGATTGAGCTGTCAGCCAGGAAGCCACAACAAGGAGAGACGAGAGACATGGACGAACGAGCTCCGGCCGGCGCGCATGATCTCGTCACATGAGAGGAGGGACGAAGCGATGTTGGCGCTGCGAGGAGGGAAGAAGAGAGGGGGAAGGGGGAGGGGGAAGCATCAGAGACGAAATGTCACAATGGACTGAAGACAGAGAAAGGTGCACGACTAACGCGCTGTGGATCATGTGGCGCTTGACCCGGAAGTTGTCCCAGATGCCCTCGGTGACCGGGTCAAACGGCTCACCCGTCTTGAGGTTGAGGCCGACGACGTGGCCCTCAGCCTCCTCATCCTGAAGCGCGACAATCACATCCTGGACGTCCCACCCTCCGTTGGTCGCGAGCGTCTTCGGGAGGACGAGGAGCGCCTCGGCGAATGCCTCGACACCGAGCTTAGCCCGACCCTTCGCGGCCTTCTTGACCTCGGACCGAAGGTGAGCGGCGCAGGCGACCTCGAACGCTCCCGCACCGGGAATGAGCGACTTGTCCTCGAGCGCGTTCTTGACGGCGCGGAGACCGTCGCGGAGGCCGTCGTTGATCTGGGCGATGGTGTGCGAGTTGGGACCCTTGATAAGGAGCGTGACCGACTTGGGCGTCTTGACGTCCTCAACGAAGGTGAACTTCTCCTCGCCAAGCGTGTGCTCGTAAACAAGGCCGGCGTAGCCGAGGACATCGGGTGTGAGCTCGTCGACCGAGTTCTGCGAGGTGCCGCCACAGCAGAGCTGGAGACTAGGAGAGGGAAGAGCAAGAGGTCAGCCCCGCATGCACCCCAACGAACGCAAGACAGCCTTCCCATGACTCACCGCTCCATGTTCCTCCTCTTCGCGCGACGGAGGGCAAAGATGCCGTTCTTGGCGAGAACGTCAAGCGACATGGGGTCGATGCCCTTCTGGTTGATGATGACGAACGACTTGGGCTTCTCCTTCGAGTCGACCGCCCGGTCGCAGACAAAGTTCTTGAGCTCGACGATCTTCTTGAGCTTCGCGTCGACGAAGCGGCGCTCAGACTCAACGAGCTTCTCCCGCTGGTCAGCCGACGAGTAGAAGAACGATGAGTTGACCTCGCTGTGGCAGTAAGCGTTAGTGAGAAAAGTAGAGAGAGAAGAAGGAGAGAGTGTCTGCCTACGTCTTCTCGTACTCGAGCGAGACGTTGAGCGTCAGGACGAAGCAATTCTCGAGCCGCTTGGGCATGTCGGGATGCCGGGCGCCGTGGTCGAGGACGAGGCCGCGAATGAGGGTTGTCTCCGTGTCCATCTTGTGCTGCATCTTCATGATCTCAACCATGTGGAGGTCGATTGGCTGCGCGAAGGCATCGATGCCAGTCGCGCCCTCGGCCGGCGGCGGGGGCTGAATGAGGAGCACGGCGTCAACGACCGAGGCCGCGAGCTGGGTCGCGAGCTTGGCGTGGAGTTTGGTCGCGAGCGATGTGTGGGCGACCGAGATGAGGGTCGCACGGTCAAGGGTCGGGGTCTGCTTGAAGGTGTCCAGGAACTGGGGTAGGAGAAAGAACGCAGGGCAGCGGCAAGCAAGAGGACGTCAGAGGTCGGCTCGATCCAGACGAAGAGCGAACAGCCCAGCAGCGTTGTCTAGGAGCGAGCGAAGTGCGTCGACAGCTGCGAATGCAGACAGACAGCTGGCACGCGCTCGAAGAGGCGAGAGAATGAGGGAAAGACACGCGCCACGAACCTTGAGCGACTCCTTCATGGCGAGGTCGTAACCCTCTCCGACGACGCGAGGGTGGACGCCCTCGGACGTATACCGCTCGGCCTGCTTGAGAAGCTCTCCAACGAGAAGGACGACCGAAGTGGTGCCGTCTCCGGTCTGCTCGTCCTGGGCGACTGCTGTCCGCGCGACCATGGCGGCCGTCGGGTTCTGACAGCAGGCGGGTTCCGGGTGAGTGCGTCGGGGTGAGCTCCATGTATGCTCGCCGCCCAAGGTCTCCAGTGCTGGAGAGAGAACGCTCGGAAGAGCACTCACCTGGATCTGCATCTCGGAGAGGAGCACTTTTCCATCCTAGAGAGACGACGACGCGCCGGCGAAAGAGAAGCGATGTAAGCAGGGAGACGCCGAGCGAAGGGAACTGGACGACGCACCTTGGTCATCTTGATGTTGCCCGAGCCATCGACGAGCATCTTGATGGTTCCTCGGGGACCTGAGAGCCGCACATGCCGACAGACAAGACAGTCAAGGGTCGACAGTCAGCTCGCGCCGCGTCGCTCTCGCTTGCTCGTGCAAAGCGCGTCTCTTCGCTCGCTCTAGCTCTGCGACGCGCAAGCGACGCCCCATAGCGGGTGTGACGCACCGAGGTTGCTCTTGACGACATTGGCGAGACCGACGGCTCCAGTGGTGTTGACCTGAGCAAGCAAAGACACGCGACGAAGGTTCGTCGTCAGCAAGCCGGCGCGCGGACACGTCTCGTCGCCGCTCCCTGCTCTCTCTTCGAGCATGAGGCCTCGAAGGCTGGGATGGCCGGCCGGCGCGAGACGTGGGCCTGCAGAGATGATGGAGAGACGTACCTGGAGGGCCTGGGCGCGCCGGACGCTCTCCGCTCTGGGGTTGACAAGTTCAATCGCGCTCATGCTGGAGAGGAGGACCGAGCTGTTTGGTGGAGGGGGATGAGGTCGCGAAGGGAGCGTGAAGAACGGTGAGATGCGCGTGCGAGGAAGGGGCCGGTTCAAGCGAAGTCAGGGGGTGGACAAGCATCGTCGGGCGGTGTCTCGCCGTCGGGAGGAACGTACAGGGGAAGGAGGGAAGGAGGGAAGGATGGTGATGGTGGTGGTGGTGTGGTGGAAAGAGCAAGAACGGGCGAAATCAAGCGAAATGCAGGCCGCCGTCGTCTCGCCAGCGTCCGACCGTCCATCTGTTTCTCCCGATAACCACCAACAGCCGACTCACTCCAGCCACGCTCCACATCGCCTGCGGCCGCCTCGCGTCCATCGCCTCAGACGTGAGCCTGCGAGCTCGTAGGGCGCCGTCCTCTGCAACCGCTGATTCCCTCGATCCGTGCTCTCGCTCGCGCGCGTCTGTCTCTTGCTCTCGGCCATCGTCGTCGGCCTCATCGTCGCCCGCTCAGCCCTTTCCCACCGTCTTCAGACCACCCTTCTAGTCGGACCATGGTCGCTCCTCTTCCTACGGCGGCTACCAACGCCACCATCTCGGCCCCTGTCGCCCTCACAACTTCCAAGCCTGTCAGGCCGAACCCGAGAGTCACCCTGACCTCGGTCACTCCGAACAACGTGTCCGTCCAGTTGCTTCCCGTGCTGGTCGGTGGCCTCAGCCAAGGGGCTGACGTCGTGCTGCTCTTCTGGATGTGTCTGACTTGGCTTCTCTTAGGGGGACCTTGCGAAAGTTGAACGAAGCTGTCCGTCTCCGCCGTCCCGCATCGTCCCACGCGCCGCTGCTCTCTCTCTCGCTAACCTCTCGCTGTCTCTATCTGTCCTCCTCCCTTTGGGTCCATCATTGCTCTGTCAAACTCCATCTTCCTGATCCCGCTCCGTTACGTGCTCCTCCCACCCGCTTCCCTTCCTTCCTCTTCCGTGGACGCGCCGCCTTCGGTTGTCTAGACCCTCGCCGTCCCGTACAGCGACAAGTACTACAACGAGGTCCTCGCTGAACCCGAGGCCTTCTCCAAGCTTCTTTACTACGCCGACGTCCCCATTGGTGCGCCGAAGCCAGCTCCCTTCACTTTGAAAAACAGACGCGTCCCGCTCGGTCGGCCGTCTCCATGCCTCCCCGACTGATCTGACCGTCCACCCACCCCGACAGGCTCCCTTACCTCCCGGTTCGAGCCCCCTCTCTCAACGCCGCCGACGCCTTCCACCCATCACAAGCTGCACATCCTCACGCTCAACGTCCTCCCGGCGTACCGGTCGCAAGGCCTCGGCGCGACGCTCGTCTCCGGTGTCGTCGATGCCGCGAGGGAGTTCACCGGTCTCGAGCCCGAGCCCGTCAAGAAGGACGCGAAGGACGGGAAGGACAAGGATGCGGCGAAGCCGAAGAAGAAGGAGGAGAGGGAGTGCGCGGCCGTCTTTGTGTACTGTCAGGTTGGGAACGATCAGGCGAAGAAGTTCTATGAGAGGCTTGGGTTCGAGGAGGTCAGGGTGGTGGAAAACTACTGTGGGTCGGCTCTCTCTCTCTCTCGAACGGGACGATGACGGCGATGATGACACTGACTGGTTCTATGGCTGTTCGGCCTCATTTCAGACCACAACATCGAGCCGAAGGACGCCGTCCTGCTCGAGAAGAAGCTCCGGTGAGGATGCATGGGACCCTTGCTTCTGGTGTCATCCTTTCCTTCCGAACGATGAAAGAGAAAAAGAGAGGAAAGAGAGAGAACCAAGACGCGATGATAATCGTGAGGTTGTATGCAAAGAGAGGAGGTGAGAGGATAAAAGAGAGGACACAAGCAATGCGAACGATTAATGGAAGGATCAAAACACGCACAAGATCCGTAATTACACGATGAAAATGAAGGTGACAGAGATAGTGAAAACGATAGGGGGAAAAAAGAGGGGAACAAAGAAAGATAGGATATGAACAAACACCCGAAAGAACAAGATGCGGATTCTCCCCGACTCCGAGCAGCCCTTCCACGATTCTATGACGACTGCCCTCTTGAAGGAGGTAGAGGAGAATTAGGCAGTTCAAACTCCTGTTGCTTCTGTTGCGGCCGCCCGGAGACAGCTACCGGCTGAGAAGTAGTGTTCCAGCTGCTCCCGCCTCCTACACTGCCCGTTCTGCCGCCCCCACCAGCGGCCGCAGCAGCGTAGTGTCGGTTCTGGGCGCGTCGGACGTCGCGTTTGACATTCCACTCGACGAGGCCATAAATGAGGGCGTCGACGATCTGGCAAAAGACGAACTATATCAGTTCTGGAAGAATGGAAGTCGAAGGAATTGGACACACCCCTTGGGACCAGATCATCCATCGCGAGATAGCGCTGAGGATGGCAATGGGCTGGTCAACAACAAAATCGGTGATGAGGCGGATGATAGAGAGGAAGAAGAGGCAGATATACTGTGTGTGTGGGGGGGGGGGGGATGGGCGAGGAGTTTAAGGAGTGAGTGAGTCAGCTGCTGCGCATGAAAGAGGAACAAGGCAGCCCGGGACGAACGGCGAGAGGGAAGAGGATCATGAGGAATGAGGCCTTGCGATTCATGTAGCTGCTCATACTCCTGTCAAGCGGGGGAAGGAGTAAAAGGGTTCAGGACACGCATACCGACAGAGAAAAGGCGCGACAAACTCACTCCTGCCCAACCAGCTCCCTTCCGGAGCTCCCTCTCCAATTCGCAGGCCGTGAGTGGGCCCCGCTGCCACCGTCGTCGCCACAGACGTTCCTCCCAACGCCTGCGCTGCCCGCAGAAGCAAGAGCCTCGATCTCCAACACATCCCTCAATGAGAGTTGCTGATGATTCTTTCTCCGTCCCCTTGCGCCACCACCTCTTCCTCCCTCCAGATCAAGGCTGTCGTCGTCGACGTCGTCCCTACCATCTTCATCGTCGTCCTTCTCGCCAGACTCCTCATCTAGGAGTTCGGCGATCGTCCCAGGACGCGTTGTGGGAACCGAGGAGGCAGACCGCTGACTATTGACGAAGAAGGCGTTGGACTCCGAAGGGAAAGAGGTCTTGCTTCGTTGGGACCCCGCCGAGTCGTCGGAGCCTGATCTTGGTAGAGGGAGTGCGGAAGAGGGAGAGTTTGAGTCGACTGGGAAGGTGGGGAGCGCGATGGTGCGTGTTGCTGGGGAAACTTCCTCGGCGGACGAGGTGGAGAGCAAGTGGGGGTGCTTGGGAAGATCGGTCTTTCCAAGGGGGCAAAAGTATGAGGAAGGTGATGGGAAGGAGGGTGATGCCAGATCGACCGTCAATGACATAGGCGGCATCGTCGCATTGTCGGTTGGCGGCAACGGGTGAGGAGGAGAATGCGAAAGTAAAGGATGATGGACTGAAGCCAACGAATGGGCTCGCAGCTTCGAGGAAGCCGTCATCCAGGGCGAGGGCCGCCGGGAGGAGGCTCCTTCCGACCACGAATAGATCGAGGGCTCAGGCACGAACGCTGGGATCCGAAGATCGAGAGCCTCCCAGGGAGCCGCTGATGTCGCTGTCGCGGAGGCTCCCCTACTTCCGCCGCTGCTGCTGTTGCTGCCGGCCAGCGTCTCCGCTGCCGCCCCGTTGGTGGCGTCCGACGAATGTTTGAACCCAGACCCACTCTCACTGCCCTGGATTTCGCCGGGGAGCTTGCGACCGAGACATTTCCTCCGCCAAAAGGGAACGTTCGCCTCCAGCGAGTCTGTTGAGAGCCTTCTCCGGCGAGAGCCCATCGAGACCATCGAACCTATGGCCGGAACGCGGTCGGCCTCTCCACCGTCATCGCCGCCTGCACTGCGATCCGAAGTGACAATCTGGTCAGGTCTCCTGAGGAAACGGAAGAGCCTGCCGTAGAGCGCGACAACGACGATGAAGACGATGCCCCTTGGGACGAGCGAGTAGATGTCGCCGAAGAATTCGGGGCCTCGATGGCCAAAGTAGCAGTATCCGCCAGTAAAGCCAAAGCCTGTGACGCGCCAGGCGACGCCTGAGGCGATGAAGGAGAGGACCCAGACGGCTGGGAAGAGAACGAGCCAGTGCCGCTGGAGGAGGCGTGTGGCCGAGGAGAGCGGGTGGAGGAGGACGAGGTACGTTGAGACGGCGAGGATGATGGCGTTGAAATACTCTGACGGGCGGGGCTTTGATTTAGAGAGAAGAGCATGAGGGAGGACTAAATCACGACGACGTACGAGACCAGAGCGAGGCAAGCAACAGGAATGCGACGGCGTGGCAGGTCGCGTCGTCCGGCCCGGTATCGTGGATAAGATAGTGCAGGGGGGAGATGACGCCGGAGAGCCTGCAAAGTCGGAGTGAGTGAGCGGGAGTCAGTGGGGCGGCAGGTGGAGAGGGTGGCGGCGTGCGCAGCCTGCTGCTTGCTCACCCCATGGTTCTGGGAAGATCGATAACGTAGTCCGAGGATCAGCCACGGTAGCTCGAACAAGAAAGGCGATTGGACCAGTTGGGCGACTCTGGGCCCTCAGACTCCGGGCGAGGCCGCCGCCGCACGCTGGACATGGAGGATGTCTCGCTCGTATCCTCCCTCTGGTGGCGGGGCTCGAGGAGGGACCACGACTCACAGATCACCAATGATAAGGAACATCAGAAGTCGAGTCCGAACAGTCGCGGACCCGGTCTTGTGCTCCTTGTAGACGAGGCCGATGCTACGTAGAGAAGAGAGAGGAGAGGGGAAGAGGAAGGGGGAGAAGGGAGGAGGGAGGATCAGCCCGCCCGCCTCGCACGCCAGTCTGGGAAAGGCCATCCGCGCTCTGTGCTTTGTATGGTTTCAAGAGGACAGAGAGGGCAGGAAGAAGCACGAACAGAATCCCAGCAGCTGGGGTGTGTACAGTACGTGTTCTTTCGTCAGCCCGTTGCCCATGCAGTTGTACAGACAGAGGACAGAAGACGATCGCACCTCCGAGAATCGTCAGAAACAGGATGCAGACGTCGACGAGCGACCCCGGCTGGCCAAGGGATTGGGAGGTCGCTGGATATTTCCACGACCGAGCCGCCAGAGAGCTGGGAACCATCGTTGGCGGCTGCGAGGGCTCCGGCTCGCGAGGGGAGGGTGGCCAAAGAAGGGAAAGAAGGAAGGGAGGAAGAAGCCTTGTTGACTCGCGGGCGGAGGGAGGGAGACGACGCCCCACAGCGGGCGAGCACGACACGTGCGAGAGGGAGGAGCGAGCTGCTGAGAGAGCCTGCCTGAGCCGCGACCTCGGCGTGGGTCTTGTGAGAGGGGATTAAGGGCTTCCCAAGACGGTTGCCAGATCGACGACGACGAGCGAGGCGAAGGGTGTGTGTGTGGTGTCTGAGTGTCGCGAAAGGCTTCAAATCAGGCTGAGATCTTCTCGCACATGACTTAGCCCTTCGCTTCCCCTTCACTCGCGCAGACAGAATGCGGCTCTGTCGGGCGCACAGGAGAGACCCCGCCGCGTGCGACTCACGAGCGGGTGATTGTTTCCTCGGCGAATTGCCCTCGGCCTCTCCCAGTTGATCGAGGGAATGTGATCGAAGGATCGCAATCTTCTCTTCCGCATGAATCTTACGTTACCCCTTTCTATTTTCCTTCCAGCTGTACACACAACATGTCGAAACACTTCCAGTCCTTCGCCCGGTGTCTCCTGGGGCTCTCAACCGCTGACCTCTTGAAGATCAGCATTTAAGACAACACACTTTCAAACGCCTCTCCCGTCCGCCGAACATGTCTGATCGGTGGACGTCTCGTCCCTTGCTCTACCAAACAAGCTCATCCTCGGTCTCTCTGATCTCCTGGGGAAACCTCCACCCGTCCGGAAAATCAAAACTGCCCTTCTCAAGCTTTGCAGGACACAGAGGAAGCCGTTGCATCACTACTAGCAGGTGGGGGTTCTCATCTCGGCACGTGCAGCCTCCTTCACTCTCAGGATGCCGCAGCTCCAAGAGGGCAGCGCCGGGAGGACAGCTCAAGGGGAAAGAGGCTGCTGTGTCCATGGGAGCGTCCTCAGGACTCTTCTAAGATCCCGGTACCGAGTTGACCCTTGTCTGTGTGTTGCAAGGATTCAAGTTGACGTAGACCGTCTCGAGAAATCAATAGTCCCGAAGGTGCGGCGCCGCAGTCTTGCAGGGGGCGGGGAGCAGGCGTCTTATTGCCACTGAATGGCTGTCGTGCATGTATGCATGACGCATTTGTTCGAGCTTAACACCTGACGGCTTTTCTCATATTGGGGCAGGGGGCGTTTCACCTTAAGCCATGGTGCTCTTCCATGACTGTTAAATCCGGCAGAGAATCGGCCGATTCTCTCCTGTGGAGCTGGGGCGGGATGTGAAGCGTCCGCCCGAAATTGGCCCCGCCCATTCCAAGTTGAGGCACTCGCTTTCGCGGTTGCTTGCGGGGAAGACTGAGTTGCGCAGCCACCAGGGCAGGCAAACAGAGACAGAGAGCGAGCGGCGGCTCTCCGCAATATCTCCCTCTCTTCCCTTCGCCCTTCGCCGCCCGCCCCTCCCCATCAACCCAGCCGCCGTCCACAATCACCCTTCCCATTCCCGCATCCAGACTCACCATGGCTGCTCGACCACCCACTGAGGAGGAAATGCCGCCTGCAAGTGTCCTCACCCCGGAGGCCGTCAAGGCCACCGACCAGGCGAGGGGAGCCATCGTTCACGTGCGTCGCGTCCGCTTGCTATCTCTCTCGTCTTGGATTTGGATATTAGACAGCCAGGTCTGGCGTCTAGGATGGAGAGGGAACTCTACACTCCCATCGAGCATGGGGTCAGGGCCAGACATGACGGCCGGCTAGAAGGGGGCAGAGAAAGCTCGTATGTCTGGCAGCGCTCATTAGTCGCCTCCTTCTCCCGAGGCGACATCGATCCTGGTGTCGCCCCTTACATCCACACCCGGTCTGGTGGGATGAAGCATGATCGACGGGCAAAGCGATGGGAGAGGGTCGTTGAGACGACGGCTGCCTTCCTTCTCTGTCGGCTATCCTCCCTCGTCGGTGTCCCTACCTCGATGACGCCCTTGCTTGCCTTAGTCGTTAGCTGGAGATCGGTCGACAGGGAACTACGGCTTTCATGTCTTCCTTAGGGCTTCTTTCTACTCGTTCTATCGGGCTAGCTTGCGTCCTGCTTCCCTTTGTTCCCTTCATCACTTCGTCACTCTTGCGCGGTCGCCTCTCAGTCCGGCTGGGCTGGCTCCCTTCTCTCCCTGTCTCTTCGCGATCACTCTGACTAACACCTCTTCCTTACTCCTTTGATCCTCCTCAACCTACAGACCTTCGATCCGAGTGACTCGCCAGCCGAAAAGGAGCGAGAGGCTGCGAGTGCCAAGGCCAAACTTGCTCCCATCGCCCGGCTCAAGAAGCAGTCAGCGACGGGCGGAGCCCGCGGTGCGTCTCTTGTTCGCCTCTTTTCAGGCTATCCACATCGTCTTGACCACCCTCTGATTGTACTCTCGTATCGTTTTGCAGAGGTCTCTATCGACACTGGCGTCGGCGCGCCGACGCCGACGGTAACGCTCTCGCCCGCGGGCGAGCCGATCAAGACGACCGTCCTCAACGGCACCTCTATTGCCAGCGGCGACATACCCACTGAGGCTGAGGAGTCTCCCAAGGGGGAACCTGTGGGTGCTCAAGGCGTACCTGGGGCGATCCCTGCGCAGCCGACCGAGGGGCTTCCTGATTGGGTACGTCGTCGCTCTTCCCAGCATAGATCGGCGATGAGCAGGCGGAGTTCCGGCCGGGGACTGACGGCGCCTGCCTACCTGCTCTCCATCGGGATTGCCTGGATGTCATCTACAGTATAAGATCGGGTGCGTCGGAGTAGTGTCTACTACGCTTGCTTTGATGAACGCCCTGTTGCGGAGGAGCCCGTGTCAAACTGGCCCTCGGAACCAAATTTCGGGTGTGTCACTGACCAAACAACCACCTCTCTCAGCTGGAGGCAGGTCTCTGGCATCGACGCCATGCCCACCGCCGGCGAGGCTGCCGAGCGAAGTCTGCTCGAGGCCTGGGTCAGCCAGCAGAGCTACGGAACTATGTACCACAATGTATGTGGTTCACTTGTCTCTATCCCATGGTCACATTCGATGCTCCACTTGGCGCGCGCGCGTGCGGTTCAAACACTAACGGTTCCCCGCTTTTGTCCCTTCTATGTTAGGCCGGCGTCATCTTTTTCGCTGGTCCGTGTCTCATGTTTCTGCTCGCTTCATCTGTATTTCGTCAAAGTGGACTGAATCGGTTTCGCAGTCCTCGCCTCCCGACTCTTGACGCTTTTCCGCCTCGGCTGGGCGTCGACTATCATCCTGCTCGCGTTCTGCGCGACCTATTACGATACCTCCATCCGGCGCGTTCGCCAGTCTGCCAGGGACGACATCCAGCGTGAGCTCGTCAAGACGAGGCTCGTCACCGAGTGTGAGATTGGGATATCAGATCAACGACGGACGTGTTTGCCAGTGCTGACCTTCCTCATCGACCACCGCAGCCGAGTCGGCGGACTGGATAAATTCTTTCCTCCATCGCTTTTGGCGCATCTATGTGCGTACTCTCGTCTCGCTGCGACATGTTTGGCCTTGGCCTTCTAACATCTCGCGTAACGCCACGCAGGAGCCTGTCCTATCTGCTACGATCGTCGCATCCGTTGAAAACGTCCTTTCGACGAGCACTCCATCGTTCCTGGAGAGCATCAAGATGACCCAGTTTACGCTGGGCAACAAGGGTACGTATGGCGGCTGGGCCTTTTTCCTCGTAGCCTGACTATGAGATCCCCGCGTGCCTGGTGACAGCTCCTCGCATCGATTCCGTCCGGACTTTCCCTAAGACTGCGGACGACATCGTCATTATGGACTGGGGACTCTCATTCACAACCAACGATATCAGCGACATGTGAGGATGTGAAGACAAGTATCCTTTACGCCAGCACGCCTTTTGATAGCTCTCTGCCCTCCTCCCGCAGTACCTCGAACGAGCTCAAGTTTAAGACGAACCCGAAGATTGTCCTCGAGATCAAGGTCGGCAAGGGGTTTATCTCGGCGCCGTTCCCAATTCTGCTCGAAGACATCTCCTTCATCGGCAAGATGCGGATCAAGCTCAAGCTCATGAATCCGTTCCCACACGTGCAACTCGTCGAGATGAGCTTCCTTGAGAAGCCGATGTGAGTTGATTCTTGGGGCAGCTAGGGGCCGCTCAGTCAATGACACGTATCCACCATCAGCTTCGACTACGTCCTCAAGCCCATCGGAGGAGAGACCCTTGGGTACGTCTGACCTCTCTAGCGTTCCTCATCCCAACAGACGTGGTTGGCTGACCCCCTGTTTTTCTAGCTTTGATATCGGCAGCGTGAGCTTGAAGCGTCCATGCAGCTTGGTCTTGAGACCGTCGCTAATCTCTCGTTGTGTGGCAGATCCCCGGTCTCAGCCCCTTCATCCGTGATCAAGTCCACGGCATTCTCGGTCCAATGATGTATGACCCGAATGTATTCACGCTTAACTTGGAGCAGCTGCTATCTGGCCAGCCCCTAGGTCCGTCATCTCGTTCCCTCTCTTCTCTCTGCATTCGGAGGCTGACCCTTGCACCTAACAGACGCCTCGATCGGAGTCCTCCAGCTCAAGGTCGTTAGCGGAAAGGGCCTCAAGTCGTCCAAACTCGGAGGAGGCCAGCCGGATCGTGAGCCCGTTGACCCAAACCGCCTTTGCTCATACAGGCGCTAACCTCAAAGCCTTCTGCCTTCGTCAGCCTTTGTCTCGATCGCTATCGCTGGTAAGACCGAGATTGCACGTACCAAGACCAAGATGGCGACGGCAAACCCCCACTGGAACGAGGACCACTTCGTACTCATCAACAACCTTAACGACATCCTCGCGCTCTCCGTCTGGGACTGGAACGAGCACCGTACTAACTCGGAGATCGGCATCGCCAACTTCGAGCTCGCCAAGCTCAAGGAGGATGCCGAGCAACAGGGACTCACTGCTAACATCCTCCGCGAGGGTAAGGAGCGCGGCGAGATTCGGTTCGACGCCACCTTCCACCCGATTCTCAAGGCCGAGAAGAACGTCGACGGCAAGCTCGAGCCTATTCCAGAGGTGAAGACGGGTATCGTTCGTCTCGTAATCCACCAGGCCAAGGACCTCAGCTCGGCCGGTGGACTGGGCGGTGGATTGGTCGGTGGAGCTGTCAATCCTTGTACGTGGGGTCGTGCTCGCTTTCGGCTGTCTCTTGGTTCCTCCTCTGATCTTATCGCCCTCGCTTTCGCCAGACGCCAAGCTCTTTGTCGGCGGCAGCAAGGAGGCGATTCACACCACCGGCGTGCGTCCCCCATTTCAGCTGTTCTCCCACATGGGCTGCTCTGATATTAGACCGTTGCTTCCTCTAGATTTTCAAGAATAACTTCGCCCCCAGCTGGGAGTCGCCCAAGGAGTTCCTCGTCCTCGACAAGAGCCGCTCGGTTATCACCGTCCAGGTTGTCAGTCCCGGGCCTCTTGTCTCTCCCCCTGTTATCCTGCCACTCATCATCTCCTTTCGCTCCATGTCTCTAAGATCGACGACCGCGACTTCGCCAAGGACCCGTCTCTCGGCCGGGTCTCTGTCTCGCTCAAGGATCTCCTCACGGCCCAGGAACGGCAGCAGGATTGGTTCCAGCTCTCCGGTGTGAGGACTGGTCGGATCCGCCTCTCGGCCGAGTGGAAGCCGCTCGCGCTCCCCGGAGGCATCAACGGTGGCGCCGCCTACGTCCCGCCCATTGGCATCCTGCGCGTCCATCTCAAGAAGGCGATTGACGTCAAGAACGTTGAGGGCGCGCTGGGCGGCAAATCGGACCCTTACGTCCGTGTCGTGTCGGGAGGCAACATTCTCGGCCGCACCGAGGTTTGCAATAACAGTGCGTGTCCCCCGTGGGATCTCTCCATAGCCGACTCAATATTGACAAGTCACTTCTTCTCGCCCAGACCTGAACCCGGATTGGGACCAGATTGTCTACATCCCCGTCCACTCGACAACCGAACACGCCATCCTTGAGGTCATGGACTACCAGAACCTCACCAAGGACCGCTCTCTTGGCACGGTCGAGATTCAGATGGCTGCATTTTGCCAGCAAACGGATGATGTCCGGACGCCCTTCCATTCGACGGGTCTCAAGAGCCTGCGGGAGAAGATCCAGCTTGCCAAGGGCTTGTACAAGGGAGAGCTCTACTTTGACGTCGAGTTTTGCCCCGCCGTCGTCCGTGGTCTCGTCTTGACTGTCGTCCTCCCCTACTAAACTGACATAATCGCCCTCCCCTTCCGTCCCTTTCAGAACCTCAAAGGAGGCGTTAATTTCGACACTCAGGAGGACACCATCTCTAGCGCTGTTGGTGCTTCCTCCGGCTCAAACTCGTCCTCCTCTGCAGCGTCAACTGCCGCAGTCCCTGCCGCTGCTCGCACCGCCCCAGCCGACTCTACCGCCAGTCACGCGAGCCTTGAGAGCACTAGCATCATCGGTACCGCCGATGCTAACGCCGGTGTCAACGCCGATGTCAACGCCGATGGCACTCCGAATGAAAGCAAGCAGTCTGGAGTCGTCATTTCGCGAGAGGAGCTCCTTCGCACGCAGTCTGGAGTCCTCGTTTGCCAGGTGAATCAGAATTCTTGGCTGCCCAGAGAATACAGCGCCAACGACTAACTTTCATGCCTACCAGCTCGTCTCTGGCCAGCTCCAGAGCAAGGGACGTCTCGAGGTCCTCATCGACGAGGGCTACTGGCCGGCGTTCTCGAGTGAGCGCGCTCGCTCGCACCGGGTCACCTGGGACCAGGTCGGCGAGGCATTCGGTGTGTTATCTCCCCTCCAAACGCCCTTCGGGCAGTTCACTGACGGGATGCTCCAACTTCCGATTCACAGTCAAGGAGCTCGATTTTGGCCGGGTTGTGCTGAGGATCAACGAGAATGACGAGTCGGACAAGGAAGACGTTGTCGCTCAGGTTGCGATGGACACCAAAATGTTCCTCGAGTAAGTTGCTAGCCTCAGGCCCGGCTCGCGATCCCAACTAACCCTCTCACGCTCTGCAAGCCAATGTCTCGACGCTCCCTCGGACTTCAAGCTCCTCGCCACTGACGGCTCGGGCCGCATCTCGACCGTCAAGATCTGTGCTAAGTGCGTTTCTTCGTTGCTCATTGCCACTCAGCCCAAATATTGACTTCCATCCCATCGCTTCTACCAGGTTCGTCCCCGTAGACATTAACCTCCTACCGCGCGAGCTCTTTACGGACCATGGAACCCTCGTGCTGGAGCTCGTCGATGGCGAGGGCCTCAAGGGCGCTGACCGCAGCGGCAAGAGCGACCCTTACGCCGTCTTTGAGCTTAATGGCGCGAAAGTCTTCAAGAGCGACACCAAGAAAAAGTGGGTTCGACTTCCTCAAGCACTGCTGGGGTTCAGAAGCTAACTGCCTGATACATCACTGCCCTCCAGGACGCTCACACCCGTCTGGAACGAGCGCTTCCAGGTCGAAATCCCCTCGCGCGCCGCTGGCAACTTCACCGTCGAGGTGTACGATTGGGACCGTGTCGGCTCCGCAGAATCGCTTGGTGCGGGTATCATCGATCTCACGCAGATCGAGCCGTTTGAGCAGACCGAGATGCGGATCGCGCTCGTGTCGGCGAAGCACGGCCAGCAGGGATCGATCCGCGTTCGGATGACGTTCCAGCCGGCCATCATCGTCAAGGCCCGCAAGGTGAGCGAGGCGCTCCTCTCCATCTTCAACTCAACGCTCTGGACTGAAGCAACGTGACCCCCTTTCAGAACACCTCCACATTCTCTACGGCCGGACGTGCTGTCACCCAGGTCGGAGGAGTACCTCTCGGTGTCGGCAAGGCCGTCGGCAAGGGAGCCATTCGTGCGTACTATCTGTCTCTGTCTGTTGCGAGCTGTATGTTGACTTGAGCCTTTCCATTCGACGACAGACGGCGTGGTCGGAGTTGGCCACGGACTTGGATCTGTTGGTGGCTTCGCCGGTCGCAAGATTGGCCTCGTCAAGCGTAAGGATAAGAGCGGAAAGGAAATCGTGCGTTGAGCCTGCCTCCTCATTATCATGTGGGTTCTCACACTGACTTTGAGAGCGCTCGCTCCTCAGCTCGTCGAGGAGGTTCTTCCCGAAGAATCTAGCCTGTCTGGTGTCGATACGGGCGCGGGTGTGGCCGCTGGCGGCGTTGGAGTCGCTGGTCTCCCTGAGGCCGCTGCTGAGGGCGGCTACGTTGTACCCGGTGTCACATCGACGGACTTTGTCAACCGCGGAACCCCTCTCGATGGCCACCTCTCCGTGTCCGTCATCTCGGCCAGCGGTCTCGCCGAGGAAGTCAAAGCCGTCGTTGAGATCAGGATCGGCATGCACTCGCGCAAGTCGCCACACTCCAAGCACAAGTCCTCCACCCCCGAGTGGTGCGTGTGTCCTATTGCTTATCTTCTGTCCGGAGTTGACGTCGAGCTCTCTCGTTTTTTCGTTACCCAGGGATGAGGGTCAGATCACTTTCCCGACGGGTCCGGACACCCTCACTGCGACGGTGGTGCTCTGGGAACACAAGGCGCTTGGCAAGGACAAGCTGCTCGGTATCGCCGACGTCCCCATCTGGAACCACATTTCAGCCGCGACCCCGGACGCCGATGTCCAGGTTTCTGTGCGTTGGCGATCTTCCTCTGCCGCCGCCCTCTATCCTTCCTTCCGTCTCTTCTGATCGATATGCCTCATCCTCCTCCCTCAATCTCAATTTTCAGCTTACCGAAGGACAGGGTTCCGTTAGGCTCCGCCTCTCCTGGAGGGGAACGCCCTTGACGCCCAGGCAATCGTCGCAGAACAGCCATGCCCTTACGGTGTCAACGTCTGCGGGTGCCGTCCCGGCCTCGCCGTCGTCGGTTGGACGGGCTCAGTCGATCCGGTCGCCGTCCAAGTTCTTCTCGCGAAAGAGCAAGGACGCACCGGACCTCTCGTAATCTTTCTCCCTTTAGGAGTCTCAATGAAAATACCCTCCTTTCCTTCCTCTCTCGCTCGTCTCGACTCATCTCTCGACCGCGATCTTTAGCTCCCGACCTGTCCGTTGTCTTTTGCCCTCCCTCTTTGTGCGTGTGGATCATGATTTTGGTCGTCAAAAGATCAACAGGAGAGAGACAAGCATGCCTACGACGAGTTTAGGAGTTCAAGAGGGATATCGACTGGACAAAGGATGATGACAGGAGATAAGAGAAAAGAAGGTGCCCACAACGAAAGGAAGCGGAAACCAAGAGAGGGTAGTTGAGGAAGAAAGAAGCACAGCGCGGAACAAAGGGCAGAGCGAGAGATTGAGAGCGAGAGATTGAAAGCGAGACCGGGGAATGAGATAAGATGATGATAAAAGAGGGAGAGAGGCATGATGGACAGGCATGCGGGAACGGCATCCTTTCAAATCAGCGAGCCAAGCTTGTACGACTTGTCGAACGGCAGCCCAACGCCAAGCCCGCTTGGACGAAGTTCACCGCTGGGGCCCTTGACGCGAGCGCGAACACCCTTGACGATGGCGCTGATCGGTCCCCCGGCGGCGCCGTCGGCGGCGGACGCCGTCGCGGAGATGGCGGACGAGGAGGCCCTTGGCCTGCGACCGCTAGAGGCAGACCCGCTGGAGGAGGAAGCTGCCGCTTGAACGGAGAAGAAGGAAGGTGCCTTGAGGCTCCGGGCGGACGACTTGCGTGAGGGGACTGGCCGAGTTGAGACGGGCGCCGAGGAGGTCGAAGACATCGAAGGAACGGTGGCGTTCGAGTAGCGCTGCCGCTTAGGGCTAGTGATACAGTCCTCATCGCGGTGGTCGAGGTCCACGGAGGAGGTGACAGGGGTGAAGAGGAGCGCCTCAGTCGGAGCCGACATCGCAGAGCGCGTCGAGATTGCAAACTTGAGCGACGAGACCGACGAGGTGGCGAACATAGAAGGTGCCTGAAGCTCCCAGGGCGTACGCTCGGCGCAGATTCGAAGGCGATGAGCCGCGAAACTGCTTGCTGCCGCCGAGTCGTGAGGGAGGTTGCCCGAGTTCTGGGATGACGTCGCGAGGGACAGCTCGGAGGCCGAGGGGGACGCGAGAAGGGAGGACGAGGCTGAGGAGGAGACGCCAGTATCGGCACCAAGGGGAGGGAGCTGGAGCACCGCGCGGTCGTGGTCGGAAACTGGAAATAGAGGGTGTGTTAGATATCATGATCGACGCACAGGAAAACATACGGAAGGGGACTTACTCGACGTTGAGGGAACGTGGGTAAGCACGAAGGCCTTCAATCGATCAATAAGATCGGCCGACTGCCGCTGCTTGGTCCGCTCCGCCTCGAGCTCCGCTTGGAGGAATGCCATGTGGGCCTGTCCCATTTGTCCTAGAGGCACCATGGCCGAAGGAGTAGATCGCTGCTCCCTCTCCGCCGGCGCCGTGTGGGGCCGCCTTGCGTCCACCAGCATCGACATTGGGTCCGCCATTGGCATCGACATGGTCATTGGCGCGGGAAGCTTCTCGATCTTGGCCGCTGTGACAGAGGACGCTGCCACTGTCTGAGCCATCTCCAGCTGAGCGCGAGTCGGCGTCGGAGTCTGTAGCGGCTCCATCATCGCGGGCTCCAGCGTCTCACTGAGATAGGACTGCCCCACCGGCGGTCTCGCCACCCCCAATCGCGGGCTCGGGCCCAGCAGGTTCATTGGCCCTGTCTTCGTCCCATTCGTAGGCCCTGGCTTTGTCGTCCCTCCCTCCACACCCACCCCCGGCGACGTCGTCGTGCTCGACGTTGTCGTCTCAGCATCCTGAGATAGCTGAATGGAGGAAGGGTGGGAAGAGAATGGCTGAGAGGAGGACGCCGGCGACGACAACGAGGACGAGAGCTGGAACAGTCCCTTGACGTAGCCCGGAGCTGGACCCTTGCGCCTGTCCGGCCTGGCCGACGGCTCGTTCCGGGTCATACCCTCGAGGAGCTCAGGTTTGTCGCGGACGAAGCACGGATGCTGGAACTCGATCCAGCGGCGCGGGGTACCTTGATCCTTTGAAGAAGCGGAGTTTGCGGACTGCGACGGAGGAAAGACATCAGTGTCCGCCTTCGCCGAGACCCACTACCGAGACGCGCATACGAAGAGACTCACCAATGAGGTTGACATAGGAATAGATGCTAAAGCTGGACCAGAAACTGGAGCCAACGGTGCAGCCGGGGCGGGCACCGGGCCTGATGAAGTCTGAGCTGGCCCTGTTGCGAAAGTCGAGGCTGGCGGTGCTTGTTTAGTATCCGGGCCCACAGCCCACTTGAGCACCCCCGGAGTCAGCTGAGTTTGACCCGGGGCCGGTGTTGAGACCATCGGAGCGGGCTTGGCTGAAGCTGAGATCGACTCCGTCGTCATGAGCGGCCCAAAGCCAGTGCGTGCAGACGTCGACGACGATGGTTTGTCGAAGCTGTAAATGTTGCACTGACGGAGAAAGGAGCTAAGGACGAGGACACCAAGGATTAACTTGAGGGGTCAAACAGCCGGCCCAGAAGAAAGAGGATTTACGAGAGCTTGTCGTGCTTGAACCAGAGCGAAAGAAGGCCGCTCGCTTCGAAGGCGGCGAGATCGGGGATAATCCAAGTCTTGGAGAGAAGGAGATCGGTTAACAAGGAGCAGAGAAGACAGAGACATGTAGAAGAAGAGAGGGAGAAAGACGCACTGTGCCCGAGGGTGTCCATGAGATATACGGCTGCGATTCAGAGTGGTTGATCATTCTGTGGAGCGAGAAGCGTGGAGAGGATCAGCCTGCCGTCAGAGGAGCCCAGATCCCGCAAGTGACGCCTGCGCACCGATAGAGCTTTTCTGATGATCAAAAGACGGTCCTAATCAGCGCACGCTCGAATGACAGATCTTGCAAGCGGAAGAGAATGGCGCGCACCTGGAAAACGGTCCTTCTTATTGAGAAGAGCCTGAGCCTGAGACTGAGCCTGGCGAGCCTTCACAGCCCTCCTCTGTGGCTTGCTCGGCGCCACCTGCTCATCCGTGTCCATCTTCTCATCTTCTTCATCTTCATCCTCCCCCTCCCGCCCACTGTCATCCCTGAGCTTCTCCCTCGCAGCAAGCGCCGACGCTCGCGAAGAGGCACGAGACCGACCGACGGGGATGGCCACCTTGGCGAATGCTGAACGAGTCGCAGCAATCGAGGCAGACGCCCTCCTCTGGGCGGGTTTGTGCCCTTCCTCTTCGCTGTCACTCGAAGAGGAAGCGGACGTCCCAACAGCGTCCTCGTCGTCGTCACTCGAACTGCTGTCTTCCTCGTCGTAGACTGGCTCATCCTCACCGTCGATGACCATGCCATCCATTAATTTGACTGTGGCGACTGGGCCAATTGAGACGGCCGGGGTGGTGCTCTGCGCCAATTTGGCGCGAGAAGTGGCGGGAAAGCTCGACGGGGGGTGACGCTGCCTGGCAACGTTGGTGGTCTCAGGAGATGACAAAGCTGAAGTGGTGGAAGGAGGAGAAGTCGAAACTGGAAGCGTGCGGAGCTGGCTCGGGGCGATGACCGCCACAGGAGCACCTCCAGGTAACAAACGCGCGTTCGAGGGCCGACCGATGTCGGGGTTGGTGCCAGCCAGAGTCGAAGCGGCTGGAGGTGCAGGCATCGTCCCCGATGACGAGACGTAGGCAGAGTGCTCAGAGGGCGCGCTTGACGCCGATGTCGCTGTCGAGGCGAAGGACGCGGTCGAGCCTGCGCGGAGCCGGACGATCGAAGGGGTGATGGTTGCTGGGTAGCCACCAGAGGAGACCGTTGAGCCGGTCGAAGGCGAGGGGGAAGAGAAGGCCAAGCCGAAAGGCTTCTGGCCGACGAAGCGCTGCTGGCGCTGTGCAGAAGAGAGGTCGGAGACCGTGAGGACGCCATCCTCGGCTCGCACAGCGGCAGAGTTTGCGGTGATCCCCTCAGACTCCACCTCCTCCTTGACGAGAAAACATGGTGAGATGGGAGTCGAGCCGGGCTGGTACGAGGATGAATTGACATAGGCAGGAGAGAGAGGGTGGACCGAGAGCGTTGAGAGTGAGCGGGGGTGGGAATGGTTCGCCGTGTTCGGGGGGCGAGTGTCTGGAGCTGGGTGTGGCTGGCGCTGGGCGAGCGCCGGGCGACCTGAGGCAAGCCGACGGGCGAGGAGTCCGCTGTTACTTGTCTCCTGAGGCACAGAGAACGAGGACGACGCCAATGACGGCGTGCTCTCGTCGGAGGTCTGTCGGCGGGGCGCTGGCGGACGTTCCGGGAGGCGAAAAGCGAAAGCGCCAGACTGCTGGTCGCCCTGTGGAAATGGGGCGGTGTACAGCTGCTGCTGATCCAAAGCTGAGGGAAGGGAATATTGCGAGTACATTGACTGAGAAACTGCAGATGAGGGATTCAAGGAAGGCTGGGAGAAAGAGGCGTAGTCGAAGGCGGGGCCTGATGTCCCTGATGCATCGCTGTAGTCGAGCGAGGAGGGCTCGACAATCTCCCACTCGGTCGCGAGGAGCGTCGAGTCCGGCGGTGGGTGGGCGAACGGGTTTTCCGAGTACGTCGACGACGAGGGCCATTCTGTCGTCGTTGTGGGATCCGCTACCTGGTGGTGGAGCTGCTGGTGTTCGGCCGACGTCGTAGACCAGAGCGCGGAGCTTCTGCCGTTGTTGCTCTCAACATCCGAGGCCTCGCCAGCCTGGCGGCTCTGCTGGAGCTGTTGCCACCAAACTTGCTGGTGCATCGGCCGCGAGCTGTCCCACCGGTGTAGGTCGGCGGTGCTATCTTCCTGCAACGACGAAGCCGGGCCTCCGCTACCACCGGCTCTCTGGCCGGGCCATGCGCCGCGGTAGATGTCGTATTCCGTGATAGGGTCCAGCGAGGACGAGTCGTACGACGCATCGAGCTGTTGCGGGAGGGAAGCCCGTCGAGGGTCGCTCATGCCCGGCGAGTGGAGACTCAGGTCGTCGAGGGGCACGTAGGGCGAGGCGAGCGACGACGACGAGGCTGAGAAGAGGGGCGTGTCAGACCAGCGACGCCAGGGATCGTACGTCGCCGCCGATTGCAACGACGACGGCGTCGGCTCCTGCTCGTCGGTGTCCATCGTGTCCAACGAGGGGGCGGGCGAGCTGACGGGGGAACGATACGGCCGGAGGGCTCAAGGGCCGAAAAGCTTGTGAGGGTATGGGTGGGGGTTCGGCGGCAAGGGGGAGGGGGGGGGGGGGAGGATGGAGGACAGAGTTGGCGAGGGGATCCGTTCTCACACGCGCGTTTGGCGGGGTGGGGAGGGACCGGCGCCGAGCAGACTGAGTTGGGTCCGGTTCAACGTGTCGGTTGGAGAGAGGAGACCGGAGAGAAGGAGGAAAGGGCAAGGGGGAGGAGAAATTTGTGAAACAATGAGGCGGGGAGGATCAACCGGGAGAAAGGAGAACAGGCTGGATGCAAGTGGAGGGTCTCAAGTCGATAGAGCCACACGCGGCTGGCTGGCAGGATGAAGGCCGGCCCTCTTGGCGAGTGAGCCGGGACCGCAACACGAGCTGGTGCCGGGCGGGGAGTTGTGGCGCTCGGATGAAAGGGGAAAAGGCGGGGAAACTAAAAGCGAGACAAAGAGAGAGGGATAGATGGAAAGAAGAAGGGGAGGAGTCGAGAGTCGAAAGGGGAACGGGAGGATTCAGGGCTGGCTTGTTTCGACGTCGTCCGCTCCATGCACATAAGGAGCCGAGAGGGGAAGTAGAGAAAGTGAGGGGGTCGAGCGGGGTGGGGCATGCAGGACAGACACGGAGACAGACAGGCAAGCACAACGACACCTGCCTGCCTCGGAGCATACTGTTCCTCGTTTGTCTGGGATTCGCCCACGCGGGCACGCCATTGAACTATATCTCCACAGCGCATGGAGGGGCGGCGTCCGGAGATAGCAACGACCCGGCACCGGATCGCGGAGAAGCGCGGGGCAGGGCGGGGGAGAGATGATGAGATCTTTGTGTGAAGAGGAGAGAGAATCTCGCGCGCTCACGGCTCCCCCGTGCCACGCCCATACATACATACTCCGTGCGCGATTCTCATCTCGGCACGTTAGACATTTCACGTGGTTTCTCCGCTGTCCCTTAGTCCGAAAAAAAGTGTCGATTCGGAGGGATCATGGAAGCAACCAAGGTAAAGCCTGTATCTCGGCGAGTGTGAGAGGAGAGACATTCTGCGTCGGTAGCGTATGATTGCAGCACATAACATAAGCGAGCAAGAGGCGACCGTTCTTTGTGCACACACCCTCCTCCATCCCGGCAGCCGGGCCCTGCACTGCGTGTCTCAGCTCCTGCCCCGTTTCCTGTGGCACTTTTCCTCTGAAGGACTCATTCACTCATCCCGACCACGCGGGCACCCAGACAGACCATCCTTGCCACGCTTTCTCGGCCTAGACAGGCTCACAGGCCTACACGTCCGTCCGTCTCTCGTCGTCTGTCACGGCCAGGCTTTCTTGAGAGAAGGATTATCCCTTTCGATCCGAAAATCTTCGAAGAAAAGGAGTGGCGAGCGGCGCCAGGGCACACTTGAATCCGAAAATCCCCCTGGTCTCCTCTTCTCTCACAGTTCGGTTCATGACGTTATCTTTCTGTTAGTTCATTTCTCGTCAAGGAAGAGGCCTAGTCGGTCAACCGGTCTCTGTAGAGCGACTGGGTCCGACGGAGGTAAGTTGATTTGGTAGTTGTGCGCTACTGCTAGGGATGTTCTTTGATGAAATGCATTGATGCTCGCTCTGTTCGAAGATCGGAGCTGAATCTGGACCGGTGTACTGGACACTTTGAACTCGCTGGCTATGCAACGTAAAAAAAAAACAAAAACAGAATGCATTGGCAGCAATATGGACCTAGGCCTTAGATGGCGCGGTGCCATCCTTCGGTCGGCACATTGCCTCTCTCTCACGTGAGTAGGGGAAGACACCTCCGGCGGATCAGACCCCTTTAGAGTCTTGAACGTCTCTCATACACATGTTCTCTCTTTCACAGCTAACGATCAACTCTATCACACCATCGCCAGTCTGTCTGTCCGGCTGAGCGCGCCGCTGAGCCAGCCGACACGTTCCGGAATTCGAGACGGCGGTCTCGCCACTGCTGCTTTCCCACGTTAACAGAGAGCACCCGAGCGATGCCAAGTGGTTTACAGCGAAGCGATCTTCGTAAAGAACAGATTTTTCCCTCTTAATAACCTCCGTCCAACCGACGTCCGCTCTCCTCCTACTCGTCGTCGTCCTCGCCGTCGCTCTCGGAGGTGATGTGGTCGTACAGAGGCTGGATCGACTTGAGGAAGTACTCCTTGCCTATGGTCGTCAACGTCAACGTCATCTTTGTCAGCGCGTGTCCATAGAGTCGAGAGGATAAAGTTGACAAAAAAAAACACCACTCACCCTGCGGCTTGGCTCCCTTGTCGAACCAGTAGATGATGGCGCCGTCCGTGGTAAGGTCGGCCTCCCAGAGGGCGCGGACAAACGACGGGAAAGACTTCATTGTCGCCTGGTCGTCGTAGCATGCGACCTGGACGATTTGAAGAAGGTTGACCTGGTCCATCGGCTTCTTGCAGAACGGCGAGAGCACTGGGAGGAACGACTTGATCTTGGCGAACTGTTCGCGCGAGCCCGTCCACTCAAACGACGACATGAGACCGTTCCAGGCCATGGTGAGGATGTCAACCGTCGGGAGCGAGTTCTCGAGCTGGACGGTGGCGAGGTGGCCAAGGGTCTGCGGGAAAGACGGGAATTGGACGTCTCGTGTGAGCCTTCTGTATCCACTCCGATCGGCTCCGAGCGAGTGTACACGTCGTCATAGGACTCACGTTCTCCCTCCACTCATCGTTGAACTCGTCGTCCTCGCAGGCGGACTGCATGTATGTCGAGAGCTCCTCCTTGACGAGGACTGTCTGCCTCTTGCCGTACCAGTCGGCGACCTGGGGGAGACCCTCAGCCCGGAAGTGGCTGTCGAGCGCGGACCGTGTGCGCTTGCTCTGAGGGAAGACGAGGATGAGGTCCTTGAGGGACGTCTTGAGGAGCCGGGAGAGGTGGTCCATTGATTGGACCGAGAGGTAGGCCCGGCAGAAGTGCGTGAAGAAGGAGAGCGACACGGCTGGGGGCAGGTCGGACGGGGGAGAGAACGAGAACGAAGGTCAGAGCAGTCCTGATTGTCCACCGTGAACTGGCCAACTCCAGAGAGCGCTGGATCCAGCACATGTGGCAGACTCACATTCCTTGACAAGGTGGTCCTTGGTCAGAGAGACAAGGCATTCGCCGCTGGCTAGGCCCTGCGAGATGAGGAGCGCGGTCGCGTCGGCGATCTTTTCGCGCTGGAGGGGCGTCCACTTGATGATGCTGGACAGGGAGGGAGGGGTCAGTTGCCTGGCCATAGGTCCTAAATGAGGAGGGAGTGAGAACACACTCACTACTGAAGGAGAGCTGGGAGGGTAGTCTTCTCAAGAGGCTTCTGCATGTACTTGTACCTGGAAGAGAGGTTTCATTTCGCAAAGGGATCAGAGACGCGCGCGCTGACGGACAAGCGTTCATGCACGACCAAGCACTCACCGCTGAATGACGCTCTTGAGGACCTCGACCTTCTTCTTGATCTCTTCAAGAATGGCCTCCCGTCCGTCAGCCTCGGTCGTGGCGGTGCCCTCGACCTCGTCCTTGCCGCCAATAAAGGCAAACGGGCAACGAGGGCTGTCGTCGTCGACGTACGTGCCTCCCGGCTGAAGGAGGCCGCCGACGAACACCATCTCGAAGAGGGCGTCCGAGTACTTGAGGAACTCGAGGGTCGAACCCGCAGAGATGAGCTTGGTAGCTATGGTGTCATACTGGGTGGGAGGGATGGGGAGAAGGTGCGAGAGAAGGGCGTCCCGGAAGACTGAGAGCGAGAAAGACGGGAGCCCGCGACGTTTGAGCTCCAGAACAAAAAGGGGACCAGGCCTTCGGGCCCTGGGATGTAGCCGTGAGAAAGCAGACTGAGATACCTACCGGTCGGCTCGTGCTTGGAGTTGGCCTTGACGACACCTGTCAGGGTGGAGAAGGAAAGAGCGCGCGCGAGAGGTAAGCGCGGCCGTCTAAATGGGCGCCCCCTCTAGGGACGAACCCTTGCGCTGCTTGATCCGGACGCCAGTGAGGGAAGGCTAGAGAGGCGTGCCTGTCAGTGGGCGAAGCACAGAACAGACTGCGAGAGGGCACGGGGGAAGGCCGGACCTTAGTGTTGCCAGTGACGGGTGTAGGTGCGGACTGTCGAGGTCAAGGCCAGGCGGGGGGGGCAAGCGAGATGGTGTGAGCGAGGAAGCTGGGGGCGGAGGCCGAGTGCATGTGCTGCTCTGAGTTCTGACCATGCACTAGTAAGATTTCTGGGGCGGGTACGAAGGGGAGGGGGATGTGTGGGAGACGGTGCGGTGGGTTCGAGGAGGTCTGCCCTTCGCTGCTCTCGCGACGAGCTCTGCCCTGGCCGCCTGCCTCTCCCTCGTGGGCGCCCGCTCCTCTGCTCTGCTCTGAGCCCTGGTGCGCTCTTGCCGCCGTGCGCCCTGGGATTTCGAATCGCCCGCGGCCTATCTGTCTTTCGAGTCACTCGCCCTCGCCGCCTTCTTTCTTGTCAAACAACCATCACCCGCCTCGTCCTCGTCCAAGGTCAGCTCGACGCCGCTCTCTGCCCGTCCCTCCTCACCAACAAGCTCCCTTCTGACACGAAGCGCTTCTCTCCTCCCGCCGTCCTCCGTCTGCCGTCGTCCTCTTGCTCATCCTGTCAACCGTCCATTCAGCCCTTCGCGTCTTTCCAGCCCACCCCCCCCCCCAAATCTCCCCCTCCTCGTATCCCCTTGCCTCTCGCGAGACAGTTGATGCAAGCGACCTTTTCCGTATGTCGAGACCCGGACGTGGAACTCTTTTCGTGTGCGCCTTGTTGACTCGGACTCTCTTTGCGCCTCGCCAGGAACCTATCTCCCAGGACTATCTCGCCGACCACCTCTACCCGAAAAAGCCCTAATTGCTCCTCGCCCCCCCCCCCGCCTCCTTTATCTTTCGACCTCCGCCCAGCCACATCTTCAGCATGTCCAGCACCTTCCTTCTTAGCCGCCTCGCCCGCGCCGGGCCCTCGTCGGCCTCGGCGTCGATGCGCCGCTTCCTTCAGACGTCGCCGGCCGCTAAGGTTGCCAGCGCTGTGAAAACCGGCGTCCCCGCCTCCCTTCACCTCAAGTCGGGCCAGTCGTTCCATGGCACGAGCTTCGGCAGCCAAAAGAGCATCTGGGGAGAGACCGTCTTCTCGACGTCCATCACGAGCTGTTAGTGTTTCCCCCTTCCTCCGACCTCTTTTCTCCTTGGGTCGTCAGCCTTCCGCCGCCTCGCGCTCGGGCAATTCGTCCGACGGGCTTCTGCCCTCCTTTCTGTCTTTCTGCGCCGCTGCCGCATACTCTCCCTCATCATTTCTTTCACCCGTGTCCCTCCTTCGCCGGCGTTATGACTCTGGGACTGATTCAATTCATGCAGACACCGAGTCGATGACCGACCCGTCGTACCTCGGCCAGATCCTCGTGTTCACCTCGCCCCTTATCGGCAACTACGGTGTCCCCTCGAACGAGCCGCTCGAGTCGATCCCGGGCATCCCCCAGATGGAGTCGAGCGGCATCCAGTGCTCCGGAGTCATTGTCACCGACGTCGCCCTCAAGTACTCGCACTACCTCGCCGTCGAGTCTCTCCACGAGTGGTGCGAGCGCCACGGTGTCCCCGGAATCTCGGGCGTCGACACCCGCGCCGTCACCACCCTTCTTCGTGACCAGGGTACTACCCTTGGCCGGATTGCCGTCGGCGAGGAGGAGGTCGCCAAGGGCCTGCCAGCGGAGGGCGAGTTTTGGGACCCGTCGAGCGAGAACCTCATCGAGAAGGTCTCAACGAAGGAGCCCTACGTCCTCAACCCGGATGGTGACGTCCACATCGCCGTGCTCGACTTTGGAACCAAGGCCAACATCCTTCGTTCGCTCGTCACCCGCAACGCCAAGGTCACCGTCCTCCCGTGGAACTACGACTTCAACTCGATCCGCGACCAGGTGCGTCCTGATGAGGGCGAGCTCCGCTCGTCGCGTTGGAGAGGTGGATAGGAGGGTGGCTGATCCTTGTTTCGCTCTGCAGTTCGACGGTCTCTTCCTTACCAACGGACCTGGTGACCCGAAGTCGATCCAGTCCGTCGCGATGGAGGTCCGCAAGACGCTCGACGAGTGGAACAAGCCTGTCTTCGGCATCTGCATGGGCCACCAGATCCTCGGTCTTGCCGTTGGCCTCGAAGCGTACCGCATGACGTTCGGCAACCGTGGCCACAACCAGCCCGTCCTCGCGCTCGCCAACTCAGGCTCCATCAAGGCTGGCCGCGTCTACATCACCTCCCAGAACCACCAGTATGCGCTCGAGCTCTCGGAGAACTTCCCTGAGGGTTACGCTCCCTGGTTCATCAACGTCAACGGTGCGCGCCAAGTCAGTTTCCTGTCCTCGCGAATCTCCAGCTGACTTGGCATGCGTTCCTTCTCCAGACTCTTCCGTTGAGGGTATCATCTCGACCCCGGAGTCCGGCAAGCAGGTCTGGGGCTGCCAGTTCCACCCTGAGTCAGCTGGAGGACCCCTCGACACGATCGAGATGTTCTCCGATTTCCTCGCAGCCTGCAAGGCCAACCGCGACGGCAAGGACTCGAGCTCCAAGGTCCTCTCGGCCCTCGAGGGAGAGGCGGAGGTTCTCAAGGACGTTCAGCGCGAGATCTCCGCTGCCGCCTAAAGCTCTTCTTTGCACTGTGTTGTTCTGCTTTTCTCATTGCTTTTCTTCCCACCTTTCGCTCGGTTTAGACTACCTGTCATGTCGTTGTTCCATCTCGGCGGCTGGCTCGTTCATCCACAAATATATCTCTCTTTCCTCCGCTTTCCCCTCCGTTCTCTTCCTTCGCTGGTTCGCCCTCGTCCTTCCACCTCCATATCGCATGCGCATTCATTATCCCCAGTCTTACGGTGGGCTGTGGTCTGACCTCCCATGACAAGCAGAGAGAGAATGAGTCTGGATGGTGTGGTGGTATGCGTAATCGCAGGGACAGGGTGGGCTGGGGCAGAATTCCCACGAGGATCATTTCCCGCCTGCCGTTTGCTCACTCGCCCTGCCGCTTCTCTCGCTCGACTGCTCGCTCACCTTGCTCCCAGCGCTCATCTTCGTCCACTGTCTTCGCCCTCCCCCCCCCCCTCCTCTCTCCCTTTCTCACCATGTCGCTCCTCCGTTCCTCTGTCTCGCGCCCCCTCGCCCGGGCTATGTCCACCACCGCTCTTTCGACTGGCGCCTCGTCCGAGACGTCGGCCGTCCAGAAGATCCGGCACACCGACAACGGCCAGAACGTCGTCAAGACGATCCCCCGGCACTGGGAGACCATGCCCGTCGCCGACAAGATCGCCGTCCAGACTGCGCTTGACGTCGTCCAGAAGGAGGTGCGTGGCTTGTAGACGCGAAGGGGCGACGCGAAGTCGAGTGAGAGTGCGAGAGAGCGAGAGAGAGAGGGAGCTCTCGAGCGGCAGCGAGAGAGCAAGGCTGATTGGACCGCGACTTGTTCTCCCGTCTCCCTCTTTCCCTTGCTCGCCCTCGCCCTGCCTGGCCTCTCCCGTGAACGTGCCGGATGGGTCTCTAGGACTGGAAGGCCATGTCCGCCGACGAGAAGCGTGCCGGTGAGTCTTGAGGCGTCTTACTGTCCATGCTTTCCCTCTCGCCTCTTCCGCCCGCCGCCCGCCCCTTCGTTCGTCCTTGCGGCGACTTGCTCGTCCGCCTCTCCTCCCTCTCCTTCGCGTCTGGCTCCCTCTTCAGCGGACCTGGCGACGACCAACTCCACCGAGACACTTCCTTGACTTCCGTGCCTACCTTGGGGTCTACCTCCCGTTGCCTTCCCTATCTCGCCTGTGCTCGCCCGGCATCGTCTTCTCCCCCTCCCCTTACCCGCGGCTCTTGTCTCGCGTCGTTCCTCCGCGCCCCAAGCTCACACTTCCCAATCTTCCGTGCTCTTCCCATCTTCGCTTCTCGTGCCCATCTCCAGCCGTCTGGATCGCCTTTGGCCCCTACGGTTCTCGCAAGCCCCGGACCACCCCCGAGGAGCGCCGCGTCATCAACTACATCGTCCTCGGTGGCATCATTGCGACCGGTCTGATTTGGAACATCTCGCGCGCCAACCGTGTGTCTTTCCTCTCTCTTCTCTCCTTTGCTCCTCGTCTTGATCACTGATGCGTCATGACAACCGACTGTCCCGCTCCGACAGGCCCGGCTCCTGGACCGGACCAGATCTACGAGGGCCAGGAGGCCGTCAACGAGTACATGAGGAAGCAGAACGTGAGTCGGCCGAGTGTTATCCGCTTCTATCTGCCTGCCTTGCTGCCAAATGGAGAGGTCGCGGCCGTCCTGGAAAGAATCCTTGCTCGATTCCCAAGTTGAAACAGGCTGAGGGGAGGCTGAGGGAAGCTGCCGAACGGGAGAGAGGAGGTTGAAGGACGTCAGACCGTCCTTCGGTCGGTCGGTCGACCGACGCGCTTGTCGGCCAACCGAGCTCAGCTCGTCCCACTCCTCGATCAACCACCCGACCCCCTCTAGCTCCTGGGCTCCTGGTCGAGGTCTCTAGAAGCACTCTCGCACAACGAGTCATCTAGAGATGCTCCCAGCTCAGGCTGCTGTTCGTTGGAACGAGGTGCTTCTGCCTGGATGACTGCTCGCTCTCCTTGCGGCGGCGAGGATGAGCCAGCTGTCTTCGGCGCACCCCCGTCTTGCAACACCACGGTGCTTGACACGCTTGTACTTGAAAGCAAGAGGTCAAACACTTGCTCGTGTCTCTTATGCGCACATAGCCTCTATCTTTACCTGTTCGCTGCCTGGACGGCATAGAACTCGGGACTGACTCGACGGGTCTCCCCGCCTCGTCTTTTTCCCAGATGAACCCCATCACTGGTGTTTCCTCCAAGGACTACAAGGGTACCGGAATGGTCGACACCGGTGCGTTCTCAGTCTCCTCGCGACTTCTTGGCTCTTGCCTGAACCTTGGCTAACGAACGATGTGCGCCTCTTGACACACATACAGGTCTCTTCCCCAAGTCGTTCCCTTAGGTGCAGCCAGGAGTCTTGGCTCTCGCTCGCTCGGACAGATATCTGGGAGGAAACGAGGCGGTTGGTTGGCTGGGCTTGGCTCGGAGGTGTGTGTCCGTCGCATAAGGGTGGCGTCCGTAGATACAAAGCGTTCTCGTTCTCTGGTGGTACGGCCCGCTGTGTCTCGCTCGCACAGTCGCTGTCTGCTGTGCATGGTCGTGAGCGTGAGAGCAAGGCGGAGGCAAGGGTGCGTCCGGCGAGACTTGGCGTCGATGATGGACTTGGGACACGTCGGACCACACGCACGGGTTGACCTCTGGGACGGACGACTGGTGCGGAGAAGGCTCGTCCGGTTACTCTCCCCTGTGGTGTCGTCCTACTTGCGGAGTTTCCTCCCTCCCTCAAGAGAACGAGCAGGGGTGAGGGGTTATTTAGGACATGTCGCATACAAACGGGGAAATCACGGGAGAAAAGCAAAGAGATGCCCGGCTGGTGACAGCCAGGTTCTGCTGCGCCGCCTCCCCGAGACAGACCTCGGGACGCATCCCCGAGGGCTGGGAATCTTCGGGAATGCGTAGAGCTAGAACGGGAGGAAGGAAAGAGAAGAAACGGAAAGCGATGTAGGGAGGGAAACGGGGGACGAGATGTGCACGTCGATCGCTCGCGCCTCAAGCTTGCCGAGGACGACAGGGACGACAGGGACTTCTTAAACGATGGGCGCCTCATCCTCTGGGCGAGCGAGAGCCGTGCAAGTGAGAAAGGGATCAGCCAAATGTAATTGGTATCGGAGGAAAGAAAGCGCGACGGGCTCAACTGGTGAGAATGCCTGGGTTCGGGTGCGCCACCATCGTCAGCGACGGCCTTCTTTTCTCTTCCTGGCAAGGTGGATCTTCACACTACGCACCATGGCTCACCAGCTCTTCGGGAGCCGGGCGGGCACTGATTTTGTGCTCGAGCGTATTCTATGCCATCGGGAGAAAAATCAGCGAATGCGGAGCAGCAGGTTGGGTCAAGACTAGTGCAGCGCGGCACCGAACGCACCGCGAGCTGGGCGTGCTTCAGAGCCTCAGCCTGGGCCTGGAGGACCGGGGAGATCCTGTCGTCCTGGGAAGGAAATAAATACGAAGAGAATCAGTCCCTCAATGTTGAAGCCCTGCAGGGAGTTCTCGGTCGGTCCTCGACCTGCATCAGGGCCGCATCCGTCTCCCCGCCGTCGCTCCCGCACACACACACCAGAGGACGGAGAAGGAAGAGCTTTACCACCACTCACCTTAAGGATACCCCTCTCCTGGAGCTCCTTCTTCTTCTCGGCCTTGTGAGAGCCAAAGAAGCCCTCGGCGAGCTGCTCCGAGGGCGACAAGGGCGAGCTGGCCTGGGGCGGCAAGGCCCGGGCGGTGGCGGTACTCGCCGATGTGTCGATGTGGACGGGGGGAATGTCGGACATAGCGATTGGGTGGGTGATGTGGAAGTTGGCTGATTGTGGACGGGAAGTATGCGTGAGGAGAGGCGATGGTGAAGGTTAGTGTGATGGAGCGAGAGAGAGAGAGAGAGGGGGGGGGGGGGGGGGGGTGTCTCCAGCTAAAGGTCAGGAGACTCACCCACCTAAGGGGAGTCGACGAGGCCGAGGCGGTCCTGCCGCAGGCGCCGACGACTTCTCCTTTCTCTCCTCGGCGAAGAAGTGAATGGCCATTGACCACCGACGACACTAGCCATGTCTTCTTTTGAGGTCTTCACCACCCTACGATACCAAGCGGATGGATCAGCGCGCGTCCGGGACCACCACATCCCGCTGTTCGCGCGACATGTCCGAAGGCTCCGCGATACGGACGCGTTCTACGCGTCGACGGGCAAGGGCAGCGCTCAGGCAGCGCCTGCAGGAGCCCGGGAAGGCGAAGACTGGGAAGCGGCGGTGGAGAGGGTCATCAATGAGGCCGTGGAGAGGGCGAGAGAATCGTTGTCGTCGCAGGAGTACGGGTGCGAATCGGTTGATTTCAGGGTGCGTCGAGTCGAGTGGCCTAATCGTTGCCAGATGGAGATTGACGGGTCTCCTCTCAGGTCAAGGTCTCCATCGGATCGTTTTCTAGCATCCCTCTACACTGCGAGGCGGTGCCATTGCCTCTCTCCACCCGTTCGTGTCACATGCGCGCTCACCCCCTTTCGCCTGACCGTGCGCGAGCTGATGTTGCACCGCACCGTTCACAGCTCCGTTCTACCCCAGCATCGCATCGATTCCCTCGGGCCCTTCATCCAAGACTACGCTCCCACGCATCTTGCTTTCCCCGCAACACATCCCTCCAGCGCCTGAAGATCTCTCAACCCAGACTCTCCTCCGCAAGACGACATCCCGCGGCATTTACACATACCACACCAGCCTCCTTCCCTCAACCTCTACCGGCAGCCCGGGGTATCAGGCTCCACTCCTTCACTCTTGCGAGGGCCTCATCACGGAGACGACCTTCGCCAACGTCCTCTTCCTTCCTCCTGGCGAAACTCGATGGCGGACGCCCAGAGCTGGGAGACCTGACGTGCCCTTCTTGCCCGGGTTGATGCGCGCCGAGCTGCTCGAGCGCGGGGAGATCGACGAGTCCGATATCAAGATAGAGGAGGCGAGGCAATGGGTCGCTGACAGAGGGAGGGTTGCGTGCTGCAATGCATTGCGGGGAGTGTGGGAGGTGCGGCTGATTTTTGAAGAGGAGCATGAGTGATGAACGGGGGATGCCATCATCTAGTGACTGCTGCCGGCTCCTTTGGAGGATCGGTATGGATGTCGTCCCTGGACGTCACTCCTGGATCACACGATGACTGGCGAAGGGAAGGTGGAACCAATCGAAGCGTGCCCGGTCTGCAAGTCAACGTTTCCGCCAGCCCGCTGCGCCAGCCTGAAGTCGCTCCTACCGAGCGATGCAATACTGATCGGAACGGAAACTCGCAAAGACCATACGGCCCCGCTCAAGGTTTCAACTTCGTTTCAGCCAGCTCCTCGGACGGCATGGCGCCTATGTCGAGAATCGCACTTTGCATGCTGAGCCCAAGCACGAGATCCCTCCCCGTGAGACCGTGAGGCGACGGCGTCTTGGGTGATTTGGGCGTTGCGCGAGGAGAATGACTAGAAGTGTGATCGGCGGTGAAAGCAGGGCGGGTTTGATGTGTGGTGACTTTGATGCTGAACTTGCTGTCATCGAAAG
The DNA here is from genome assembly GCA_951802195.1 of Tausonia pullulans. Lineage (NCBI taxonomy): Eukaryota > Fungi > Basidiomycota > Tremellomycetes > Cystofilobasidiales > Mrakiaceae > Tausonia > Tausonia pullulans. The sequence continues at coordinate 197,334 of OX637630.1, forward strand.
ATATGTCGGCGTGATGCTGGCGCAGAAGCAGCTTTAGCAGGCTTATCACGTTGTTGAAAAGCGAAGCAAGAACCCACTTTATGCAACTCGAACATCTCGAAAAGGATGATGGCGAGCCTCGTCGATCGTTGCCAAAAGTCGTCCTTCTCACTTGCTAGGTCTGTCTGCGAGCGTGAGGGATGGAGATCTTTGATGTCGAGTATCCGAGCCAGGACCATCACCCCGGCGTCGTCTCGACCAGAGAAGGGCTCGATGTCGATTGTCCAGCCTGCAGAGAGGAGGGGCGCAAAAGCGACCTTGATCTCGGCCTCTGGGACGAGGTGATTGCCCCCTTTGACGAGGGGATTGGGGGGATATTGAGGAACGGCACGACAACCGGTAAAGTCTGAGAAGGAAGGAAGTCGAAGAGAGCATGTCAGATGTACAGAACTATTGGCATCTCGGGTGTTGACTCGAAGGGATGCCCGAGCAAAAACGGCCGTGCTCACAGGTGCTTCGGCTGGTAGAGGTGGTGCGAGAGGATAGGGGGACGTCCGCCGAGATGGCTCGTGGGACCACGACTGTTGTTGACGCCATCTTTGGCGATAACGAGGGGCTTTTCGAAGAGATAGATTCGGCGGGGGTCTTGTCCTTCTTCTTCGGCCTCGGCCACGACTCAACCAGGGTCGTGACCACTGGCTTCTCCCTTGGCCGCAGCTCGATCTTAATCCTGCGTCCCGACGTCTGATCTATCACAATCAATGGGGGCACCCAGGTGGGGTCTTCGTTCCAGATTTGTTGCGCGATCCGGTTGAGAGAGTTGACCGCAATCTTGGTCTTTATGAGAAGATTGGCCTCGAGACGGGTTTTGCGCTCTGCAAAGAAGGCGAGCTTTTCCGGAAGAGAGCTCGCAAAGAAGTTGTCCCATGGGCGGATGCTCGAGGTGGCAGAGTTTGTCGATGCATCGGGTGGCGGCGCTAAGAATGAGGGAGGAGGGGGGCTCAGGGGACGCGGATAGACGAGAGGAATCGACAGCGGCAGGACACACGGGGAAACCCTCCAGCGGGGCGCCCGTTCAAGGGAGTTACGGCCTGAGAAGGCTCAGACTCTTCAGCTTGGGAGAGCGGCGGCTCGGTTTTGGCGTCGGATGCCGCGATCGCAGTGGTGAAGTATGACTTGCGGCCAAGCGTGGAGGCCAGGAGTTGGACGCGATGTGAGGGGAGGGCGCGAGCGGGGACACGAAGAAGAGAGCCCCGTCGAAGAGACAGCAAACCAGTCGGCCGCGTTCGCAGCGCAATGAGAGCGAGAACAGAGCTGCCAGATTGAGCGAAGTGGGAGGCCAACATGCCGGTCGAGAGAACAGGTGGTTGTCGGGGGAAGAAAGCACTGGCCAACGCGCGTTGACTGACGGTCTCCAGTGGGCTCCAAGGCCGAAGCGCTTTGACAGGTCGACAGATGAGAGTCCAGCCGGGCGAGGGAACGCTGTCCTCTCGTGGGGGCCATGTGACTCTCTCGTATATATCCTGTCTATGAAACTGCCGTCCTCAGCATTTCCAGGATAGCGCTCAACTTCGACGCCCGCAGTAGCAAGGGTTCAAACATTCTTCTCGCTGCGCTCGATGCGCCAACTCGCCACCATCTTCAGATGAGCAACCTGTAAGACTTAAGTTCAAACCTCTGCTCGCTCGACATCGCAGTTCTGTATATTTTGATCAATAAGCATCAATTATTGCCTCTAGCCAGCGATGGTGAGCGCCTCCACCCCCTCCGCTGCCTTCGACGCCTCGCCTTCATCGGGGACTTCATCGACCGATTTGCCCTTCGCCGAAGGGGATGATTCTACCCCATCGTTTGCTCCAGAAGAGGTCCCCGAGGTCTCCAACTCCCTCAGCGCCTTGCCGATGCCAAGCTCCAGCCCGAGGAGGATCTTGGCTGCGTTAGGGTGTGCCGTCGGCGAGGAAGACGGGACTGTGAGGGAAGTGGGGAGATCGAGGGAGAGGAAGATCTGAGACTGGAGCTTTCTGGCTAAAGACGGGGAAGTATGATCAGACAAGGGACCAGGTACGGGGGGGAGACGCCGAGATGGCAAGGCAACGCACCGAGACGCGTCGACATCGGGAGCGCAAGATCGGCTGCGCCAGATCGGAAGAGGGGTGTACCAACCGCAGGCCTCGTCTTCAGCCGAGCAAAAACAAGGGAAGCATTGCGTCAGGGGCTAAAAGGCAACGGCAAGTGAGACAGATATAAAGGGCGCACCCCCAGGGGAGGCACAGCCGCCGACCAGTCTGTACCGAGCTTCACGGACGAGGCCCTCCCATCTGAGGATGAAGCTCCCACCCAGAGGAGGTAGGACATCTTGGATGATGAGGCGAGCTGAGTGACGTGCAGAATGAAGGATGGCGTCGACGGATTCGCGTCGACGGCGGGGATGAGGTGCGTCGAGGTTGAAAGGAGGGCTGCTGGCGACATGGCTGCCATGGCGGTGTTTAAGCAGAAATACAGAGAGAGAAAGAGGAGAAGGCAGAAGAGGGTGCTAGAGTTCGAGAGGCTCGTCGGACTGGTGAGCGTCACACACACAAAGGGCGGTCGCGTCGATGAGAAGGCGAGCCTGGAAAGGGTCGGCGGGCGGGCGGGCGAGCATACAACGACGCGGGTGCGCCGCCGACAGGCGACGGAACATCGTCGCCTCAACCACCAGCACCAGCACCATCGACTTCAACTCCTCCCGCCGCCGCTTTCCCCTGAACGGCAGCATCCTTTCGCCCTCCTACTTTCCGCCCACACCAGGCAGAGAGTTAAAGAGAATCCCCATCCTCCAAGCGCAATGCAGCAGCCCTACGGCTATCCTTACTCCACGACGCCTCTCGGCAGCCAGCCGGGCTTGGGTGCCTCCCAACAGCAGCAGTACCTCCAGCAGCAGCACGCCCAGCAGCAGCAGTACGCGGGCGGAGGATCCTCTCGCAATAACCCCTACCCACCGTCAAGCATTTTCCCCCAGAACCTCTCCCTGCCGCCTTCGTCTACTTCACCAGCGTCGGGGCTTGCTCGGCACCACTCGCAGCAGCAGCACCTTCTCCAGCAGCAGCAGCAACAGCAACAGAAGCAACATTCGCAGTTCCAACAGCTCGGTGGCCCGCCCCCAGGGTCGCAACACCACGGTGGGAACCCGGCCTCGGCGCAGGCCGCCGCCCAGCAGGCGTACCTCCTTCACCAGGCCCAACAGGTGCAGGCGCATCAGAATCAGCTGGCCCTCTTGGGGTCCAACACCTCTCACGACGGCGGCAGCCGGAGCCGTGGAGGCGATGATCGACCGGAGAAGAAGAAGAAGAGCAAGACAGTGAGTCGGCCGCCTCATCTCGACGCGTCGCGTCTTTCTCATCCGCGAGATCTGCTGCGTCTCTGACATGCGTATCCTTGTGCCCGAACAGAGTCGGTCAGAGTTCTACGCAACGCCTCTAGAACGCGAGCAAGAGGCCCTCGGAGATGCCCTCGATGGGGTCCAACCGGCCTTGCTCGCTGGACGTCGGTACGCGAAGAACCACGCGCTTATGGCCGAGATACTTGGTGGACCAGAACGAGCCGGTACGTCTTCTTTGCTGGCCCTTGGATTTATTCTCCTGGAATTAGCTGCTGATTTGTGGTGGGGGCATATTGTCAGTCGATGTACCTGAGCAAAGCAACCTGCCGACGACTTCAGCAACACCTTCGTACACAATCACGGAGCTCGAAACGCGACTGGTAAGTGGCAGTGGCCTCCCTCTCCTCTCCTCCCTTTCTTCGTTTCTGCTTTGACTCTTCCTGAAATTGACATCTTTTCGGCCACTTCCAACAACAGGCTCAAGTCGAACAGGAAACTGCCGAGCTTCCAGAGCGCCACGCCCAGCAGCTCCGGGAGACGCGCGAGGGCTTCGAACGCGCCGCTGCCACCGCCGGATGGCGCTCTCGAGGCGGTGAGGGCGGTGCCCCTAGCATAAACGCCGCGGCCAACATCAGCGGCGAAGCGGCAGCGGAAGAGGAAGAGGAGGAGGACATGGACAGGAAGGCCGGGGAAGATTCGGCCGAGAAGGAGGCAAATGAGGGAGAGGAAGACGGGGACGGAGACGAGGAGGGAGGAGACGTTGCCATGGAGGAGGAATCTGCTGAAGAACCAGCACTGGAGTTCGCATGGGAGGCGAAGGCTGAGATATCTGCTGGCTCAGAGGTGGCGGCGCCACCGGCGGAGGAGAACCCGAAGGCCGCGGTGTCGACAGAAGGGAACAATGAGGGCGAGACGACGCAGGTGGAGGACGAGCCTCCATCTGCGCCGGCAGAGGGGAAGGGGGAGGTGGATCAGGGGAGAGAGAAGGAGGAGTACAGAGCGGAAAAGGCAGAGGAGTTTTCCGGAGCCTCCCATGACCCGATGGAAGAGATGGAGGAGGATAAGGAGAAGGAGAAGGAGGAAGAGAAGGAGAAGGAGGAAGAGAAGGAGAAGGAGGAAGAGAAGGAGAAGGAGGAAGAGAAGGAGAAGGAGGAAGAGAAGAAGAAGGAGGAAGAGAAGGAGGAGAAGGAGGAGAAGGAGGAGAAGGAGGAGGAGGAGGCAAAAGAGACCGAGGAAAAGGGCGAGGAAAAGGAAAAAGAGGTAGTTGAGGAGGAGAGGGACGCCGAGGAGATCGCGGCAAGGGAGAGCGAAGAGAAGGGTGAGAACACGGGCAAGGATGGGGAGAAGAAAGCTCTAGAGGAGGAAGACTCGTCCAGGGCTTGATGATGCAGATGCCATCTGTCTCTCCGATTCCTCAGCCTTGTGAAAGATCACTAGCGGTATGCTTTTTCGGAAAATTGGAGGCGAAACGGGATACTATCACGTGCACAAATGGAGGAAAAACGGAGGGACAGGGGAGCCTGGCCAGCCTCGCATGCCGGGTCAAGGGATGAAGCGAGAAGGGAGCGAGCGGGCGATCGAAGAGATAGAGAAGGCGAAGGACATGCAAGGCAAGGAGGGATCAAAGTCTTCTCTGGAAGGGGATGGATACAACCTGTCAGATCGAAACGGATAACAGGGGCGGCGAACCAGCACACTCGCGCGCGCAGCCCAAGAGATCGCAGATCGCAGCAAGTCAGGAATCAGGACATCGACTGATGCGGCACCCTACCTTCCAGCATGAAAGTACAGAAAATGGGCGAGTGGGGTCCATCCCTCGCCTCATCGCCCTCCTTCCCATAGCTCTAATGGAGACTCGCTCACATGGCGTCGGACGGGCGAGCGACCCGGTCCGAAGAGCGAAGAACGAGCGCTCTCTCTTCGCGTCAAGGCCGTCGCATTCAGCGCAAGGGACACGGAGCTCGGGGAGAGCAGGCAAAAAAGCACAGCTCCCGACTGAGACACGCCGTCCAAATACGAAGAGGCATGGAGAGGAAGAGGAGGAGAAGGAGGAGGAGGGGGGAAGAAGACGGCATTGAGGCAAACAGTCTGAGGGCTGTCGCTCCCTGCCTTCGGGACCGGCCCGGAAGGAAGGAAACGGCCGTCTTCATGAAGCCCCCTCCCTCCTTGCTTTCCTCTCCATCCTGATCAAAGCAAGCCCAATCCCATCTGATGGCTCCACAGGCCAGATTGAGTTTGACCCTCCCCGGCGGCCGGCGAGCAAGACGAAGCCGCCTAGAACTCACTTAGTGCTTCGATGCCGCGAGCTGCTCGACCCCCTCGGCGAGCTTCGTCTCCATGCTCCGGTGGTCCTCTCCGTGGCCGTAGTTGTCCTTCGGGGCGCCATAGACGTACTTGCCGAGCGGGCCGTGGTTGATAAGCTCGTCGAGGAACCAGTAGACCATGAAGGAGGCGAGCGCCGGCTTGAACACGCGGTTGTAACTGGGCACAGTGGACAAGTCGCCCGTTCGTGAGCGACGGCGACGCAAGGGCAGGAACGAGCAGTAGAGACTCGAGAGACGTACGTGAAGGCACGACCACCGACGAAGGGAGCCTGGTAGCGGAAGGCCTCGCGGCGCTCCCAAGGGTTGCGCTGGATGAGGGTGAGCGACCAGATGGATGGACGACCGAGTCAAACAGGATGGCATGGCCGGGAAGGACGAAGGAGGCGCAAGGACAAGCCGCGATAAGCCACATGACACACGACAGACTCGGACTAGCGAACGAACCCAGTCTTGGTGGACGCGAAGCAAGGACGTCGGGCGCATCGGTAGGTAATCGGGGAGGTGGTGGTCGTCGAGGGCGGCGGCGAGGTGCTGGGCAACGAGCCAGGGGAGCGAGGGATGGAGGCAACTTGGAGCGCTCGCACTGGTCGCCCTCAGTCGTCCGTCGTTCGTCTGACATCAACATCTCCACAAGCTCTAGCTCTCTCTCTCTCAAGAAGCTCGTTGACATCTTCGCACCGATACAGGGCAATGCGCGAGCGGCACGAAGCAACGAGACCAAGGGACTCTCGAGGGTTGTTCGTGACAGGAGAAAACGCCAGGAAGAGAAGTCCCGGTTTGCTTTTGATGACGGATGGAGGTGGCCCCTTCAAGTGATATTCGCTGGGGGGCATACGGCTTGGGTTGACAAGAAGCAAACTGAAGCAACTGGACATGAATAGGTTTGGGCCCAAGTTGGAAGGTGACGAGAGCGAGCAGCGAGCGAGCTGTCCCCGTCCCACTATCCCTCTACGGCTCACAACCCAAAGCGTTCCCAGCGAGACTGGGGCATGTGTCAAGACTACTATCAAGCTTGGAGGTAGGTACAGCATCCAATGGCTAGCGAAATCAAGAAGTTGCTCTTCCACACTTTAGTATGACTTCCGGCCTGTGAGAAAGACGGAGGGGAAGAGATCTGGGAGAGCCGAAAATGCCAGACGAGTGCGATGTCAATAAGGAAGGTTGCTAGAACAAGCAGGAGGAGGGAGAGGAGGAGTAGGAGGAAGAGGAGACGGAGGAGAGGGAGGAGAGGGAGGAGGGGAGGAGGACGGATGCGGCGACCCAAGGGGACGGGGACTGACAAGGAAGTGTGGTTGAGGAGAAACGAACGAGGCGAGGTACGGTTCCCTGAAAAACGACGAGGAGTCGCCGGGACCGTCGGGAGGCGGAGCGCATGGACCGCTCTGCTGGTCTCCCGCCTTACGTACGTACACCTTGTGCCGTGGCACTCCCTCCCCGGGCACAGTGACCAATGCTTGGAGTACCGCCATGGTCCTCGCCAAGCTCATTTGATGTTCGTACTGTCTAGGGGCTGAGCTGCTTGTGGGAGTTTGGTGGCAACAGAGCTACCCGTGGCGTTACGTGACTGCACGAGACACGGCGACGAGCGAAAGGAGGTGGAGGTTAACCTCGCGTTCGCACCCCTACCCCGCCGTCAGTGAGAGTCATTATCAACCTCGATCCATCCCCTCCGTCCTGCCCGGCACAGTCGAGTACTAGCACTCACCGCGGAAAGCTGGCATCATGATCTCTAGACCAGGTCAGTCTCAGTCCAACCCCGGAGGGCCCGGACGTGAGGGAGAGAGAGGAAGGGAGAGCGAGCTGGGCGAGTCGTTGACACGCCGTCCTCCACCTGCTTCCACTCCACCTCCAGGCCACTCTTCTCTCCGGCAGTCTACAACGGCCTACCGTCCCTCGTACAAGGAGCCCGCAGACGACGATGACTTCGTTTCTGACCCGGAGAACCAGTCGGACCTCGACCTCGACGACATCGACTTCGAGTCTGCCGACGAAGGCTCGCCGCCTCCACTCTCCGCTCGCTCGCGCAAGCAGCCGCCAGCAGCGTCAGCGTCCTCAGGGAAGGCAGGTACCATCAACCTCTCAGCTCTCGCGCGACGGGTCAACTCGGGCTCGACGACGGCGGCGGCATCGTCGCCGGCACCTGGCGGCGGTGGTGACGCGATGGAGTTCGGGGCAGGCGAGGGGGGCGGGGACCTGCTCTCTTCACTCTTCCAGCCTGAGCTCGATCTCGCAGATCTTAGACTCAAGCCAGATCATGCAGCTCGGCCGCTCTGGATTGATGAACGGGGGACTATCATTCTCGAGGGCTTCAGCCCGATCGCCGAGCAAGCTCAGGACTTCCTCGTCGCCGTGGCGGAGCCTGTCTCGAGGTAAGTCGATGTCGAGGTAGCCACGCGTGCGGTCTGGCTGCTTGTTGTTGAGAAGGCTGGGATCTGGAGACGGGCAGTCGTGCGGTAGCAAATACTGATACGAACGTGTGGTCACACACATGCGTTGTCGCCTTCTCCAGACCAGCGTTCATCCACGAATACCTTTTGACCGAGTACTCCCTCTACGCCGCTATGTCGGTTGGTCTCGAGACGGAGGACATCATTGAGGTCCTGAACCGCCTCTCCAAGGTGCGCCAACTCCTGGAGACATTCGCTGCCCTCCTCGACTGCATGACTGACTGACCCCTTTCGAGCTGTCTCCTCAGATCCCTATCCCTCCGGTGCTTCTCGACAACATCCGCGCATGGACGGCGTCGTACGGCAAGGTCAAGCTCGTTCTCAAGCACAACCACTACTACCTTGAGTCCTCTCAACCTGAGATGCTTCAGCGGCTCCTTCGCGATCCTGTCATCAAGGGCGCCAGGGTCGACGCGTCGGCGGAGAACGAGCAGCAGCAGCCGGCCCCAGGGCAGGCCGGGGAGGATGCCGTCGTCGGCCGCGATCAGGCGCCGAGACGGGCAGGTCTCGTCATTCCAGGGACTCAAGCAGCGAAGAAGGCGAGACTAGATGCGCTGGTCGGGTCGACAGCTTCGTCGGGGTGGGCGCGAGAGGCAAGCTCGACGCCGCTGCCTGTTGGAGATGCCGAGCGGAATGATCCGGATGGCGTGAGGGCAGCGGTGCGGGAGGAGGATGACTTCTTTAAAGGCGTCACGGTCGGGCTCGACAAGGGTGCGTCTTTCCTCTGTCGCCTGCATCTCGCTGGAGGCCAGGCGCGGACCAGCACTGATCTAGCGGCTGGTCAACCGACAGACGACCAGCTCGACGAGGACGAGGACGTCCATACGTTCGAAATCAAGCCAACCGATATCGAAGTGCGTCCTGCAATCTACACTCGTTTTCTGATGGTCCAGCCGGCTAAACGCTTTGCCTCTCGATCACTCTCAGACTGTGAAGAAGCGCTGCAAGGATATAGAATTCCCCGTCCTGGAGGAGTACGACTTCCGAAACGACCAAGTCAACGCTGATTTGGAGATAGACCTTAAACCCGTCACGGTTATTCGGCCGTACCAGGAGAAGAGCTTGAGCAAGATGTTCGGAAACGGGTGCGTCCATGAGAGACAAAAAGGCTGAGCTGATGAGCTGAGATTGAGCGGATGCGACAGCCGAGCACGGTCCGGCATTATCGTCCTGCCCTGCGGAGCTGGAAAGACGCTCGTCGGTATCACGGCCGCGTGTACGATCAAGAAGTCAACGCTCGTCCTCTGCACATCTGGGTACGGCATACCTTACTTGATTTGATTTCTGGCCAAACGGGGCCGAGGAACGCTGACCTGTCAACCTCTCATAGAGTCTCTGTTATGCAGTGGAAGCAGCAGTTCCTGCAGTGGTCCAACATCCAGGACAAGCAGATCTCGGTGTTCACGGCTGATGAGAAGGAAAAGGTATGTTGTGCTGCCCACTGTTCGCTCGCTCCTTCTTTGGTTGATTTGAGGCCTCCCCCCTCCCCCCTGTGCAATCCCGATCTGCAGTTCACCGGCGCCGCCGGAATCGTTGTCTCCACTTACTCGATGATTGCCAACACGTCAAAGCGCTCGCATTCGTCGGCCAAGATGATGGAGTTCCTAACCTCGCGCGAGTGGGGCTTTCTCTTGCTTGACGAGGTCCACGTCGCTCCAGCAAACGTCTTCCGGCGAGCCGTCAGCACAATCAAGACTCATGCCAAGCTCGGACTCACAGGTGCGTGCAACATGTCAGCTTATTGCGCACGATATCGCTGACCAACTTGGCCTACAGCGACGCTCGTTCGTGAGGACGACAGGATCACGGATCTCAACTATCTGATTGGACCCAAGCTGTATGAGGCCAACTGGATGGATCTCGCCGCGAAGGGCCACATCGCCAACGTCCAGGTCTGTCATTTTCTTAGATCTAGGTGGGCCCGATTCTATCTAAACTGATCTCGTTTGAATCCCTAGTGCGCCGAGGTCTGGTGCCCGATGACCCCTGAGTTTTACAAGGAGTATCTTCGCGAATCGGCCCGTAAGAAACTCCTTCTGCACTGCATGAACCCGAACAAGTTTCAGTCGTGTCAGTTCCTCATCGACTTCCATGAGCGGCGCGGCGACAAAATCATTGTCTTTTCCGACAACGTCTATGCATTGGAGGTAAGTCCCATCTTCTTCACTCCAACGGAATGACCTCAATGGACTCCGCGATGCAGACTGATCTCGGAACTGCTTGTAGATGTACGCAGTCAAGCTCGGCAAGCCTTTTATCCACGGAGCGACTTCGCAGGTCGAGCGCATGCGCATTCTTGACCGGTTCCAGAACGACCCGCTCGTCAGCACCATCTTCCTCTCCAAGGTGTGCTTCCATTTATTTTCTCTGCTGGCTCGGCTTCTCTTGTGTCCTCATTAAATCCTTTTCCACAGGTCGGAGACACGTCAATCGACCTTCCCGAGGCGACGTGCCTTATCCAGATTTCCTCCCACTTCGGGTCTCGTCGTCAAGAGGCGCAGCGGCTAGGTCGAATCCTCCGTGCCAAGCGGAGGAACGACGAGGGTTTCAACGCCTTCTTCTACTCCTTGGTCTCGCAGGATACAACGGAGATGTTTTACTCGACCAAGCGTCAGAAGTTCCTGGTCGACCAAGTGAGGGAGCTGATCCCGCTTCCTTTCACCCGAGTTCATCGAGCCTTAACGCTCAACTCCGTTTTTCTAGGGATATGCCTTCAAGGTCATCACTCGGCTCGAGGGTATTCAAAAGATGCCCGGCCTTGTCTTTCCGACCACTAAGGAGCAGCTCGAGCTTCTCGAGGGTGTCCTGCGCCAAAACGAGAGCAAGGCCGACGTCATCTCCGAAGAGCGTCACCACCACTCTTCATTCGCTGGAGGGAAAAGGTGGATGCTACAACATGTTTGTCTATGGAAACACAGAAGCTGATCGTGATTGGCTCGCAACCAGGGGACGCGATGGTGAGGGCGACATGCCGACGGCCAAGCGCAGCGTTGGTTCGATGGTCGGCCTCAGCGGCGGCCAGCACATGTCCTATGTCGAGACTAACAAGAGCGTGAAGTACGACTTTTCTCTTGATCCCCCGCTTCTCTTAACTGGATGGGCTGGATTAATGATTCACCGCCGGCATGAGCAGCAAGGCGATCCTGAAGGACGCTTCGAGGAACAAACTCTTCAAGAAACGCGACCAGGCCAACAAAGTGAGCCCCCTCTATCTTTTACACATTCGCGCCCTTTAAAGAAAGGAAAGCCGCTGACCTGACAACGCTCCAATGTTCCTCAGGCGTATCGCAAGGAGCAGGCACGGAACGATTGACGAGTGCCCTTTCATCTCCGGCCTTCCTTTCTCTTCCTTCATCTGCCATCTCGCAGCATTCTGTAAACATCATTTTTCCATTTCGTCTTTATATCCTTGTCTCCTTATCATGTTGTTCTCCTGTGACCGCATTTGTGTACTGTGTGCACGGACAAAAGCCATTATCACAACGTCTCGAGGACCCTAGGTCTCATTCTGCCTTCTCGTGCGCCTGTTTGGCGAGCGAGCCCCTTGCAACAAACGGCAAGCCCCAACGTCTCTGGAGGTACCAATCCTCCTCGGGTTCCTTGAGCGTGAGGCAGATGACTAGAAGAGTTGGTCAGTTGAAATTGACCGACAGACTGTGCTCGGCACAAAAGGACTCACATCCAGAGCCGGTGATACAGTAGAAAGCGGCGAGTCCCCTGGAGGAAGAAGCCACCAAGTCAGAAGCGGCGGACGTGCGAAGGTTCTCGGCGCGTTCTTACCCCGTGAGAATGTGCTGAGGTCAAAAGCAGCAGCTTGTCAATGGTGAGAACCTACCGCAAGCATGCGACTGCCAAGACGTACCCAATACGAATGGCCTTCGAGCAGCAGCTCCCAAGGCATACCCAGTCGGACCTTCCATGGGCGAAGATAGCTGTCGCAGGCGAGGCTGTCAAACGAGCGAAGCCAAGGAGAGAGATAGGTCAGCACTCAGATCCTACGCCGCGCCGACTCTCGCCTGCCTGCCTCCTCTTACTTGTCGACGTTCCAGATCTGGTTGATAAGAATAGCGCCGTTAGACCACTAAGTATATTATCATTTGGGAAGCGCCACTGAATCAAGCACACAACGCACCGCGAATCCTGTTAAGAAACTGGCAACGCCACGCTTGAACAAGCCGACGGCCTGGGCCCGCTGAGCATTCTTGCCCTCGAGCCTCTTGTCAACATGCAGGAGGTAAGTGATTCGAGCCGTGCCGAGCGTGACCAACAGACCGAAGCCGACTTCGTGGAGCGTGGGAGAAAGGCCCGCGAAACTGTCATGACCAGACCGGGGAGATGAATCAGCAAGAGGGCCGTGGACGGATACAGTCGGATGACGGGAACGGACCATGAAGCTGCCACGAGCGCATTGAACAGAACGAGGACGAATGTGAAGGGGCTGAAAATACGCTCGTGATATCCCTCATCCGTCTGATATGTAGAAAAAAAAAGGCAGGACAGCCAAGGTCAGACAGGGCCGCTAAAGCAGGAAAGGACCATTATGAGCCCCAGTGTACCTCGAATGCGCACCAGACCAACGCAGATGTCGCTAGAATCATCGGGACCTGAAAGAAGGTGCAAAGCAGATCACGTCAACGCGTATCCCGTCAGCCCAGTCAGGCGAATCTATTAAGAGATCCGAGCCGACTCGTGTGCGGTCAGTCCTATCCGTCGACACACCTCATCGAGCACCTGCGCGACATGGGTGAGGGTAGTGTGGAAGAGTGCTGATCCGAGGCTGATCATGAGGATGCCCCCAAAACAGAAGCTCATCCGCGCCGGGAGACGCTCGCGGTGCGCTTGGAGGAGTCCGAGGATGGCGAGGACCACACCAGGTCCATTTGAGATCGTGTTGACGAACTCGGCGATGTAGGGACTCCATGTGTAGTTCTGATGGCTCGGGGAATCAGCGGGAGACTCAAGCGGAAGTCAAGGACTACCTGTTCTATGCTCCTCGTGAGGGCATTTGTGAAAGCAGGGGAGTCTAGACGCTCATGAGTCTAAAGATGGACAGGTAACTACCTCTTCACACCAGTCGATGGACGCTGATGGGCGGGCGGGGAAGGGTTATCGGGGGAGACCGTCGTGGCTACGTCAGCCCTTGCTTGTCTCTCGACCGCCTCCAGGTGTGGGATCGGTGTTTAGACGCACCGGTATGATTGCCGTAAACTTAAGAGTTCCAAGGACAAAGAAAAGGCTCGTCAGATGAGGATGACAGGGATCTCAAAGCAAGCCGGACGACACACCGCCGTGCTGCATAGAAGTGGAGAGAGGACGTCAGCTGGCGCACTGTTGGGGCTCAACGCAGCGTGGCCGCCTGGTCTTACTTGGGGTTGCCCAATACGAGAAGAGGGCAGACTCATGTATGCTCGAGGCCGGCGCTGAGGTTGTTGTTATTATGTGGTGAGGAGAAGTCAAGGTGGGTGGACGTTGGTGAATGACGAGGGTAAGACCGCTGCACGCCTAGCGAGCGGATCAGGAGCGGGAGATTACGCTGCCGTGATGGGTAAGCGCGCAAACGCACATCCGCCCTTCGCGGGTCATCCTTCCTCTGACGCCCCTCGCCCAATTGCAAAGGTTGCAGGCCAAATACATATGAAGGGAAAGATAGATCGTGGCATGGCATAAAATTCGTGCAAAGGGAAAAGAACATAAAAGCCAGGCGAGCGAGTAACGAGATTCTTCAATGACCTGAAGGGAGGAGAATGTCAACACACAAGGGGCGGAGTTTCTTGCAAAGGAGCGAGAAGGATGACTCACTGATGTACTGGACTGAACGGACATAGCAAAGCAAGACACAGCTTAGCAAGTAGAAGGCCGAAGTGTTCGCCAGGGAAAGAAACATGGAAGCGACGACGACTCACAAACGTAGCTGACTTCAGGCTGGTTGAGCTCCGCTCGGAGTAGGTCGTCGTGCATCTTGCCTAGGTCGGCGTTGGTGAAGTGGTTCCAACTGATAAATCGTGTGGCATTCAGCACGCGCTCGGAAGGTCTGTTCAGGTCGGGAGACAAAGAGGAGAGACCCACGAGCTCGTGTCACCGTAAAGCAGCGCTGGCGCCTTGACCATCTGCCTGTCGCCCTTGCATCGCTTACACTTGAAGTTGTCGTGGGTGTCGCAAAGCGTCTTCTCGTTGAAGAGGAAGAGCTCGCGGAGGTCATTCAGCGAGAAGTGCCGTTCGGTACTCTCAGCGTTGTCGTCTACGACGCAGGACGAGAGCGACTGCTTGTGGGCTCTGGAGACCGGAGGAGACAGGAGCCAGTCAGAACACAGATCTTCACGCACGTATACAACGCATCCCGCGTACTGTCTCTGGAAGACCTTCTCTTCGATCGTTCCTGTGGAAATGAACCGGTAGACAAAGCATTCCTTCTTCTGACCATCACGCCAGACTCGAGCTAGCGCCTGCTGGTCAGCCGCCGGATTCCAATCTAAAGACACAAGCATGCAGGATCAGTCAGTCATAGGTCAGCGATAGAGCACTCAGAGGTCGCATTGAAGTGCAACATCACTCACCGGGGTCAAAGAGAATAAGTCGGTTCGCTCCGATGAGGTTGATACCGCATCCTCCAGCCTTTGAACTGAGCAAGAAGACGAACTGCCCCCCGTCCGGGTCATTGAACTGGTCGACGAGCTTCTGGCGCTTTCCTATGGCCATAGTACCGTCGAGTCGGAGGCAGGGGTATCTTGCAAGTGTCACAGGAGGTTGTCTGTTAGTGAGTCGAGACTGAGAAAAGTGAGGCGACGACATACTTGTAATTGCGGCACATGCGGCTGAAGAGATCCAGTGTCTGAGTATAGTTGCTGATGAGGACGATTTTGTCGTTGGTCTCCGTACGCAGGCGATGCAGGAACCTAAGCAAGCGAGTACCAACGGTCAGCCCCATTATTTTATTTTATTTTTTTGGTAAGAAAGAGCGATTCGAGTCTACTCTTACCTCTCCAGAACGAGGAACTTTCCGCCGAGCATCGAGTCAACCTCGCGGCCCCTCTGTTTGCTCTTCAGATAGCCATCGGGCAGGAGAGCCTCGCAACCGGGTAGATCCTTAGGCAGGTCGAGCAGGTCCGGGTGGTTGCAGAGCTTCTTAAGGATGTTGATCGCCTTGAGCGGCTGAGATCCAGTCCCGCGAAGGAGCTTCTTGATTTCGGGTGATTTGATAAAGTGCCGGTAGAGGGCGAGTTGAAAATCGGAAAGCCCGCAGAAGACAACAGTCTCGTATTTTATTGGAACTGGGATGAAGGAGATAATTGGCATCAATCGAACGGGGCAAGCGCGGAGCGAAGGAGACATGAATGAGGACGCACGGTACTTGGAAAGGAGATCGTTCGTCCGGCGGATGATGAATTTGTTGACGAGGTGACCGAGGTCCTTCAGCTTCTGATCGCTGATCTCACGGTCCTTCTCGGTCGCGTCAGAGTCGCGTCCTCGGAGGATCCCAAGCTCAAAGTTCTTGCGGAAATCGAGCCGGGTGCCGAGGAAGCCCGGGTTGGCGAAGTCGAGAAGAGCGAAGTACTCGGACAGATCATTCTGCGAGTGGCAACGGCAAGTCAGTCGAAAATCGCATCAAGACTTGCACCTATATGAAGAATCTGAGCGCGCACCTGGACGGGGGTGCCAGTGAGGATGACGCGACGCTTGACACTGATTGCAGTGAGCGCCGTAAACGTGAGAGAGTCTAGGGATGAGGTTGTGGGTGAGTAACGCGTGAGCGGCCATTTTAAAATGTTTTCTGAGCCTTGAGAGTGACTGACCTGAGTTTTTGAGCCGATGACCCTCATCGGCGAGCAGGAGGCCGACCTCACAGCCTTTGAGCTCATCTGAGAGCGTTCGGAGCGTCTCGTAGGACACAATCATGACTGGATGGCGCAGATTGCATCAGCCTCTTTCGCGACAAAGTGCTTGGGAGTGGACATAGCTTACCCTGCTGAGTGACCTGTTTCCCCTTTGCAGAGACCCACCTCCTGACAGCGGGGATGAGTTCGGACTTACCGCCCTTACCGTCGACGGAGAGAGGGTTGATGGCGCCTTCGCCGAGCCATTTCACTGAGAAACCCGTCCCAGTTCTAGGTCAGCGCGATCGAAGGGAAGACACAAATAGGTCCAGCTCACCAAGCTCGTTGCCCCAGTTTTTTACGAGACTACTGGGGCAGACGATGATAGCTTTCTCGATCGTTGGCTTGCCTGCCGTGGGCGACTGGCGGAGGAGCGTCTGGAGAAGAGCAATGCACTGGAGCGTCTTGCCTGGAAGAGCATGCAATGATGCGTCAGCAGCCTCTTCTTACGGGAGGAAAGGTAAACGGGCACGGACCAAGGCCCATCTCGTCGGCCATGATGCAGCTGCCGATGCGAGATTGGAGGAGACGTGTCCGTCAGCATCTTTGTTTAACAGCTTGACTGTTCAGGACGAGATGCGGACCCAAATGTGTCAGGGGCGAGAAGACCGGTTGTACAGCGGTAGAGAAACTGCAACGAGAAGACGGGTTGCGAGTCGTTAGCGCAAATAAAGGAGTTTAAGGGGAGGTCCAAATATCCAAGGCGGACCTTGACACCCTCGACCTGATGCGGCCTCAGCACCTTGCTCAGCCTTGGGTCGATCACTACAGGCACCTTGACGCGCTTTTTCTTCTGACCCTCGCCCGAATCGATGCCGAGCATCTCCTTCAGGCTCTTATGTGGATTTGGGCCCTGGCCCTGGGCTTTCTTACGGTCCTCCTCCTTCTTGCTGAGAGCTTCCTCTTTCTCGCGTTCGAGTCGCTCCTCATCAGTCTCGACGAGATCGACCGTCGGATCGTAAAGCACGATCGCATGGTCCGCCATCGGATCGTGAAGTGGTCGAGGGACAAGGATCGGCTGGCGCCGAACTCCGAGCGCGACCGACGAGATAGCGACAGTGACCGTCTGGCCATCGCGAGTCATGGAGGGGATGGAGAAGCTGGAAAAACGCCATTTCAGATCAGGATCAACCGTAGTCTCGTTGATGGTGCTTCCAGCTAAGGTCTCGGGCCAGCTGGAAGGAGACAACTCCTCAGCTGACCGCCGCTGCACTTACCCCCTGCGGAAGACAGACTCCTTGTCTTTGGCGGCATAAATGGCGAACTTGCGGTTGACGTTGATCTCCGAGATAGGATCACCGTTCTCGTCGAGCTCGACGGGGGCGTTAATGGCGACCTTGGGGTTGATCCTGGCCTTCTTTTTGGCTGGGGCATCGTCATCGTCATCGTCGTCGCCTACATCGCCGTCTTTATACGAGACCTTGGTGCGCTGCCAGCGTCACTTCAGGGGATTAGTGACCTCCTTAGAACAATAAAAGCCGTTCAGAGTGGCGAGAGGCCATACCTTGCGCGGCGGGAGGGCTCGCTCCGGCCGCTTCAAGACGAGCGAGGGGACCTTAAACTTGCCCATGGACGGGACGCCGAAGCCGCCGCCGAGCATGCTCGATTCGCCGGACTTGCGGCGAAGCATCAGTAGCGAGGGAGGGCGGGAGGGGCCTTTAACGAGGGTGATAAATGAGGGTGGTGAGTAAAAGGCGAAGTTAAGTGGAGGTTGGGTGGCAAGGAAGGGCGGAGGATCGACCCGCGTCCTCTCTCGCTGGACCTGTCCCCCCCCCCCCCACCCCCCAAACCCCTCCCCCTTCCAGCGCGACGGACGCGTCTTAAAGTCGACAGAGACGCGACGCGTCGCGCATGGACTTCTCGTTCGCCGTCCGCTAAAACAACACGCATGTCGCTCTCGCCGGACTTGTAATTAAGAGACTACCGCAGGACACTAGCATGACGGATGCATCATCAGAATATCGTGAAAGAAACTACAGTGTTCCCCCATCCACCTGGAATTCTTTTTTCACCTTGCTTAGCCCGGAGCAAGCAATCACTGAACACCGGAACGTCAAGACTAGCGCGAGGCCCCGCTCCTCCCTCCTCAATCCCGACGGAACGCGTCAGGCGTAGAAGGCACAGCGGCTTGCCGGCACAACCACTAGGAAGAAAGAGAAGGCGCGAGTGATATCCAGGTTACGCAGGCTCGCGGGCGGGGCAGCCGTGACTACCCACGCGGGATGGGGGCGGCAGAGCCTCAACGAGAGACGCTGCTGGTGTCAGCTGTGATCTGTGAGGTATCGGCTACGCTCTCGGCGTCGATCTTGGCCTATGAAGAACAAGCAAGAAGCAAGCGGCGACCGTAAGCGAACTTTGGGTGTAGGGTGATGATGGACGGTGCTCGTCTTCTATGAGCCATGTCACTAACCTCCCGCATCAACTCTCCAAATTTGCCTGACCGTGCAACAAAAGGAAACGGTCAACATGCGGCGACACGTAATCGCTCCCGTGACGCGACGGCACACTCACCCCAAAGGGAGGCGATCGTTTGGAACCCGTGGCCAACACCGAGGGCCTCCTCGATTCGCCGATTGAGGGCATTGGCGTCGCTGAGCAAGTCTTCGAAGTCCTAGTATCGATAAGGAGATCAACTGTATGAGCGCAGGCACGTCCAGCGAAAGGTGTAAAGCGGAGCAGGAACGCTTCGACTGACGTTGGCGATCTCCTGGATAAGCCTTTCTTGCTCGCGCTCAAATTTGGATCGTCCATCAAAGGCCGCCGGGGCGTGGGACTCGTCTAGGGGCGCCATAAGAGCTGGGGCGATGGACTTGCGGTGCTCCATGGTGGTGTGGTGTAAGGTTGATACAGGCGAAAAGAGAGGAAGGAAAGCGTCGGCTGCGAGGCGAAGAGACTTGAGATGACTAGAGGAGGGGAAGAGTGTCGAGAGATGCAGCAGGGGGTGGAGAAAGGGAAATATCCAGTCGGGTTGATGATGGTTGGAGACGTTGAGAGACGCTTCCAAAGGGACGGACATGTTTCCTCCCCTCCACAGAAGGCACCGGGCCATGTGCGGAGGCTCTCTTTCAGAGCGCGGTTGTACTTGCCTCGCCGTCAACGTCAACCTCTCTCATTCTCCCCTCGTCGTCGCGTCCTCCTATGGTCAGCCTTTAGCCCAGCTTTGGTGCGCTTCGAGGCCTCGATGCTGAATCATACGACGCCTTCTCCTCTGCAGCTTCTCTTCTCGTTCGTGCCTCCACCTGCGTTGTCGCATCGGCCCCAACCTCTCTCTCCCTCTGCTTCTTTGGCCTGACATTCGTTGCTCACTCGCTTGCCGCCTTCTCTGGTTCAGTGTATTCAAGACGCTCACAGATCAAGGTGAGCCTCACGCTTCTGCCTTCTTTGGAGCATCCACACCGTCCTCGCTGCCTTCTTACTTGCACCTCGGCGTTCGACAGAGGTTACCGTCGAGCTCAAGAACGATCTCTGCATCACGGGCATCCTCCGATCGTGCGACCAGTTTCTCAACATCCGGCTTGACGCCATCAGAGTCCTCGACCCGGAAAGGCACCCCCACATGGTGCGTTGAGCCTCATGTGCCTCGCCAAGCGCGTCACCGTTGCCCTGCTTTGACAACTACTTTCTGCTCGCTGTTATGTCACTTTAGGCAACCGTCAAGAACTGTTTTATCCGTGGATCGGTCGTGCGCTATGTGCAGCTGCCTTCCCAGACAATCGACACCGCCCTTCTGGAGGACGCGACCCGGAGAGGTGGGTCATTTGGACAGTGGCGCCGCCCCTTCTGTCGCCCGCCCTTGACTGACGATGTCTGGTCGACCCATTCTGGCAGAGGCTGCCTCAGCCAACAAGCGATGAGATGCTAGCCCTGGGCGGGTCCGAGATGATGTCGAGATGCGGCCGCGATGGACAGGAGGAGAAATGTGTACGATCGTCTAAACCAGCTTACCTTTGGGATCCAATCAACGACTTTAAGCCTGGAAACATCGTCATTGTGAACGGGCCAGCGCCTCTGAGTCCAATGCCATAGTGTATGTGAGAGAAAGCTACACTCTCTCGACCCTGCAAACTTTGGCTGCCTGTTTGCCAGACGCTCGAGGCCTTATCGAGTCCTAACAACACCGATTCCGCTTGGCTGATAGCGAGGCTGGATGGAGTAACTATGCCGCCTAATCCTTCTGCTGTGCAAGAGCGTCTATACAGAAGAGAGAAAGAGAGAAGATCTCCACTTGGAGTTCCACATGGAGTGAGCGAAGACAAGGCGGTCCAGGCGACCCGTCGGGCGCGTGAGGCGCTGGAAGAGCGAGACGCGTCTTCTCCCCAACCCCTCACCACTTTCGACCGACAACCGACGGCCCACGACCCAGAAAGGGCATGGTAAACATCTCGGACATCAAGGCTGAACTCAAGGCGTGGGAGAGAGACTTCAAGCTTCAGCATGGCACGCAGCCGACCAAGAGCGACATCAACGACTGCCCGACCATCGGTGAACTCACGCTACTTGACGTTGATGTGTTCTCGCCGTCGACTGACATTTGCCTACCCAACTGACACTTTCACTCTCTCAAGCCGAGAAATATCGCATTTACAATCGATTCCGGAAGGATTCAGGCTCCCAGTCCCAAGGGTCCTCCGTCATACGTTCCGCTGTGGTTGCCTCCTCCTCCTCGTCCACCTCGGCGGCCCTCCCACCTCTCAGCTCGACGCATGCCTCTACGGCCATCTCCCGTGCGTCATCAGCGTCACTTCACCAGAAAGCCGGAATTCAACCGGCCTTAACTTCATCTCCGGCTCGCCCTTCGACGTCGAACGTCTTGCTCTCGACCCCCAAGAAACGCCGAGCGCCGACGCAGGCCAATCCGTTTCTCGAATCCCCCTCCAGACAGTCTCTCCCTTCAGATGGCTTGCCCTGCAAGGCCACCGCTCTACCTGTTATCACCTCTCCGGTCGGCCTCACGTCCTCGTCATTCGTCTTTGCTCAATCCCCATCCAAGCTTCGGGCTCTCATCTCTGCGCATTCGTCTACCGGCTCGCCGAACGACGCGTCTTCCCTCAACGCGTCGGTTGGGGATGGCTGGACCCCCAGGACCAGGGCTCGGAAGCGGCTCCGAGGGGAGACGACCGGTTCCCCTCACAAGGCTGTCAGGAGAAAGGTTGCGTCGTCCAGCCCTCCGCCGGGTTCCTCGAGAGGGCGCGTTCGAGGGGGAGGTCTCGCTGTCGCCCGCTCGCGATCGCCTACGTCTCGACGCGTTGACTCTGACGACGACAGTGATAACGATGCCGCCGGGGAGAGCGAGCTCCTCGGCCCATCTCCAGTCAAGCCAGACGACCTTGCGGCTCGGCCCCGCTTTCAACTCCAGTCGTCAGACTCGGAGTCGGATGATATAGACGGTGGGAGCGGTCCAGAACGGGCCGAGGCCAAACGGCGGCGGAAGAGTACACCGCGCACCTCTGTACCTCGAGCTCTCTTTGGCGATAAAATCCTCGACCCCTCAAAGCCACTCTTGGTCGTATCAGTTCCTCCGCCAGCGGCTACGTCTCGCGCTTCCGGGCTACCCGCATCCGCCCGCAACCCCTTCCTCAGCATGACAACCCCCAAAGGAAGCCAGGAGCCGGCCATCGACACACGCCGCCGCCGATCTCCACCGTTAGACTATTCCCTGTCCCAGTCTGGGCCCAGCAAGAAGTTGCGGACGCAAGTGCCAGTGATCTCTCGGGGCTTTAACGGCTCTCAAGGCCAGAGCAAGGCCAAGGCGGAGAAAGCGCTTGCGGCCTTCAGCCATGGTGCCGGCGAGGACGACGGGTCTTCTGAAGCAGAAGGTCCTGCTCGTATTGTCCCTTCGCATCTCCTCGTATCTCGCGGGCGCGTCGGAGGTGGTGTGCCCCCCACAGCGGGCGGAGACAGCTCGGACGAGAACAGTCTTTCGCTCGGTTATCCAAGTCCTGCAAAGCGGAGGCTGATCGGTGTCTACGGTCTCCCCTTGGAAACGTCGCATCCAATTTTGGAGGATGCCGAGGGGGAGGGGGTGAATCTTCCTCCTCGACTTCTCTCTGTCCTCTCACTGCGCTCACCAGAATCTGCCTCGGCGAAACTCGCCCGCGAGATGTCGCATACGTTCAACACCATCTTCGCTGAGGCAGACGAGCGTCGGTCTCGGTCCAAGGGCGAACCCGTCTGGGAAGCTGGGGAAATCCCAGATGATGATGGCGAAGGAGATGACGATTGGGCCAGCGAGACGGAAGGTTGGAAGGAGACGGGTTTGGGCGTGGATGATGGTGTTTGGTGAATGACTTTCCCCACCAGGGTTGAACGACTAGGGAAGTACTCGCCTTGTGAATTGATCCGATTTGCACGATATAGACAGCAGCTGCTTCCTGGTTGAGCCCTTCTGTTATGAGGAATGTGATCAGTCAAGAAGTTGATTTTGAAGGAAGAAGAGGCGGTTGCGAATGAGGTCATGCGAGGTTGAAGGGGATCAAAGACTTTCCGATCTGATGGACATGTGCACTCGTGCTGACCTGAGAACCCAATATACGGAGGAAGAACAACCGTAGACGGGCAACAGAGGGGAAGTCAGAAAGCCCGTTGATATCGGAGAAATCAAGTCTAGGAGGGCTGCTCAGGGGCAACGAGATTCATTTTTAAGATTGTGTTAGATATATCCATGGATTGAGGACTGAGGAGAATGTGTTGGGATTGGCCCAAGGGTCAAGGGCTAAGGATGACGGAGGGTAGGGGGCGTAGGGGGAGTAGTAGACTGAAGTGATTGGCAGTGACACAGGCTCGCTTCGAGGTCTTGGGCAGGTTCGTCGAATCCAAATAGTAGTCAGAGTGCAGAACAAAAGGTACGATGAAATGAGCGTTTTATGGACCAGGGGTAAGTAAGTAAGAACAAGGGAGAGAATGAGAAGCGCGAGAACGCAAAGAGTGTAGGGCAGATGATGAAATAAAAGAGAAAGAAAGCGCAATGAGACAAGGAGCGTGAGCCAATGTGGCGATAGAATGGTCCAAGATGAGGGAATGTGGAGCAAGCAAGGGAAGGGCAAGCGCAGAGCTGAGGTGGCAAGCCGCGAGATCCTGACAGGAGCCCCCGGCTAAGGCCCGAACTCCTGAGAGGGCGAAGGGCTTGAGGCCTAGGTGTTATGGCGACGAGGACGGCGAGGAGGGCGACGAGCAGGGCGACGCGATGGCTTGGGAAGATCGGGATGGGCGCGGTGGAAGGCTTTGAGATGGCGAAGATGAGCAACGTGGTCGTATGGCTCCCATGTGTCCTCCTCGTCGCGATAGCCTTGCCAGTGAACGAGATAGAAGTGCTTGCCGTCGCGGACGTCCATCTTGATGATGCGTTCGACGACGTACAACTCTGGGTCGGCGGCGTTGACTGGAGGCGCGGCAGGCTGGTGTTGACCGGGGTGTCCGGGGGCGTGTGGCAAGAGGAGCGAGGCATGGAAGACAGGATGGACCGGGACTGTGGGAGGCAAGTCGAGCTCGAAGGAGACGTCCGAGAGTACACGGAGGATCCGGAAGGGGCCGAGGTGTTTGACATCGAGTTTGAGCGAGGGCCGATCGGTGGTAATGTTGCGACGGTTGAGCCAGACGAGATCGCCAGCCTTGAAGATCAGAGGGGGAGGATCCTCGCCGTCTTCCCCTGGAAAGGTGGTAGGACGACGGGATTGATCAGCGAAGGTCTTGTAAGAGCGTTGGGCAGCGAGGATGTGATCTCGGATCTCGGTATGAAGAGCGCGAAGCTTGGCAACTGTGGCATCGGCGGCGGGATTGTGCGAGCTGGAGGCGGCGAGGAGGTCAGATGAAGAGAGAGGGTGGTAACCGTGGTTGGCGAAGAAAGGCGTGTGCTGGGTGGCGACCGCTAGCGAGTTGTTGAGAGCGAACTCGCAGGAGGGGAGGAGCGAGACCCAGTCGTCTTGATGGTGGTTGCAGAAGATCCGAAGGAAGGTCTCGACGACGGCGTTAGCACGCTCGGTTTGGCCGTTGGCCGCGGGGTGGAAGGCGGTAGTGAAATGAGGGGCGGTGCCGATGAGAGAGAGGAAGGAGCGCCAGAAAGCGGAGGTGAAGGTCGATCCGCAGTCCGAGGTGATGTCTGTCTGAAAACCGTGATGCCGGACGACGTGGTCGAGGTACATCCGAGCGAGCTCGGGAGCCGCGAAACCGGCTTCGCGGTACGGGACGAGACGAACCATCTTGGTGAATCGATCGATGAAGACTTGAATGCAGTCGAGGCCGTCGGAGGTCGGGAGCTTGACGATGCCGTCCATGGAGATCATCGTCCAAGGGCGTGTCGGTGGCGGAAGCGGTTGGAGGAGGCCGAAGGGTGCGCGCCGATTTGTCTTGTTGCGGACACAAAGGTCGCAGCCAGAGGTGTAGGCTTGGACTAATGTTTGGTCGGAGGGGAAAGTGAACGAGCGTCGAAGGAGGTCGTGGGTCTTGCGAGCGCCAAGGTGCCCAGCGAGCCGAGGCTCGTGGCAGGCGCGGACGAGGTCGAGGCGTAGCTGGTGGTCGTTCGGAACGAGGACGAGGCCGCGCGAGAGAAGGAGGTCTGTAGGGTGGAGCGAGAGACCCTGGAGAGCCTTGACATCGTCGGGAGAGCGAGGGCGATTCGGATGACGGAGGAGATCGATGAGGGGGGC
The DNA here is from genome assembly GCA_951802195.1 of Tausonia pullulans. Taxonomy (NCBI): domain Eukaryota; kingdom Fungi; phylum Basidiomycota; class Tremellomycetes; order Cystofilobasidiales; family Mrakiaceae; genus Tausonia; species Tausonia pullulans. The sequence goes on from OX637630.1 coordinate 221,955, forward strand.
GAGTGATGGGTCGGCGAGTTGTGCGGTGAGGAGACGAGAAAGGAGCTTGGGGCGAGGATCGAGGTCGGGGATGGGATCCGGAGGTTCCGAGTCAATGGGTTCGAAGAGCGCGGGGATGTTGCCGATCATATCGAGGGAAGTTTGATCGAGGGGAGCTTGAGCGAGGGGAGCGGCAGCGCCCGAGGGATGGGATCTGAGGTTGGCGGCAATGATGTACTGGTCGGGTTTGAGAAGGCGCCTAGGTGTCTGGTCCGAAGGGCGACTCCCCTCAGAAAGATCCTGTCGCCTCGACAGGGAATCGGCGACAGTATTGCGTCCTCCGGGGCGGTAGATAACGACAAAGCTGAAACCAGAGAGAAACTCGGCCCAGCGGGACTCACGGCGGGAGAGGGCTTTGGAGGTGGTAAAGTACTGGAGCGACTCGTGATCGGTGTAGATGGTAAGAGGCGAAGGGTGCCCTTCGCAGTAATGGCGCCACTCCTTGAGGCACTCGATGATCGCCAGCATTTCCTTGTCGTGGATCTCGTAGTTGAGTTCGGCCGGGTTGAGCTTGCGCGAGTAGAAGGCGATCGGGCGGAGTGGCGAGCGCGGAGCGACGGCGCGTTGCGAGAGAACGCCGGCAACGGCGAAGTCGGATGAGTCCGTCTCGAAGACGAGGGGAAGCGAGGGATCGAAGACGGTGAGGACGGCAGACGAGGTGAACTTGGACTTGAGGGTCTCGAAAGCGGCGAGTTGATCCGGTCCGAAGTGGAAGGGGACGCCTTTCTTGAGGAGGGACGTAATGGGGGCGACGACTTTTGAGAACCGGTGGACGAAACGGCGGTAGAAGTTGGCGAATCCGAGGAAGGACTGGATGTGTCTGACCGAGGTGGGTGCCGGCCAGTCTGTAACAGCTGAGATCTTGGAGGGATCCATCTTGATGCCTAGAGCGCCGACGATGTAGCCGAGGAAATCGACCTCGTTCTGGTGGAAGGCGCACTTCTCCGGCTTGACCCAGAGGCGCGCTGCAAGGAGGCGCTCGAGGACAGTGGCAACGTGTTGGCGATGTGTGTCGAGGGTGGGGGAAAATATGAGGATATCATCTAAATAGACGATGACGGAGATGTCGAGGAGGTCGCGGAGGGTGTCGTTCATAAAGTGCTGGAATGTAGCTGGTGCGTTCGTCAGCCCAAAGGGCATAACTTTGTACTCGAACAGCCCGTAGCGACAGCGGAAGGCAGTCTTCCATTCATCACCCGGGGCGATCCGAACGAGGTTGTAGGCGCCTCGAAGGTCGAGTTTGGTGAAGAACTTGGCAGTGGCCAGCCGGTCAAGGGATTCCGAGATGAGTGGGAGCGGGTACCGATTCTTGATGGTGATAGCATTGAGACGGCGGTAGTCGACGCAAAGGCGAAGAGATTTGTCCTTCTTCTTGACGAAAAGGATGGGACAGCGGCAGGTGATTTCGAGGGGACGATGAAACCTTTGGCGAGGTTCTCGTCGAGGAACTCACGAAGAGCGCCGAGTTCGACCGATGAGAGACCATAGATTGGCCCGAAGGGTGGCTGCGTGTTGTCCTTGAGAGTGATGGCATGGTCATAAGGCCGATGAGGGGGTAGTTCCGAGGCTGAGGACTTCTCGAAAACCTTGAGGTAGGCGTGGTACTCCGATGGGACGATGGCGGGGACGTCGATCTCCGGAGGCGAAGGTTCGCGGTCCAGGGGGTTGAGCGGGTCCGTAGGCGGGATAACGGAGAAGTAAGGCGAAGACCGAGTGGCGGAGATGACAGCAGGGAGGAGTGAACGCAGGCTGACGGGCGAGGACGAGGGCTTGGGCGAGGACGTGGGTGAGGGCGAGGACGTAGATGAGGGCGAGGACGAGGGTTTGGGCGAGGACGAGGGCGAGGGCGAGAGCGGGGATGACGAAACGGTGTGAGGAGTAGGTGAAGGGGCTTGACTGAGGGGTTTGGCTATGGTGGTGGTTTCTCGTGAGAGACAGGAACTCAGGCAGTACTGCGAATCGAAGACGAGGTGATGCGCTGGCCAGTCGATCGAGGGATTGTGTCGTTTGAGCCAGGGGATACCGAGGATGATCGGATAGTGGCCAAGGGAGGTGACGTCGAAAGAGAGAGATTCGGTGTGTCGATGTCTAGAGATGGTGAGGGCCAGTGGAGAGGTATGATGCGTGACGGCTCCCGATGCGATCGGGCGGCCGTCAACGACCTCGAGGGCGCGAGGGACGTTCTTGACAACGAGTGGAATCGAGTGCTTATCGACGAGGGACGAGTCGATGAAGTTGGAGGTGGCACCGCTGTCAAGCAGTGCGTATGTGTCGAAGGAGGTGGATCCGAAGGCGATGGAGAGGGGTAGGACGACGTGATCTTCCTCGTGAAAGGAAGCCGTGGGGATGTCGTCGGTGGAAAGGCAGTGGAACGGGTTGGAGGATAGTGGGAAACGGTCGACCGGGGGGAGCATGGGAGGACCGCGAGGTGATCTTCTGGTGTTTTGAATAAAAAATGAGTAAAGAGGGGGTCCAGAAACGTTATCGAAAAGCGGGGATCCATTGGCAGGTGAAGAAGATGAAGTTGGTGAGTCGGGGCAGTTGGCTAGTCACGCCGCGTCTTGATCGTTGAGGATCTCCTTGATGGTGGCTGAACGAGGGGCGCCGTCGGCCGTCCTTCCACCCGACGTACAGGCAGTGGTCTGCCTCGATGTGGTGGAGGTCGATGGTGTCGAAGAACTTGCTGGACCGGAGGTAGAAGGCGAGAGAGGCTTGCTTGAGACCGTAGAGGGCCTTGAGGAGGTGAGCGACGAGCTTTTGCCCGCTCTTCTCTCCCTTCATCTCGTACCCTTCCGGCTGGTCCATGTAGACCGTCTCGACGAGGGGTGCGGTGAGGAACGCAGTCTTGAAGTCGCCCTGGAGGAGGTCGAGATCGTCGGTGGCGGCGATGGCGAAGAAGATGCGGAGGGTGTTCATGCGGGAGACGGGTGCGTACGTCTCCTCGTAGTCAATGCCGTCCCTCTGTGAGTATCCCTTGGCTACCCATCTGGCCTTGAACTTGACGACCTGGCCGTCGTTGTCCTTCTTCAGCGCGTAGACCCATCTGCCGCCCACCGACTTCCTGTCCGGCGGCGCGTCGACGAGCTCCCAGACTCCGTTCGATTCCATCGACTCCATCTCGTCGTCCATGGCTGCCTTCCAGTACTCGGCCTGAGGGCTCTCGAGCGCGTCGTGGAAGGTCTTGGGGACTGTCGGTGGAGGGAGAGTGGGGAGAGGTCGTGGAGGGTGGTGATACGGCTTGGCAAGAGGCACGTACCCTGCAAACTCCTCGTAGGTAGAGGGCTGGTCCTCGACGGTGTGATGGGATGATGCTTGATGCTGGGGGAGTTTCCAATACTCTGCAGGTGGCTGCCTGCTGCGCTGCGGCCTCCCACTGGACGCTGGAGGTGCGACATCTTGTTGCCGCTGCCTCGGTTCCGCTGGCGCCGGTGCCATGTCGGAGGGAGCTTCGTGCTCCTGCTCCTCCTGTGAGTAGTGCTTCTGCGAGTTGTGCTCCTGTTGCATCTTGCCATCTCCTCCTGTCTTCTCGCCTTCCCGCTTGTCCTCCCCCTTGTCGTCGACAACTGCCAGCGGCAGCTCTGCCTCCCCGGGCCCGTTCGATCTCTCGTCAAACGTGACGTTGCGGGAGAAGAGGATCCTCCTGTTCGGGTCTCCATAGACCTGGAGCCGATACGCCTTCTTGCCCTCGTCCTCCCCGTACCCGAGGAAGATGCACTTGATCGTCTTGGACTGATGCTTCTTGTGCGTTCTGTCGTGGGCGTACGCGATCGATCCGAATATGCGGAGGTGTGCAAGCGGAGGCTTCTCACCGTGGAGTGCCTCGTAGGGGGTCTTGCCGTCGAGGGCCGACGTGGGAGTGCGGTTGATGAGGTACGTCGCACAGTTCATCGCCTCGGCCCAGTACGATCCCCGGTTGACGAGGGTGTCGGAGTCATGCAGGAGGCAGGTGATCTTCTCCTCGATCGTCCGATTCCCCCGCTCGGCCTTGCCGTTCTGCTCGGGGGTGTCGGGGATGGTCGTCTGGTGGAGGATGCCGTGTTGGCGGAGGTACGTCTGGAATGCCTTTGACTTGTACTCTCCTCCGTTGTCAGTCCTCAGTGTCTTGACTGACCTCCCTGTCGCCTTCTCCACCCTCTTGCTCCAGTCCACAAACGTCTGGTACGCCTCCGACTTCCTCTCGAGGGCGAAGGACCAGTGGTACTGGGTGGCATCGTCCCAGATGGTCATCATGTACGACCTGTTCTGGTGGGAGGGGACCGGCATGGGTGTTGCGATTAGCCTGCCAACGAGAGAGGGTCTGGTAGAGGACCTTCAGAACAAGTGTGTCCATAGGCAGTGGCTACGAAAGGTACGAACCTGGTAGAGGACCTTCAGAACAAGTGAAGGTCAATTGCCAGGGGAGAAAATGTGGGCTTAAATAGTTTAGCTATGTGGCAAAGAAAAGGAGGCGTGTCTGTCACCTCGCGGGTCCGATACCTCACGGGTCCAGCGCCCCGCGGGGCGCTCTCACGGCGCCACCACCACAATTTCCAACAATGGGTCCTTGGAGGTCAGAGTGGACGAGGTCGAGGACCTGCTTGGCCTTGGTGGTGGAGGTTGGGAATGGAGACCGGTGCTGCTTCCCTTGGAGACAAGGTACGCAGACTTGTTTGGCAAACTGCTGGATTTCGTCCTCGCTGACGTCGGGCAGAAGGTGATCCTTGGCCAGGCGTTTCATGGCCGTCGGCGAGGCGTGGCCGAGTCTGCGGTGGAGGATCGCGACCTGCTCCTTCTCGTCGAACTTGTATGCGGCGGCAGTGTCGCCCATCGCGGTGCGTCCTGCGGCGCGTCCTGCGGTGTGGATGTCGAGCTTCCAGAGATTCCTTCCCCAGCTGACTCCCTTCATGAACGTCTTCCCACCCTTCCTGAACTCACAGTGGTCCCCCCTGAAGACGACCTCGGCGCCACGCTTGGTGAGCTGGCCGACGGAGAGCAGGTTGGCAAAGTGGGGGATGTAGTAGACGTTGGAGATCCGGTAGGCGAGCTCGTTGCCGTTGATTCTGGCGGTGACGTGCATGTGGCCCCTGCCGACGGTGTTGACCGTCTGTTTGTCTGCTACCCTGATGGCAGTGACGAAGGGCTCAAAGTCGACGAGATCCGCGCGGTTGCTGGTGATGTGGTTGCTGCAACCGGTGTCTGCGATCCACGGCGTCTTGTTGGTGTTGGTGGCGACAGAGTGGGCCGACTGGGTGGGTCTGGCTCTTGCTCCACTCTGAGAGTGACCACCAGCCGCCCGGTGCTGGGGCAATGGCTCGCCGGCCAAGAGTCCCCAGGCGTCCGAAGCGTTCCAAGCGTTGCTGGATGCCTTGCTGGCATTCCTTCCTCCCTCCTCCTTCCTTCTCCCGTGTTCCCTCCTCCCATCCCTTCTGCCTCCCTTCCCTTGCTGATCCTTCGGCTTGCCAACCATGCTGTAGCACTCTGCTTTGAAGTGCCCCTTCTTCCCGCACGCGTGGCAGACTGCCGTCGCCTTGTCGACCTTGAGGGCCGAGTCCTCGGTGGAGTGACTGCCGCCAGATCGAGAGGACTTGGTGCGGATGTGGGAGAGGAGCGAGGTGGTGACGAGCTTCGGTGTGAGCACCTTCTCGGATTCCTGGTACTGGAGGGAGACGACGTCTGCGAACGTCTCGAGGGATAGGGGAAGGCCAGAGAGGAACTGGAGGGCGAGCTGTTCGGGGTTCTTGATGACGTCCATGTTGAGAGACTCTGCCTCTGCGACTAGCGTCTCGAACTCCTCGATGTAGGCCTGCGCTGACGAGCCTTCGTCCATCCGCAGGTCCCTCAGCTTCTTCTGCACGATGAGCTTCCTTGTCGTTTCTTCGACCTTGTGGGTAGTCTTGAGGCTATCCCATGCCTCCTTTGCTGTCTCGCACGCGGCGATCCGCAGGAGGTTCCCGTCCGAGACTGCCATCTGGATGCGGTGGAGAGCGAACTCGTTCCTCTCGTCCCATGTCGAAGCGGCGAGGGAGCCTGCTGCGTCTTCTGCAGTGGCGACGGGCCTCGTCTCTGTGCCCAAGACGAGGGACTTGCACTTGCACTCCGAGAGCGCGATCTGCATGCGGATGGACCAGGTGGGGTAGTTGGATCCATCGAGCTTGTCGAGCTTGTCGAGCTTGAAGAGTCGGAGGTGTTTCTCGGTGGCGAATGGCGACGACATGGCGGTAGTGTCGCGTGATGTGCAAGTGGTGCTGATAACGTGTTGCGATTAGCCTGCCAACGAGAGAGGGTCTGGTAGAGAACCTTCAGAACAAGTGTGTCCATAGGCAGTGACTACGAAAGGTACGAACCTGGTAGAGGACCTTCAGAACAAGTGAAGGTCAATTGCCAGGGGAGAAAATGTGGGCTTAAATAGTTTAGCTATGTGGCAAAGAAAAGGAGGCGTGTCTGTCACCTCGCGGGTCCGATACCTCACGGGTCCAGCGCCCCGCGCGGCGCTCTCACGGCGCCACCACCACAATTTCCAACACTCCCACTCGACGTGACGAGCGCAGCGTCGAGCCCTTCCTGCGCACTGCCTGGCCCAACCCCAAGTCCACCTCTGAATCTCTCCAGCTTCTCCCAGCCCAGAGGCTTGGTGAGAATGTCTGCGAGCATCGAGTCCGTCGGGCTGTAGCGGAGCGAGATGGTGCCTGACTGGTGGAGTTCGCGTCCATACTTGTACGCGACGTCGATGTGCTTTGTCCGTTCCGAGTGGTTGCCGTTCTTCGTCGTCTCGATCGCCCCTTGGTTGTCGACGTGGACGGGGATCGGGTCGTCGACGATGTAGCCGATCTGCTGCAGGAGCTTGGAGACCCAGACAACGTTTTGACAGGCCTGAGACAAAGCGACGTACTCTGACTCGTGCGAGGACCTGCTGATTGCCTTCTGCCTGCGACTGACCCACACGACGGTGCTGCCATAGACCTTGATGGCGAATCCAGTCGTGGAGCGGCGCGTTTCGTGGTCGCCTGCGTAGTCCGAGTCGGTCCAAACCTCGACGAGCGGCGAGTCGGGATGTCCTCCCAGCGTGAGTCCGTGGGAGCGGGTGCGAGCGACATAGCGCAAGATGCGCTTGATGGCTGCCCAATGGATGGCCTTGGGGTCGTGGCTGAACCGGCTGACGACTCCCACTGAATAGGCCAGGTCTGGACGTGTGCAGACCATGAGGTACATGAGGGAGCCGACTGCTTGGAGGTACATCGACCTGTCTGCTCCCCGCATGTCTTCGGATGTGGACCCCTCGCTGATGGCAAGCTGCTTGTGCTCGTCCATGGGCGTCCGTGCTGGCTTGGCGATGCTGAGACCGAACCGCTCGAGGACATCGTCCGCGTAGCGTCGCTGGGTCAGCGTGATGGTCTTCCTGACTCTGTCCCGCTTGACCTCCATCCCTAGCATCATCCCTCCGTCCAGCTGTCCTCGTTCGTCGATGACGAACTCCTCCTTGATCGCCTCCATGATCTCCTCGATATCGTCCCTGCTCCCAGCAATCGCAAAGTCATCCACGTACTGCACAAGGAGGCGCCGTCGGCCGTCCTTCCACCCGACGTACAGGCAGTGGTCTGCCTCGATGTGGTGGAGATCGATGGTGTCGAAGAACTTGCTGGACCGGAGGTAGAAGGCGAGAGAGGCTTGCTTGAGGCCGTAGAGGGCCTTGAGGAGGTGAGCGACGAGCTTTTGCCCGCTCCTCTCCCCCTTCATCTCGTACCCTTCCGGCTGGTCCATGTAGACCGTCTCGACGAGGGGTGCGGTGAGGAACGCAGTCTTGAAGTCGCCCTGGAGGAGGTCGAGATCGTCGGTGGCGGCGATGGCGAAGAAGATGCGGAGGGTGTTCATGCGGGAGACGGGTGCGTACGTCTCCTCGTAGTCAATGCCGTCCCTCTGTGAGTATCCCTTGGCCACCCATCTGGCCTTGAACTTGACGACCTGGCCGTCGTTGTCCTTCTTCAGTGCGTAGACCCATCTGCCGCCCACCGACTTCCTGTCCGGCGGCGCGTCGACGAGCTCCCAGACTCCGTTCGATTCCATCGACTCCATCTCGTCGTCCATGGCTGCCTTCCAGTACTCGGCCTGAGGGCTCTCGAGCGCGTCGTGGAAGGTCTTGGGGACTGTCGGTGGAGGGAGAGTGGGGAGAGGTCGTGGAGGGTGGTGATACGGCTTGGCAAGAGGCACGTACCCTGCAAACTCCTCGTAGGTAGAGGGCTGGTCCTCGACGGTGTGATGGGATGATGCTTGATGCTGGGGGAGTTTCCAATACTCTGCAGGTGGCTGCCTGCTGCGCTGCGGCCTCCCACTGGACGCTGGAGGTGCGACATCTTGTTGCCGCTGCCTCGGTTCCGCTGGCGCCGGTGCCATGTCGGAGGGAGCTTCGTGCTCCTGCTCCTCCTGTGAGTAGTGCTTCTGCGAGTTGTGCTCCTGTTGCATCTTGCCATCTCCTCCTGTCTTCTCGCCTTCCCGCTTGTCCTCCCCCTTGTCGTCGACAACTGCCAGCGGCAGCTCTGCCTCCCCGGGCCCGTTCGATCTCTCGTCAAACGTGACGTTGCGGGAGAAGAGGATCCTCCTGTTCGGGTCTCCATAGACCTGGAGCCGATACGCCTTCTTGCCCTCGTCCTCCCCGTACCCGAGGAAGATGCACTTGATCGTCTTGGACTGATGCTTCTTGTGCGTTCTGTCGTGGGCGTACGCGATCGATCCGAATATGCGGAGGTGTGCAAGCGGAGGCTTCTCACCGTGGAGTGCCTCGTAGGGGGTCTTGCCGTCGAGGGCCGACGTGGGAGTGCGGTTGATGAGGTACGTCGCACAGTTCATCGCCTCGGCCCAGTACGATCCCCGGTTGACGAGGGTGTCGGAGTCATGCAGGAGGCAGGTGATCTTCTCCTCGATCGTCCGATTCCCCCGCTCGGCCTTGCCGTTCTGCTCGGGGGTGTCGGGGATGGTCGTCTGGTGGAGGATGCCGTGTTGGCGGAGGTACGTCTGGAATGCCTTTGACTTGTACTCTCCTCCGTTGTCAGTCCTCAGTGTCTTGACTGACCTCCCTGTCGCCTTCTCCACCCTCTTGCTCCAGTCCACAAACGTCTGGTACGCCTCCGACTTCCTCTCGAGGGCGAAGGACCAGTGGTACTGGGTGGCATCGTCCCAGATGGTCATCATGTACGACCTGTTCTGGTGGGAGGGGACTGGCATGGGTCCTTGGAGGTCAGAGTGGACGAGGTCGAGGACCTGCTTGGCCTTGGTGGTGGAGGTCGGGAAGGGAGACCGGTGCTGCTTCCCTTGGAGACAAGGTACGCAGACTTGTTTGGCAAACTGCTGGATTTCGTCCTCGCTGACGTCGGGCAGAAGGTGGTCCTTGGCCAGGCGTTTCATGGCCGTCGGCGAGGCGTGGCCGAGTCTGCGGTGGAGGATCGCGACCTGCTCCTTCTCGTCGAGCTTGTATGCGGCGGCAGTGTCGCCCATCTTGGTGCGTCCTGCGGCGCGTCTTGCGGTGTGGATGTCGAGCTTCCAGAGATTCCTTCCCCAGCTGACTCCCTTCATGAACGTCTTCCCACCCTTCCTGAACTCACAGTGGTCCCCCCTGAAGACGACCTCGGCGCCACGCTTGGTGAGCTGGCCGACGGAGAGCAGGTTGGCAAAGTGGGGGATGTAGTAGACGTTGGAGATCCGGTAGGCGAGCTCGTTGCCGTTGATTCTGGCGGTGACGTGCATGTGGCCCCTGCCGACGGTGTTGACCGTCTGTTTGTCTGCTACCCTGATGGCAGTGACGAAGGGCTCAAAGTCGACGAGATCCGCGCGGTTGCTGGTGATGTGGTTGCTGCAACCGGTGTCTGCGATCCACGGCGTCTTGTTGGTGTTGGTGGCGACAGAGTGGGCCGACTGGGTGGGTCTGGCTCTTGCTCCACTCTGAGAGTGACCACCAGCCGCCCGGTGCTGGGGCAATGGCTCGCCGGCCAAGAGTCCCCAGGCGTCCGAAGCGTTCCAAGCGTCGCTGGATGCCTTGCTGGCATTCCTCCCTCCCTCCTCCTTCCTTCTCCCGTGTTCCCTCCTCCCATCCCTTCTGCCTCCCTTCCCTTGCTGATCCTTCGGCTTGCCAACCATGCTGTAGCACTCTGCTTTGAAGTGCCCCTTCTTCCCGCACGCGTGGCAGACTGCCGTCGCCTTGTCGACCTTGAGGGCCGAGTCCTCGGTGGAGTGACTGCCGCCAGATCGAGAGGACTTGGTGCGGATGTGGGAGAGGAGCGAGGTGGTGACGAGCTTCGGTGTGAGCACCTTCTCGGATTCCTGGTACTGGAGGGAGACGACGTCTGCGAACGTCTCGAGGGATAGGGGAAGGCCAGAGAGGAACTGGAGGGCGAGCTGTTCGGGGTTCTTGATGACGTCCATGTTGAGAGACTCTGCCTCTGCGACTAGCGTCTCGAACTCCTCGATGTAGGCCTGCGCTGACGAGCCTTCGTCCATCCGCAGGTCCCTCAGCTTCTTCTGCACGATGAGCTTCCTTGTCGTTTCTTCGACCTTGTGGGTAGTCTTGAGGCTATCCCATGCCTCCTTTGCTGTCTCGCACGCGGCGATCCGCAGGAGGTTCCCGTCCGAGACTGCCATCTGGATGCGGTGGAGAGCGAACTCGTTCCTCTCGTCCCATGTCGAAGCGGCGAGGGAGCCTGCTGCGTCTTCTGCAGTGGCGACGGGCCTCGTCTCTGTGCCCAAGACGAGGGACTTGCACTTGCACTCCGAGAGCGCGATCTGCATGCGGATGGACCAGGTGGGGTAGTTGGATCCATCGAGCTTGTCGAGCTTGAAGAGTCGGAGGTGCTTCTCGGTGGCGAATGGCGACGACATGGCGGTAGTGTCGCGTGATGTGCAAGTGGTGCTGATAACGTGTTGCGATTAGCCTGCCAACGAGAGAGGGTCTGGTAGAGAACCTTCAGAACAAGTGTGTCCATAGGCAGTGACTACGAAAGGTACGAACCTGGTAGAGGACCTTCAGAACAAGTGAAGGTCAATTGCCAGGGGAGAAAATGTGGGCTTAAATAGTTTAGCTATGTGGCAAAGAAAAGGAGGCGTGTCTGTCACCTCGCGGGTCCGATACCTCACGGGTCCAGCGCCCCGCGCGGCGCTCTCACGGCGCCACCACCACAATTTCCAACACTCCCACTCGACGTGACGAGCGCAGCGTCGAGCCCTTCCTGCGCACTGCCTGGCCCAACCCCAAGTCCACCTCTGAATCTCTCCAGCTTCTCCCAGCCCAGAGGCTTGGTGAGAATGTCTGCGAGCATCGAGTCCGTCGGGCTGTAGCGGAGCGAGATGGTGCCTGACTGGTGGAGTTCGCGTCCATACTTGTACGCGACGTCGATGTGCTTTGTCCGTTCCGAGTGGTTGCCGTTCTTCGTCGTCTCGATCGCCCCTTGGTTGTCGACGTGGACGGGGATCGGGTCGTCGACGATGTAGCCGATCTGCTGCAGGAGCTTGGAGACCCAGACAACGTTTTGACAGGCCTGAGACAAAGCGACGTACTCTGACTCGTGCGAGGACCTGCTGATTGCCTTCTGCCTGCGACTGACCCACACGACGGTGCTGCCATAGACCTTGATGGCGAATCCAGTCGTGGAGCGGCGCGTTTCGTGGTCGCCTGCGTAGTCCGAGTCGGTCCAAACCTCGACGAGCGGCGAGTCGGGATGTCCTCCCAGCGTGAGTCCGTGGGAGCGGGTGCGAGCGACATAGCGCAAGATGCGCTTGATGGCTGCCCAATGGATGGCCTTGGGGTCGTGGCTGAACCGGCTGACGACTCCCACTGAATAGGCCAGGTCTGGACGTGTGCAGACCATGAGGTACATGAGGGAGCCGACTGCTTGGAGGTACATCGACCTGTCTGCTCCCCGCATGTCTTCGGATGTGGACCCCTCGCTGATGGCAAGCTGCTTGTGCTCGTCCATGGGCGTCCGTGCTGGCTTGGCGATGCTGAGACCGAACCGCTCGAGGACATCGTCCGCGTAGCGTCGCTGGGTCAGCGTGATGGTCTTCCTGACTCTGTCCCGCTTGACCTCCATCCCTAGCATCATCCCTCCGTCCAGCTGTCCTCGTTCGTCGATGACGAACTCCTCCTTGATCGCCTCCATGATCTCCTCGATATCGTCCCTGCTCCCAGCAATCGCAAAGTCATCCACGTACTGCACAAGGAGGCGCCGTCGGCCGTCCTTCCACCCGACGTACAGGCAGTGGTCTGCCTCGATGTGGTGGAGATCGATGGTGTCGAAGAACTTGCTGGACCGGAGGTAGAAGGCGAGAGAGGCTTGCTTGAGGCCGTAGAGGGCCTTGAGGAGGTGAGCGACGAGCTTTTGCCCGCTCCTCTCCCCCTTCATCTCGTACCCTTCCGGCTGGTCCATGTAGACCGTCTCGACGAGGGGTGCGGTGAGGAACGCAGTCTTGAAGTCGCCCTGGAGGAGGTCGAGATCGTCGGTGGCGGCGATGGCGAAGAAGATGCGGAGGGTGTTCATGCGGGAGACGGGTGCGTACGTCTCCTCGTAGTCAATGCCGTCCCTCTGTGAGTATCCCTTGGCCACCCATCTGGCCTTGAACTTGACGACCTGGCCGTCGTTGTCCTTCTTCAGTGCGTAGACCCATCTGCCGCCCACCGACTTCCTGTCCGGCGGCGCGTCGACGAGCTCCCAGACTCCGTTCGATTCCATCGACTCCATCTCGTCGTCCATGGCTGCCTTCCAGTACTCGGCCTGAGGGCTCTCGAGCGCGTCGTGGAAGGTCTTGGGGACTGTCGGTGGAGGGAGAGTGGGGAGAGGTCGTGGAGGGTGGTGATACGGCTTGGCAAGAGGCACGTACCCTGCAAACTCCTCGTAGGTAGAGGGCTGGTCCTCGACGGTGTGATGGGATGATGCTTGATGCTGGGGGAGTTTCCAATACTCTGCAGGTGGCTGCCTGCTGCGCTGCGGCCTCCCACTGGACGCTGGAGGTGCGACATCTTGTTGCCGCTGCCTCGGTTCCGCTGGCGCCGGTGCCATGTCGGAGGGAGCTTCGTGCTCCTGCTCCTCCTGTGAGTAGTGCTTCTGCGAGTTGTGCTCCTGTTGCATCTTGCCATCTCCTCCTGTCTTCTCGCCTTCCCGCTTGTCCTCCCCCTTGTCGTCGACAACTGCCAGCGGCAGCTCTGCCTCCCCGGGCCCGTTCGATCTCTCGTCAAACGTGACGTTGCGGGAGAAGAGGATCCTCCTGTTCGGGTCTCCATAGACCTGGAGCCGATACGCCTTCTTGCCCTCGTCCTCCCCGTACCCGAGGAAGATGCACTTGATCGTCTTGGACTGATGCTTCTTGTGCGTTCTGTCGTGGGCGTACGCGATCGATCCGAATATGCGGAGGTGTGCAAGCGGAGGCTTCTCACCGTGGAGTGCCTCGTAGGGGGTCTTGCCGTCGAGGGCCGACGTGGGAGTGCGGTTGATGAGGTACGTCGCACAGTTCATCGCCTCGGCCCAGTACGATCCCCGGTTGACGAGGGTGTCGGAGTCATGCAGGAGGCAGGTGATCTTCTCCTCGATCGTCCGATTCCCCCGCTCGGCCTTGCCGTTCTGCTCGGGGGTGTCGGGGATGGTCGTCTGGTGGAGGATGCCGTGTTGGCGGAGGTACGTCTGGAATGCCTTTGACTTGTACTCTCCTCCGTTGTCAGTCCTCAGTGTCTTGACTGACCTCCCTGTCGCCTTCTCCACCCTCTTGCTCCAGTCCACAAACGTCTGGTACGCCTCCGACTTCCTCTCGAGGGCGAAGGACCAGTGGTACTGGGTGGCATCGTCCCAGATGGTCATCATGTACGACCTGTTCTGGTGGGAGGGGACTGGCATGGGTCCTTGGAGGTCAGAGTGGACGAGGTCGAGGACCTGCTTGGCCTTGGTGGTGGAGGTCGGGAAGGGAGACCGGTGCTGCTTCCCTTGGAGACAAGGTACGCAGACTTGTTTGGCAAACTGCTGGATTTCGTCCTCGCTGACGTCGGGCAGAAGGTGGTCCTTGGCCAGGCGTTTCATGGCCGTCGGCGAGGCGTGGCCGAGTCTGCGGTGGAGGATCGCGACCTGCTCCTTCTCGTCGAGCTTGTATGCGGCGGCAGTGTCGCCCATCTTGGTGCGTCCTGCGGCGCGTCCTGCGGTGTGGATGTCGAGCTTCCAGAGATTCCTTCCCCAGCTGACTCCCTTCATGAACGTCTTCCCACCCTTCCTGAACTCACAGTGGTCCCCCCTGAAGACGACCTCGGCGCCACGCTTGGTGAGCTGGCCGACGGAGAGCAGGTTGGCAAAGTGGGGGATGTAGTAGACGTTGGAGATCCGGTAGGCGAGCTCGTTGCCGTTGATTCTGGCGGTGACGTGCATGTGGCCCCTGCCGACGGTGTTGACCGTCTGTTTGTCTGCTACCCTGATGGCAGTGACGAAGGGCTCAAAGTCGACGAGATCCGCGCGGTTGCTGGTGATGTGGTTGCTGCAACCGGTGTCTGCGATCCACGGCGTCTTGTTGGTGTTGGTGGCGACAGAGTGGGCCGACTGGGTGGGTCTGGCTCTTGCTCCACTCTGAGAGTGACCACCAGCCGCCCGGTGCTGGGGCAATGGCTCGCCGGCCAAGAGTCCCCAGGCGTCCGAAGCGTTCCAAGCGTTGCTGGATGCCTTGCTGGCATTCCTTCCTCCCTCCTCCTTCCTTCTCCCGTGTTCCCTCCTCCCATCCCTTCTGCCTCCCTTCCCTTGCTGATCCTTCGGCTTGCCAACCATGCTGTAGCACTCTGCTTTGAAGTGCCCCTTCTTCCCGCACGCGTGGCAGACTGCCGTCGCCTTGTCGACCTTGAGGGCCGAGTCCTCGGTGGAGTGACTGCCGCCAGATCGAGAGGACTTGGTGCGGATGTGGGAGAGGAGCGAGGTGGTGACGAGCTTCGGTGTGAGCACCTTCTCGGATTCCTGGTACTGGAGGGAGACGACGTCTGCGAACGTCTCGAGGGATAGGGGAAGGCCAGAGAGGAACTGGAGGGCGAGCTGTTCGGGGTTCTTGATGACGTCCATGTTGAGAGACTCTGCCTCTGCGACTAGCGTCTCGAACTCCTCGATGTAGGCCTGCGCTGACGAGCCTTCGTCCATCCGCAGGTCCCTCAGCTTCTTCTGCACGATGAGCTTCCTTGTCGTTTCTTCGACCTTGTGGGTAGTCTTGAGGCTATCCCATGCCTCCTTTGCTGTCTCGCACGCGGCGATCCGCAGGAGGTTCCCGTCCGAGACTGCCATCTGGATGCGGTGGAGAGCGAACTCGTTCCTCTCGTCCCATGTCGAAGCGGCGAGGGAGCCTGCTGCGTCTTCTGCAGTGGCGACGGGCCTCGTCTCTGTGCCCAAGACGAGGCCCGTCGCCACTGCAGAAGACGCAGCAGGCTCCCTCGCCGCTTCGACATGGGACGAGAGGAACGAGTTCGCTCTCCACCGCATCCAGATGGCAGTCTCGGACGGGAACCTCCTGCGGATCGCCGCGTGCGAGACAGCAAAGGAGGCATGGGATAGCCTCAAGACTACCCACAAGGTCGAAGAAACGACAAGGAAGCTCATCGTGCAGAAGAAGCTGAGGGACCTGCGGATGGACGAAGGCTCGTCAGCGCAGGCCTACATCGAGGAGTTCGAGACGCTAGTCGCAGAGGCAGAGTCTCTCGACATGGACGTCATCAAGAACCCCGAACAACTCGCCCTCCAGTTCCTCTCCGGCCTTCCCCCATCCCTCGAGATGTTCCCAGACGTCCTATGTGTGAAAATCTCCCGGATCTCTCTGTCAGGCTCTCACAGATCTAAGACATAGGCTCTGCGCCTATGTGGCTGTCAGAACCTCGTGGACTCGCCACCTCGGTTCCGCGCCTGCGTACATTGAACTGGCTTACCTGGCTCCTTCGGCCACTCTTCAGCCACACTGTCACATACTCTTTGTTCTTTTCCCCCTTTAGTCCATAAAACGTTCAGTTCATTGTACCTTTTGTTCTGCACTCTGACTACCATTTGGATCCGACAAACCTGCCCAAGACCCTTAAGCGAGCCCGTGTCATCTCCACCACTTCAGTTCCATTTCATCTCAGTCCACTCAGTCAACAACGCTCCCCTCCTCACCCATCCTCCTTTGCCCTTGATCCTTGGGCCAATCCTAACATCGCTCCTCCACGCTGCGGTGTCACTTTGCATCACTCGGCTTTCATACACATCAGTGGATTGAATCATGCAGAAACTCATTCTAAGTCACGCATCATTCAAATGGCAAGAGCTGCAAGGGCAACCTTAAGGCGCTTAAGTTCAGCGACCTCGGTGTCGAGAGAAGCGCCGGTGACTTTCTCCTTCTTGATGGCCGAGACCTTCTCGCCCTGAGTTTTGATCTGGCCCTCGAGTGATATAACTTCCGGGGTGCGAGGCATATTGGCTGCGGCGGCGGCGGCCTGCTTCTTCGCCAGTTTGGCGGCAGCATTCTTGGACAATGGGGGAGGAGCGTCGGACGAGTCGCCTCCGTACTTCTTGCGCCACTCGGCCTCCATCTTGTCGTCGATGCGGGTAAAGAGGTACTCGGCTTTGCCGATGCCGTGCCCGGGGAGGATGTCGATACTAAACGCTTCGGGAAGGGAGCGGAGGGGCGCCCGGAGCTGGCGGGAGATGGAGTCGGACGAGTCGGGGAGGAACGGGTGAACGAGCGGGCCGAGCATGTAAATGAGATTGATCGCCATAAGAACGACCTGGTGGCAACGAGCCGGGTCGGATGCGAGGAGAGCATTGTCGAGACGGTTGTCCTGAAGATACTGGTTGCCGCGGCCCGAGATCTCCATGACTTTGGCGAGACCAAGCCGGAGCTGGGTGCCTTCTAGGGCTTTGATGTACTCGGCAAGGAGCTTGTTGATGTCCGAGATGAAAACCTCATCGGCTGGGTTGGACGTGCCCGCCGGAGCGACAAATCCGCCGACGAGCTCATTATCGCCTGGGATGACCGAGTCAAACTTGGCAGCAACGAACTTGATAACCTAGATTCGAAGAGCGAACAGCGCGGTGTCAGCAGATAGACCCCAAACCGTTTATTGCGTAAAACACCGGAAGTAAAACTCACTCGGTTGACAAAGTTTCCGAGGTTGTTGAGCAGCTCGGTGTTGTTCCGCGCAACAAACTCCTTCCAGGCAAAGACTGAGTCGCCGGTCTCGGGCCGGTTGGAGATGAGGTAGTACCGCCAAACATCCGGGGGAACACCAGTCTCGCGAGCGTTATTGCCAAAGACGCCGACGTTTCTCGACTTGGAGAACTTTCCAGATTCGTAATTGAGGTACTCTGGGAGACATCGTTCCCATCAGAACTCACCGAGGGTGCGTGAAGACGCTGAGAGGGGCCCAACACACTTACCAGTGCTCGAGATGCGGTGGAGCGTCGTCCAGTTTCCTCCGTCGGCAATTAGGGTGGCCGGGAAAGCGACCGTGTGGAAGTAGACGTCTGTTTTCACAGCCGAGCGAGATGAGGTCGGCGCGTGGAATAAGATAGCAGAGGGTTAGCGGTCGAACTCACTGTCCTTGCCCCTGGAGAGGAAAACAAACAAATGGCGTGTCAGCCAAATCCGTTCGAGTAGCAGGAGGAATTTTGGGCAGCAACGAACTGCTACTGACATGAACTGGAAGAGGTTGACGTCTTTGGGGGCCTTCCACCAATCGGCCCAGTTGTCGGTATAGTTGGCCGTGAGGGATATGTAGCCTATCGGCGCATCGAACTATAGGACATGCCGTCTCAGTATAGGCCCCTTGACCAGCCCGCGCAATTGTCTCTTTGACGGTACTCACCCAAACATCTGATGTAAGCATCAAAGCAGCCGAAGGTTAGTCGCCGTCGGCGGACGGAGATCATATCGACGCCTGTCCTGAACAGAACAGCTTACACATGACCTTGCCCTCCATCGCAGCGTCTTCCTCTGCATCTCCCGTCTTGGCCACCGGGACTCCCCACGAAAGATCCCTTGTAATCGGGCTCGGTCGGAGTCCACCCTTCATCCTCGGCTCGACTATCTCGCCCTTGGCGTTCACAACGACGTTGCCATCCCATTCGCCCTTCTTCCGTGCGATTTCGATCCAGGCCTCGAGCTTGGGCTGCACCACATCGAGCCGGAGATACATGTGCGATGATGGCCGAACCGAGAGCGCGTGCTTGCGATCGCGCTTGCAGCGCGGTTTGAGGAGCTCGATGGGTGAGGAGAAGGTGCGAGTGCAATTGTCGCACTGATCGCCGCGGGCGTCCTGGTGAACCCAGTGTACAGGCGAAAGTGTCAGTGCGATTCAGAGCGGTCGCGAAGCAGCAATGAAACGAGGCGCACGTCGTAACCGCAGTCAGGGCAGGTTCCCTCGACGTAACGGTCCGCGAGGAAGCTGAGAGAATATAAGAGGGAGGAAGTCTCAACAAGAGCTCGGTTTGCAAGACGGAGCGTCATATTGTAAAGTCAACTTCACCGTTGGCAACCTTCGCAGTAAGTCATGTCTTCTTTCTTCTGCAGGAGCAGGCCGTTTTTGCGGACGTTCAGATATATCTCTTGGACGATGCTGTTACGTGTTGAGGGGACGATCAGACCTAGGTCGCTTACGCGGCTAGAACCAAGATTGAGTGGCCTCACTCAGTCTGCTTGGGAGTAGAGGTCCTTCCGAAGAAGTCGAAGGAGATGTTGAACCATCTGGACGATCAGGAAAGCCCAGAATCAGTGCGAGGGCGCGTGCGCACTTGTCAGGCCGTTCGGGAACAACCGAACTAACTTGTAGATCTCGGCGTGAAGAGCGGAGAATTTGTCGCAGAGCTCCCGGGGGGTGACACCCTCGTCAAGGGCCTGTTGAGAGAATACAGGCAGAAAGAGAGAGATAGCATGAGCAAGGCAGGCTGGGAGGAGGAGTCAAAGGAGAGAGCGCGAGTTTGACCTTGGTCTCCGTCGCCGTGCCGTACTCGTCCGTACCGCAAATATAGAGGGTAGGGCGATTACGGGTCCTGGAGTACCTTGCAAATACGTCTAGACAGAGATGGGACGGGGACGAGAGAGAGGGAGACAGACGTCAGGCGATAAACAGGGCGCTGCAAGCCAGTAGGTCCACGGCCTGGACGAACCGGCAGAGAGAGTGGAGCCGATGATGTTGCCCAGGTGAGGCACGTTGTTGACGTCTGCAACAGAGCGACGGGCATGCAAGCAAGGCGAGTGATACAGGGTATGAGAACGTAGAAGAGGAAGTAGTCACGGGGAGCGAGATCAGCGCGCCTCTTCGTTCGAGTCACGTCGACCACGAGGAGGGGGCCAGGCAAGCGAGCGCATGCGCGTAGTAGGACTGACAAGGTAGAGCACTCGTGATGAGCGTGTTATTGGCGCCCTTGATGGGGAGACTAGGAGATGCACGATCATTAGCATTCTCAGCCTCTTAAAAGAGCAGTACCAAGTCGGCGGAGGGCGAAGGTGTCAGCTGGCCGGCAACACTCACACCGGGCCCTGGGCGTGGTCGTGCACGTGCATGACGATTCCCTCAGCCTGGCGAAGCCGGGTAGGGGCCGACGAAGGTGCTGGAGCTGTCGACATGGGTTCAGATGGGGACTATGGGTCGTAGTGGTTGGTTGTCGTGACAAAAGAGGCGACAGGGCAGGCAGCCCTGAACCTCAGCGCCGCCGCGAGCCAACGGAGAGACTCTCCTCGCGCGCACTGGGGTTGAATGCCACCAGCCAAGCAGCCCGGCTCGCCTCCCTCCTTTCTGACAAGTAATACCCGTTACGAGACCCATCTTCAAATGAACGAGACAAAGGCACATATCACAGCAAAATCCTGACGCGTCGCCCTTTCTGTTCTACACGACCAGCCCCTCCTCCAGCCCAGGCCTGCCCGCCCTCTCTGATCCTTGCACACACCATCTCCGCGTTCCTCGCCCGCTGCCGAGCTCGTCTAGGCCGATGCCTCTCCGGTCCACTCGCGCGGCTTGAGCGTCTTGCGATCCCAGTCGAGACCGACGTCGTGGGCATCGTCGAGGACCGTCCGGAATTCGACGGGGCTCTTCTCATTCCTGAGCTGTCCGGGCGAGCCGTTCACTACGTTGTAGTCCTCGAACTGGCTGTTAAGATAACGTTATGTCAGTGACAGGAACATGGAAGACGTTACCGACGAAGAAACAGAGCCGGGCACTCACACAAGGGACGAGGCGGGCCGCTCGCGCTGAACGTGGGCCTCCGGGGAAACAAGAGCTCGGAGGTGGGCCATTCGTTGGATCGAGCTGCGCCGGTACTCATCGAGGGCATCGAGATGCTCCTTGTCCATTGAAGCCGTGCTCGGGCGCAAGTAGTCAATAACGCGAACGAAGATCGGCCGCTGATCGTCCTCGCCAGTCCGGGATACGGTGTCGTACTCGACGTTGGTGAGGTCGTGCGTCTTCCAGTCGGGACGGTATGGTTCAGACCAGGGGAAGAGGTAGATGCCGAACGCGATGACGCATCCACGGACGAAGGGGGTGTTCCACTCCTTCCAACCGCCTGAATGGGTCAAGAGGTAAACGAAGAGGGAAGGAACAGGGCTCGCTCGTCAGCATTGTCAACGTCTACTTCGCTGTCTGGATCCGCCGCCGCGCGCCGGGCCGAGGACCGAGGCGCGACGACGAGGATCAAGGGCTCCAGGGCAGAAGGCCTCACCCTTGACCTCGGGCTCAGCGTGAGGGCTAGCCTCGTTGTCGAAGCTACGAGAACACGACCGCGATATCGACAGGACGAGGGAGGATTGAGAGACAAGGAGGGAACAGGGAAGGGTCGTCAAGGCAGGCGGCGAATGAGCGAGCGAGGAAGAGCGAGAGGGTCAAGCAATCAAGTTCTCCCTTCAGCGACACCGGTTAAACAAGGAGAGGAAGGGCGAAACATACGTGAAGTGCTCGTGCCTATCGTGCGACTGGTGGCCCCAGCCGGACCTGCCATGATCGATATCGCCCTCAGGAGGAACGGGATGAGCGCCGTGATGAGCGCCGAGGCGGACGGGCGAGGTCGAGATGGACGCCTTCTGGAGAGCCGGAAGAGCGGAGGGCCTGACGAGGACCCTCGAGACAGGCAAAAGCATGATGGCTGGCGAGAGAAGGTTAGAAGGAAAGGGAAGGGGAGCGAGGGCGACCGAAAGCGAAAGGAGGATGGTCGTTCGTCGTTCGGCAAACGAGCCGACTCCCTCTCTGTAGAACCCTGCCCTTGCTTAACCTCGTTGCCCTTCCTCTCACGCGCGCCTTTGTCATGTCGCCAGGTCTGCACAGCAGTCGAGATCTACATGGACTACGATAAAATGTTGCATGGACATAACGGGGCTTGAACATTTCCTCTCTGAATTCTTAACCGCCACCTTGGGCTCGTTATCGCAAAGTTCCCTGAGCGTGGGGCGGGCGGTCCAGGCGGCGGATCACGAAACGGCCAGACGGCCCAGGCCGTCGGGGACAGGTAGGTATCTCGCCGAACTTCTCTCTCTCATAGTCTCGATATCCTCTCCTAATCTCCATCATCTGTCACCTGCGCCTTGCCCTCCTCCACCAGCGCGTCCAAAGAGGCCTCCCGAGCTTCCCTCTCCCACTGCCCTTGCTCTATCGTGCGGTCTTGATCTGTGTCTCCCGTCCTTTCTTCCCTTACCCCGTCGCCTAGTCGCCCTCGTCCGTCAACGCGCTTAGCAATCTTTCGCCATGGGACTTCTCGTCGTCGGCACGCCCCTCGCCTGGGAGGACTCGAAGAAGTACATCGAGCACGTCAAGTTTGAAGGCATCTCCCAATTCATCGCCCTCTATGACCGCCTCAAGGGCCGGCCTCAGGAACCATTGCTCTGGGGGGATGAAGTCAGTCTCGCTGTCGCGCCTGACGCCATCGTCTTCAGCCCTCCTCGGCACGGCTCCCCATGCTCATTCTTTGCTTGCGTCTCGCCCCTTGCTCCCCCCTCCCCTCGTGGCCCAGATTGAGTACATCATCGTCTCGTTCGACGATACCAACAAAAACGCCCTGCTTGCCCTCTCTCAGACCGAGATTCTCCACAAACTCGCGGGCGTCGTTGAGGGCATGAATTGCGACGTGCTTCAGAGGTCCGACTGCCTGTCCCCCCGCTTGCTCACTCGATTTGCTCTCGCTTTTCGCTCAGCCAGTCTGTCGCAGACGTTCGAATGTCCAAGCTGACTCAGCATGCACGCTTTTTCCAGAGGCCCGCCTCCGACATTCCACCCCGAGTTTGGGCGCTATATGCTCGAGTCGACCCCTGGCGCGCCATACGACGTTTCGATCCAGTCTCTTCTCGGCGTCGAGGCCAACATGCACCTTCGGTGCGTCTTTGTCAAACTGAGCCTAAACACATGGCGGTGTTGAACTCAAACTCTTTGCCAGGCGCAAGATTGCTCGCCACCACCTCGCTCCGAATGAGGTCCCGATGACCTTCACGTCCTGGCCACGCCTTGGCGTCACAGACGGGCCGTTCTGCGACCCTCAGCTCGAGGTTCGCGGAAGAGCGATGCAGAGCCTCTTCGTCGGAGACGATGTCATCAATGAGCACGTCCGCTTCCCGTGAGTCTCCGACGGTCTCTTCCTCCCAGCAACGACAAGTCTTAATCCGCAAGGCGCTTGTCTGGCCGTGGTCCTTCCGCCTAGCACCCTGGCTGCTAACATCCGACGACGACGCGGCTCCAAGGTCGCCATCAATCTGCCGATCTTCCGTGACTCAAACACGCCTTCGCCCTTCATCGACACTTCCATACCCTTCGACCGCGAGCTGTATTCGGGCGACGGCGAAGCCAAGGCAGGCGCGGCCAAGCCCGAGCACATCTACATGGACGCAATGGCTTTTGGGATGGGCTGCTGTTGCCTTCAGATCACTTTCCAGGCCACAGACCTCCAAGAGGCTCTCCGTGTCTACGACGCCTTGGTCCCGGTCGCTCCCATCATGGTCGGTGTCCCCTTCGTCACTAAACGGTGGGCCTCGGCGCTGATCATTTCGCTGCCATCAGCTTGCTCTATCTGCTGCTTCCCCCGCCTATCGTGGCCTCCTGGCGGATGTCGATTGCCGATGGGACGTCATTGCGGGTGCCGTAGATGATCGCACTCCAGGCGAGCGTGGCATTGCTGTGAGTCCAAAGGACGCTTGCTCCGTTCCGGAAGCTCTTGCACTGACAACTGCGCCCGGCTCCCCAGCCCCTTCTGCCTGGAGAACGGCGCATCCCCAAGTCTCGCTATGACAGCGTCGATTCGTACATGTCCTCCGACCCCCAGCATCGGCCAGAGTATGACGACAATGATGTTCCAGTTGACGAAGCAGTCAAGAAGCGGCTCCTCGACCACGGTATGCAATCATCGACGCATCCTGGCCTCTGCCACGTCTGTGCTGCGCCATTGAAGCCCTCGGACTCCTCCTTCAGGCATCGACGAACCCCTTGCGCGTCACATCGCTCATCTCTACATTCGCGACCCGCTGGTAATTTTCTCCGAGACCCTCGACCAGGACAACGCCGAGTCCACCGACCATTTCGAGGTGCGCTCCCTTTAGCATGCTTTAGTCGGGAAGCTGCTTATCCTGGTTTCATTTCTCAAGAACATCCAATCGACGAATTGGCAAACACTCCGTTTCAAGCCTCCTCCGCCAGGGTCGCCCATCGGCTGGCGCGTTGAGTTCCGAAGCATGGAGGTTCAGCCTACGGACTTTGAGAATGCCGCATACTCCATCTTTATCGTCCTCCTTACTCGAGCGATCCTCAGTTTTGGCCTTAACTTTTACATCCCCATCTCGAAGGTCTGCATCGCTTCCCGGCTCTTGACTCACTAGCGCAACTCCTGATAACGCTTCTCTTTCTTCTTTCAGGTTGACGAGAATATGCGACGCGCACAGCCGCGCGATGCCGTGCGTCTGGCTCGGTTCCACTTCCGCAGATCTGTCTTCTCCGATCGGGCAACGTCCGCTTCGCACTCCCGCACCCCATCGACGAGTTCTTCCTCTCGGCCGTCGACGCGACCGACGTCTCCAGTTCACGGTCCTGTCGAGGATGAGTACGAAGAGATGACTATCGACGAGGTCATCAACGGCAAGGTTCGTCCGTCAACGATATCGTCCCTAGCGATGAGAAGAAGCATCCTGATGCGCCCTTCGTTTATTCAGGAGGACGGCTCCTTCCCAGGCCTTCTGGGCGTGGTTGATGCCTACCTCAATTCACTCGAGCTGGACGTCAAGTCACGGTGTGAGATCCGGAAGTATCTGGACCTCATCAAGAGGCGAGCCAACGGTCGGTTACTTCGATCTGATGCCCCAAGATGGATGTCTCTATGTGGTCTGACTCGTATTCCATGCCATGCTGCAGGCTCTCTCAAGACGCCGGCGACCTACTACCGCGAGTATATTCTCGCGCACCCTGCCTACAAGCACGACTCGGTCGTAAACTCTGAGGTTTGCTACGATCTCGCCAAGCATGTTGATGAGCTGTGAGTCCTCCTTTTTCCACCCATCTGGATGTCAACGTGCCAGGCTAATTCCCTCGCCGGTCCTCACAGTGAGCGCGGTCTTGTCCAGGCGCCCGAGTTTTTGGGAGATGACTTTGTAGGCTCACTTAGATGGGAGTGTTAGATTGCATGCGAATGCGAGTTATTGAGTTGTTTTGTCGGCAAAGAGAGAAAAGAGACAGGGCCGGCGAGAGAGCTCGAGACCACGGCGCCACGAAAGACGTATCGTGCTGACATCGAACTCGCCGTGGAACATCAGTTAGCCCTCAACGCCTCACCTCTCCCTCCCCCCAAACCCTCCTCCACCTCGACCTGGATCTCGGACCTTACTCGGCCCTTGTCTTTGCCTTCCTGCTTGGCCCGTCCTTCTCCACTCTCTACGTGCACTCTTCATGCCTCCTCGCAACCAATCCCCAGCCATGTCCAAGCGCGCCTCCAAGAAGCGCGTGAACGTGGACCTTGGCGCGACGAACGTCGACAACCGGCAGGCAGGCACGCCCGTGCTTCCGATTGCTCGTGTCGGCAAAATCATCAAGGGTGAGGCTCGTTTGCTCCTATGTTTACGCTTGCACGCGAGGTCGATGGAGACTGACCCACTTTGTCCTCCTCGTCTTGCCCGTAGCCGACGCGTGAGTTTGAGGGCGCCGCGTCGTCGCATTCCATTCTCCCTTTCCCCTTTTGACTTGACTGACGCCCTTACTCAGCGAGGTCCAGGCTTGCAGCAAAGGTCAGTCAGCTCGCCCATGTACGCTTGGCCTGAGGGATGTTGCGAGCTGATCAGTTCGCCCTGATTTCCCCTTTCAGAGGCGGTCTTCCTCATCGGGTGCGCGACCGATTTCTTCATCAAGAAGTTTGGCGACCGAGGATACCTGAAGGCCCGCCTCGAGCAGAGAAAGACCATCTCTCTGCGCGACATGGCCAACGCTGTCAGGACAACGCCGGAGCTCACATTCCTTGAGGGTGCGTCATTCTCTCGCGACGGGCGATTCCTGGCGTCCTCCTCACCGCGACTGACGCGTCGCGTCTCGTCCCTTTGAATCCTCCCTACATCTCTCCTTCCCGTTGACCCCTTCTCTACAGATATCGTCCCCCGCCCCGTTCCGCTTTCGCAAGCACTTTCCTTACGAGCTCAGAAAGAGATCGATGACTCGCTTCCACCCATGGACACCTCTGCGGATGGCTTTGACCTTACGGCTAGTGCGGGTGTAAGTGCTCCGTTGACGAGCTTGACGGAGGGCGGCATGTTCTTCCTCCCGCCGACGGCCGCCAAGGTCGCAAAAGGGAAGGGTCGCGGGAATGGCAGGTTTGTCCTTGCTGATCTTGTTTGATGCCACGTCTGCGGGTGGCTAATCATATCATCGTTCCAGGACCAGCGCACCTAAGGCTGGAGCGAAGTGAGCGCTACCGGATGCTCTGTTAAAAGAGATCCGTCGTGTTGCCTGGCGAAGCAATTATCCGCTGATGCTATCTGTCTCGCCTGCAGGTCAAAGAACGACCCTCGCTCTTCTCCCGTGGCCACGATCACATCGCTCCCCGAAGTCAACGAAGCGGCAACCTCTAAGGACGATGGACCGTCCGAGGCTGCCGTCTCACCTTCGTTCGTGCGGTCTTCTGATGAGCGTGGGACGGAGGGACCGCCCCGAGAGGAGTCGAGCGCGATGGACTTGGACGTTTAGGGTCGCAGCTCATTGGTTAGTAGATGGAATAATGTCTTGAGTCGCTATTTTCCAATTGTCTGCTCTCAAATAAGAAGGTCCTACATCGCTCCGTCATCCATCATAGCCCCCAAGGGCGGCTTTGTGCACCCGCCACTCCTGCCCCGCTCTGCTGCTGATCTGAAGCCTGACCGAAGAGATTGTCGCCCGCTGCTCCTCCTCCGGCGGAGAGGGACTGTCCGAACGCCGAGGTGGGCTTGAACGGCGGGGGCAGACCTGTGGCCTGAGGATGCAGAGGGGCGGCAGACGTGGAGGCAAAGGGAAGGCCCGAGTTTGGCTGCCCCGATGTTGGCTGCGTGGCAATAGAAGCGGACGGTGCAGGGAAGGGCTTTTGGCCGGAAGAGGTAGACAGAGAGGAGGAAGGATTGAAGAAGGTTGAACCGCCGAAGGAAGCCGGAAGAGTAGACTGGCGGAAAGGGTTCGGCGTCGATCCTCCCCCGGGAGCGGCAGGCGAGACTTCGGGCAGACTCGAGAGCATGGAGGCTCCAAAGAGGCTGGTGGGCTTGAAGGGGGCGACTGAAGAGCCGGAGAATCCAGTCGGCTGGGCCTGCAGGGGAACCTGGGAGGGCGTGAGGCCCAGAGAAGCGAAAGGCGACGTGCTTGTAGAGTTCGATGAGGATGTCAGGCCCGACGTGGTCTTAGAACCGGCTGAGGCGGGACGCTGCACTGCAAACTCTGAGGCAAGGCTTGACATTAGGCCAGCCCCAGTATTAGCGCCGCCATTTTGAGCCTGCGTGCCTCCGGCCTGGTTTCCGCCGAAAGAGTGCGTCCCGAACGCGAGATCGTTCAGCGACGGCCCGCTGCCAATCGTGTTTGGCGTGACCGGCTGAGGCTGAGTTATTGATGACGGCGTGCCGAACGGGTTCTTGCCCGGGCCCGTGGCTTGTGCAGTGAAAGGGGCCGACGCTGGACGGGCAAAGGGGTTTGTTGAGTGGTGGCCCGTCTGTTGAGATTGAAGGGGCTGAAGCTGGGATGCGCTGAACGTATTCGAATGAGCGAGCGAGCTAGGCTGCTGAGAGAGAAAGTCGAAGGGGGAAGCCGAGGCAGGGGCCGGGGAGATAGACGAAGGAACGAGCATGCTCTGTCGGAACGGGTTCGACTGCAGTCCGAATCCAGTCTGTTGAGGCTGGAGGAATCCCGTCTGCTGAGGCTGCTGAATAAAGCCTGTTTGCTGCGGCTGGACGAAGCCCGAGGGCATGCCGAGGGCTGACGGCGGAGGAAAAGCAGCGGGCCCGCCGCCGAACGCAGCAAAGCCGGTCGCCTGTGGCGGCAGTTGGTGCGGGAAGCCCGTAGGCAGAGTGACCATGTGCTGCTGTTGTTGATGCTGCAAGCGGGCGTTGAAGGGATTGAAGGCTGCCTGTTGGTAGAAGTAGGCGGACGACGAACTAGAGAAGGCGGAAGAACCGGAGGTTTAGTGTGCTGTTTGTCAACTCGAACGATACACACGCAGCACACCGACCTGTTCGTCTGCGGCAAGATCCAAGAATGAAATGAGGTCAGGCTAGCCCAGAAAGGGAAACGCGCACGGTCGTTAAATGAAATGACTAGAGGTAGAGAGCGCAACGCACCTGCGGATCAAACATGGTGGGCTGATTCTCCTCGATGGACGAGAAAAAATCGATGATACGCTGGTCAGTCTTCTTCGATGATGGGGTCGGAGGCTCCGTAGTGGCAGAAGATGGTGCAGCGTCCGGAGCTTTTTCTGTAGCTTTTTCTGTAGTTCGCAGTCCGTCAGCCGTCTGGGATGTTCTAGTTGACGTCGGACTAGAGCAAACCTTGCTTCTTGGCGGCAGCTTTCTTCGGCGTCTTTCCGTCGGCAACATCCTTGCTCTCCTTGTACTCTGCGCGGTTTCGCTCAAAGTCCGGGTCCTGGAGGTACTCCTCGAGAGCCGCAACGAGCGACACCGGGGCCTTGTTTCAGCGGAGCAAACGGGGATTCAGTCATGTGGCACGCAAGCACGCAAGCAGGAGAAGTCAGGCGCACGTGCTTGAGGTTAGGGACGGGCACGTCGATAACGTTGTTCAGATCCCTGGCAGAGAATGTCAGGCCGAAA
Organism: Tausonia pullulans; assembly: GCA_951802195.1. Taxonomy (NCBI): domain Eukaryota; kingdom Fungi; phylum Basidiomycota; class Tremellomycetes; order Cystofilobasidiales; family Mrakiaceae; genus Tausonia; species Tausonia pullulans. The sequence continues at coordinate 250,218 of OX637630.1, forward strand.
CGTCAGACTTTGATGAGCTCTGGTCACAGCTCCGAGAGCCTCGAACAAACCTGGCGTATTTGAGATACTCTGAAAGACAGGCCGATCCGCACAGAGAACTCGTCAGGACCCGACACGAACGGTCCGACGAGGAATCCTCAATCCCACTTACCGACGACCTTTTTCGTCTGAGAGCAAAAGCTTTTGTAGAGAGACAGAGCGTCTGACGCATCGGTGTGGCTCATCTCAAAGTAGTGCTCTGAGGCAGCCGCACAACCGTCAGCTCATGCCAGATCTCAGCCTACCCACAAGAGCAACGAACCCAGGAGGTTGACGATGCCCTCGTTGCCAGCCTGGAACAGGACAAGGAGGTCCTACAATCGATGGTCTGATTCAGCCGAAAGAGGACGCCGTGTAAGGCGGGATCGACATCATTCGTATGGCTTACCTTAACCATCATTCTGAAAGCGAGCACAGTGCACTCGTCCTGAAGGTCGTCCCGGTAAAACTGTCGGGAGATCAGTCGACGATGACAAGGATCAGCGTTATACCCGAAGGACACCTAGAGGAACTTATATTCACCTCCGCCTTGATGAGCTCGCTGATAGTCTTCTGGACCTCTCGCGTTTCTTTGAGAAGACCCTTCTCTACCGTTAGAGATCGAAGTTTGCGCGCCCGCTCTGGTGGTGAATGAAGCAATGGAATTAGCAACTGCGGAGCCGAGACACTGACGCTAGGACAAAGGAAGTTGGAGAAGACGAACGGCTGACACTCTCCGTGTGCGTCCGATAGGCGCTCGCCCGGTTGTTCTCCGCCTGGACGCGAACCATATCGTGCTTGAGTGTCCGGAACGCATGGATACGGGCATGAAGATACGCGGCGTAGTGGGTAAGAGTAGGGGTCTGCGAGTATCCTGTGAGAGTTGGTTGACGGAGAAGACAGGATGAGCCCTCGTGCTGCGTCATCCTCGGGATGGGCCGAGCGGCCGTCAGACCTTCAGACGAACCTTCCCAGAAGCCTCCTACCCCAACGCTCTTGAGTCTGAGGACATCAGAGCGAGAGAGATAGTCAAGGACGTAGTCGGTTCCTGGGAGGGTCGCACACGTCAGCGCGCATGGTCGATCAAGACAAGAGCGATAGGTTCAGCGCGCCGGAGAAGGACCGACCGCCGGACCGAATCATGCTGTGAAGGACGATGAGGGCCTTAAAAACAACGTCGACGTTGGGCTCTCGCAGCCTGGGTGCTAGAGCAGCACAGATATCCGAGATGGGTCCATCCTGGCTCTGGGTCGACGCGATGATGGGACTGGGACGTTGTCGATGAAGCAAGAGAGCGTCGGTCAGTCGATGACGGTTTCTCGTGACGAGACCGATCCGGAGTCCCAGAGGTCATCGATTTCAGACGTATGGTGTAGAACCACGAAGTAGGAGGTAAGTCTTACTCAAGATACTATAGCGCCGGCGATCAAGGCGAAGGCGAGGGCGACGGCGACGGAGAGAGCGCGCGGAGGAAGGCGGAGAAGGTCGATTGTCGTCGTCGTCAGCAGGATAACCCCCCCCCTCCCCGCCATCGTCACGCAGCGAACGAGACACTACTCCGAACCTTTGCCTTGGGGGCACCCTTCTTGGGCTTGCAAGCGTTCTATTCGGACGGTTTTTGTCAGCTACTATAACCTGATGGTAAGGCTCTAGCAAGCGGACGGGCGAGGCCGAGGAAGGGGGGGGGGGGATGTTCAAGCCTGGGCTAAGGGCATCGAGAGCTGGGGAGGAGGGGGGGAGGGGGGGAATGGGGGCTGCAAACCTTAACAAGCTTTTCCGAGGATGTGTCTGGCATGACTGGGCGAGTATGAGGGCTTGAACAGTTGAGGCAGGATGGTGGTTTGATGTTGGGAGACAAGAGCGAGAGAGCGCGCGGACCTTCGACGCGCGGGGGGATTGCCTGCTGCTCGTTGCTGGTGGCTCGCGACCGACGCTCTCCCGATGAGGACCTCGCGTAACAACCACCATCCCACAACCTCCGCAACCATTACGTCCACCTAGCATCGGAGGCTCTTCTGTCTTCCCTCCGTGCCATACTTGCCAGCATCAACGAGGCACAACCCAGGTTCCTCTCGTCCCGCCCGTCTTCAGGGTATGCCCGAGACGTTCTCCTTCGTCACCCACTCCTCGTCCTCGGCCTCGCCCGCCCCCAGCCCTCGCCACAAGCATTCGCCGCTCTCGCCTGCCGCCACACAGCTCAATCCCAATTCCTTCAAGGTTCTTTCCTCTCCTCCCCCCCCCCCTTCACTTTGAAGCCTTGCTCCTCCCTGGGCGAGATAGACCCGCCGTCACCCTTGTGGCCATCATTCGCTGATGAACAAGACCGCGACGCGTCGCTCTGTTATCTATCTCTCCCTTTCGCTCCCTCCCTCCAGATGCACGACCCGACGTCCAGCAAGCAGGCTGTCACGAACTGTCCCGACTGCGGGAGATCAGTCCTGCACTCGGCCTTCATCCAGCATGCCGGTTCGCCCCGCTTCCCTTTCGGCGAACCGTCTCCCGAGCGCGGTGTGCCTGTCCCACGAAGCGACGCTGATCATCGTCCTTTGCTCACTCGACGAAATCTAGCCCAATGCCAACGTCCTCGGGCGCGGTCGCCCTCTCAACAACCCTCTGCCTCCGACCAGCCTGTGGAGGACAGCGGCTCGCTGCAGAAGAAGCGTCGCTTCTCCGACGGTGAGTCCCTAGTTGGATCGCGTACGCCGATCCTCCCTGACGATGCTGCCTGTTTGGTCTCTGTCTCCCCTCGCGCGCCATCCGACGCAGTCTCGCTTTCTACAGCATCGCCGCCGCCCACCAATAAGAAATCAAGGCCGTCTCCCGCTCCCAGCGCAAGTATCGCTGGGTCCGATGTCGGCGGTGGGCCCGGAGAGGGAAAGAAGGAGAAGAAGGAGGCGAAAAAGAAGAAGACGGAGCCAGTCCTCTCTGGAAAGGGTTAGTCTTCACTCGGATACGCTTTCTATGGCATCTAGCAGTCAGCCTGATCGGACTTATGGTCATCCGCGGCCCAACTTGCAGTCACTGGTGCCACACTCGACGTCCGTTTCTCCCCCTTTTTTCTACGTCGACAACGCATACATTGCCTCTTGGCTGATGAAACGACGGTCCTTCTCTCTGCAGCTCTCGCGCTATTGTGGCGTCTGGAATCCGGAGAAGAAGCAGTACTGCTCGCGGTCGCTCACTTGCAAATCGCATCCGATGGGTGCCAAACGCGCAGTCCAGGGTCGACCAAAGCCGTTTGACGAGCTGCTCCTCCAATGGAATAGGGAGAACAAGGCCGGCTTTGTAGAGCCTAAGCCCAAGGCTGCTGGCGGGAAGCGCAAGGAGGATGCTTCTCGGACCGGCGCAGATGGTGCGGGGAGCGAACCGCGGGCTCGTCGATCTGGCAAGGCGAAGGGTCCAAAACTATCACGCGAGAACCGGAGTCGTCCATCCAACCTATCGGACTCTGCCTGCTCCACATCCTCGGCGCAAGATCTCTCTCGGCTCCTTGCGGCTGCGTGCTCCTCTCGCGCCGCCCTCTCGGCCCCGACAACCGCCTTGAGCTGGTCGGCGAGGACGAACTCTCGCCCTCTGACGACTCTTCCGCCAACTCTAACACCAGCACGCAGGGGCCCATCAGCGGCGGCGGCAGCCGCACGGGACGGGAGAGTCCCTACGCTGCCTCGGGAGGCGAGCAAGTCGCTTCTCTACGGCCGGCGGAGGGAGCAGGTCGCGCGCCTGGACGACTTGTTGAGAGACGCGCTTGTCCGCTGATGTAGAGAGGGGAAGGGAGGGGGGGGGGGGGGGTATGTGGTGTGTCGTAGCGTGTCAGGGGCGGGCTGGCTCTGTCTCTTTTTCGTCTCTCTCATCATTCTCTCTTGTGTCTCTCTCGTCTCTCTTATCTCTTCCTCACTATCTTCTCTCTCTCCTTTCTTTCTCTCTCTCTTCTTTCTTTCTTTTGCTCCCTCGCCGCCTTTGCCATCGGCTATGTATGTTGTCTGGGCGAATTCCTGGCTTGCAGATAAAGGTCTGCTAATAAGCCATATTTGCGCTACGAGTTCCTGCTCGCCATTGTTGCTTGCCCGCGGGCGACGTCAAATCGAGGGCGTTGGTTTGTGGGGGGGGCGGGGCGGAGGGGGGAAGGGGCAACTTCAAGCAGAACAGGCCTTTGGCCCGACTGACGGACGGACGGACGGACGGGCCTTTTGTTCATATTCCCTTCCTCTCGCTCACCGCAACCACCATAACCTTCCCTCCCTCTCCTCCTCCTTCCTATCTCCGCCATGTCTGTCGCTCCTGGATCTAAGGGCCGCGTCCTCCTCGGTTTGTCCTCTCCCCTCACACCTGCAGTTTTGGCGGCTGACAATGACCAACGGACTGCCGCCTTCTCTTCCCCACGATAGCCTACTCTGGAGGACTCGGTGAGCAACAAGCCATGACTCGACCCCCCCACCGCTCCCCGCCCCCTCTTGCATCTTGCTGACCGCTGTCTTCTCTGACGATGCGCAGACACCTCGTGCATTCTCGCCTGGCTTATCGACGAGGGCTACACCGTCGTCTGCTACATGGCTGACGTTGGTCAGGATGAGGCGAGTGCCCCTCCCACCCGGTTTCCTCAGTCGGCCGTAGACGGCCGACTGCATCATGGCGTCCTGGCTGAGCTTGGTTCTCTCTGTCCTTCTCTTCCTAACCTCTCTCTCATGGTCGTTGTGTATCTCGACTGTGTTACTCCTGCAGGACTTCGAGATCGCTCGCAAGAAGTCTCTCGTCTGCGGTGCTGAGAAGTACATCCTTGCGGTCAGTCCTATAACACGCTTCGCTGCTTACCTTTCCCCACCCGGCTTTCGGGATGAGGCCGGCTCCTCCTGAGCTCTGGGGAGGATTCCCTCGCTGATGGTCGACTCCGTCTATGGATTTTGTACAACAGGACCTCAAGGAGGAGTTCGTCAAGAGCCTTATCTATCCCGCCGTTCAGTGCAACGGTGCGTTGTGGTCCCCCGCTCGCTTTTGACAGCCTTGTCCTTGTCTCCTGCGCGCCCTGCCCTGACTCTCATTCTCCCTTCTTAGCCATCTACGAGAATGTTTACCTCCTTGGCACCTCTCTCGCTCGCCCCGTCATTGCCCGCGGCATGATGGAGGTCGCCGAGCAGGAGAACTGCGAGTGAGTCGACCGTCGCTCCGCGGACTGACAGCTCTCCCCCGCTCCTGCCACTGACTCGACCGACCGTTCTCGTCGTCTTCTTTCTCCCCTTCCTTCAGGTTCGTCGCCCACGGCTGCACCGGCAAGGGTAACGACCAGGTCCGCTTCGAGCTCGCCTTCTACGGTCTCAAGCCCGACATCAAGGTCATCGCCCCCTGGAGGAACCCTGGTGCATCTCCGTTTGCCCGCCGTCGCCTGGCTCGACTGTCCTGCTGACATGTTCCTGCCCTCTCAGTCTTCTACGAGCGCTTCCCTGGACGCTCGGCCCTCCTCGCCTACGCCGCTGAGAAGGGTATTCCCGTCGTCCAGACTGCGTCGAAGCCCTGGTCGACGGACGAAAACCTCTTCCACATCTCGTATGAGGCCGGCATTCTCGAGGACCCCAACACGACGCCTCCCCGGGACATGTGGAAACTCACTACCAACCCGGAGGACGCCCCGGAGACCCCCGAGCACATTTCTATCGAGTTCGCCAAGGGCATCCCCGTCAAGGTTGAGGTCCTCTCCTCCAAGAAGACCGTTACCGACCCGGTCGAGATCTTCCTCACCCTCAACACGCTCGCTCGCCAGCACGGCATCGGCCGGATCGACATCGTCGAGAACCGCTTCATCGGCGTGAAGTCCCGCGGCTGCTACGAATCCCCCGCGGCGACGATCCTCCGCGTCGCCCACATGGACCTCGAGGGTCTCACTCTCGATAGGAACGTCCGTGCCCTCCGTGACCAGTTCATCACGACTGCCTTCTCCAACATCCTTTACAATGGCTACTTCTTCTCTCCCGAGCGCGAGTTCGTCACCGCCGCCATTCCGGCCTCCCAGCGAACTGTCAACGGCACCGTCCGTCTTGCTCTTTACAAGGGCAACACGATCGTTGAGGGACGCTTCTCCGACGAGGGTCTTTACGACGAGAAGGTGCGATTCTGGGGGCTTTGGACAATGGCCGTTGCAGAATGCTGACATTTACCACCCGTATTCAAAGTTCACCTCGATGGACGAGATGGGAGGCTTCGAGTATGTCTTGCTTTTCCCTTGAGAGTCTCGTCGCTGGTTTCATCCTAACGCTGTATACTCTTTCCAGGCCCACCGACACCTCGGGCTTCATCAGTTCGTCGACGTTTTTGACTCAGAAACGGCGTAAATCGCTTCACTTGACTAACCCGTTACTCTCATCCACAGGCATCGAGTCCATCCGCATCAAGCAATGGGGACACGCGAACGTTCGCAAGGGTCAGGCCAAGGTCACTGCTGACGCTGTTTAGTGAGTCCGGGAGATTGCTTGTTTTCTTGTCCCCTCTTCACAGTCTCTGACTGGGTCGCGTTCGACATGATCCACCAGTGCGAGCAAGGAGTAGATGACGAGTAGAGATGCGCTGCGCGATGTAATGTATTTTCCGGAGAAAGAAAAAAGGTGGGCGCGCACGCGCGCGTGAGACAATGTCAAGAGGGAGAATACACATGGTCTTGAGGAAAGAGATATGACGAAGTCCGTGACCGACGGTTCTGAGCCAGTCCATCTTTCTTGTATTCTTCACCTGTCGCTCGACAAAAGGTTCAAATTCAAGTGCAGTCTCCTCGCGCCAATTCGGTCGATGGGCGGACCCGAGGTCCATGAACATCGCCACGGAAGCCTTGCCATGAGCCGAAGGCGATGCGGCCACCGTCCGTCCGCGCGGCGTCCGGCGCAGCCTGCTAGTCGTGCCGACTTCGCTCCCTCCCTGCGTCCCCTGCCTGCCCGTGGACCGTGAACGCCAACCTTGCTCTCTTCCTCCCGCCGCCGCCAACACCTGTTGACTCCTCCCTCTTCGCCTACTTCACCCTATCAACACGACGACTGACAGTCCCCGACGACCGCTCTAAATTCCTCCCCTGCTGCCGCTCCCGGTCCTCGGCTCGTGATGGCGACCCAGCTAGTCCCGGGACCGCACGATTCAGGAGGCCCATCGACGTCGTTCTCGTCGCCGCCGTCTTCGCATCCTCCGCGCGCCGGAACGTCTACCCCTCACTCGCGATCGTCCTCGCCCAGATCTTTCTACGGCCCCTCGCCTGACTCGCCAACGGGGGGGTCGTCCCCGACGCACAGCGCATCCTCAACGCCGCGCGGATCTTGGAAGCGAGAACGCGTCCTTTCCACGAAGCGGCTCCCCGGTGAAGCGTTTTCGTCCTGGCCGGGCGTCGTCGAGGGTGGCAAGGACGGCTTGGGCAGTCCGCTTGGCTCGACATCGAGGCCGAGAACGAGCGAGTCCGTCAGAGCAAACTCGCGGGCATCTAAGAAGAAGGAAGCCGAGGACATCAAGGTTGCCCCCTGGCTCTCTGCCGACCTCGGCGCCTTCCAGGTCAGCCTGCCTTTGGCCTACACCTTTCGCTCGTTCTCTGGCGACTCCAGGCCACCACAGGACGATGGACATGTGCTGATAGAACGCCACCGCCCTCCCTTCTCTCCCAGACTGAAGCGGATGTGTCGCCGCATCGGTCGCGTCTCTCCACCCAGTCTTCCTCTTACTCATCAGCGTCCCCACCTTATGTCTCCAGCAACGCCAGCCAGACGGCCATCGCGTCCTCCAGCTCCTCGTTTGTCCGATCCAAAATGTCCGCCGCCCATCAACGGGTACCCTCCACAGACAAGCGGCGGGCCGACACCGGCGGGCAGCACGCGCCGCCTGCTCCGGATACCGCCGTGTTCCCGGCCCCTGGGTCGAGCGAAGAGAAGAGAAAGAAAAGCGGCTTCCTAGGCTCTCTGATCAAGAGAAAGACGGGCGTGCCACTGGGCAAGTCGTCCAAAGAAGATAGTCAGTCAACTGCTTCTCCTCCCCTCGAATCCGCGTTGCGCCGCATGTCTCGGTCGTTGACCCGCTCGTCTCAACGGCGTTTCTGGCTCGGCCCACCTAGTCAGGGCCACGACAAGGTCTCAATCAGCCTCCCACTTGAAGACACTGCCGGAGGCTTCATCCTCGCGAGCTCCCTCACGCACCGGCTCCTCGAGCCTTAACCTTGCGTCGCTCTCCCATGTGCCCTCAGTCGCGTCGTCCGTCAAACACAAAGCATCGACTCTCCATCGCGACCAATCCTCCTCAGACGCCGCTACGCTGGGGCTTCGGAAGAACAGCAAGAAGCTACCGGAGCCTGTGCCGGACACGTACCAAGTCTTCGCGCTCGACACCGATCTCAGCCACATGGAGGGCATCGTCAACCCAACTTTCGGCGCGTCCCCAACGTCGATAGGCCCGGCCGAAGCTGGAGCTCCTCACTCGTCAGGTTCGTCTTCGAGCGTCGATAGTCGGAACGGTGTCCCCTGGGAGGAGGGTTCGCCCTCCCACCACAAGTCCTCGTCCGTCTCGTTGTCGTTTCACTCGACCGGCCGACGGCCGACCCAAGCAAGCTCGGAGGCATCTTTCTCCTCGTTCACCAACGGGGACTCGCTCGCCTCCTCATCCCATAGCGGCTCCGGGCGGGGGTCGTCCTCACAGCACCTCCCACACTCGTCCCATAAGGGGCCTGCGCTCTTCCACTCGACGCATCCTCGGAGGCCTTCCCAGCTTCGCAACGTCAATTCCCCCTCCGGAGAGAAGGGCATCAGCCCGTTCGATATATCAGCCTCACCGGGGACGTTACCTTCGAAACCCGAGTTCAGCGACCCCTTTGCCGCGGCGCCCTCGCGCCCTCCGGGCGAATGGCAGAACGGAGGCTCGCAACAGCATTCGCCGTTGTCATCGCCAAACGCTCCTCCCTACTCTCCCGCCATGCTGGAGACGCTCTCACCCCGGTCGCAGCCTGCGCCCTCGGTAGCGCCACCCATCGCTCCGCCCGGCGCCGGCTTCAATGCCTGGGTTGCCCCCGAATCGTGGGGTGTCGAGGGCGATCAGGCCGAAGATGGTGACTCAAGCGATGGCGATGTCGGGATCCTCGATATCCTGGGGACGGGTCAGGCGACGAAGCTTCCGTGTCCGGGCCGCCGGTCAGAGGACGCGCATGAGGAGCTGCATGCTTTCGGAGAGCAGTCTACCCCCTCAGGTGCCAGCCAGAGCCGCCCTGGGACGGCAGGCCGGACCGGCACCAGCGGAGGTCGCTTGGGGACGTCCGGGAGCATGCAAGCTGGCCCGACGGTAAATTCAAGCTTTTCGCCCGAGTTCTCCCTCGGAACCATCGTTCCTAATCAAGCGCCATGACAATCTTTCCTCGCAGAACTACATTCGTATCTACAAGGCCGACGGGACCTACACGACGATTCCCTGCCAACTCACCTCGACAACGGCCGATATCGTCCAAGTCCTGACGTCCAAGATGCAAGGGAAGACGGGATTCCGCCTGTTCATCCGAGAGAGATCAAGCGGTGTGTCGGCGGGCTCTCCTTGTTGTGTCTCTGATGGCGCAGCTGAATGACCCGAACCGTTGGACAGAGCGACCGCTGGATGCTCGTGAGAAGCCGGCCCTCATCCAAAAACGTCGGCTGATGCAGGCCGGGTTTGAAGAGTCTGACCACTTAGAGGAAATGGGCATGGAAGATCTGTCGATGCTCTGTACCTTTGTTTATCGGCTTCCAAAGCTCCCTTCGGTCGACTCGGTGCGTGACAACCGCCTGACTTGATCTTCCTCCGAACCTGACGCGTCGTGCTGATGTCCGCCCGATGTTACAGACCGAGGAGGATGCTTTTGACTCGTTCGAATACGTAGATCTATCCGGACGCGATCTTCAGGTCTTCCCCATCTTCCTTCATAGGCACGCCTCAACAATCGTACATCTCAACCTGTCGCGGAACCCCCTCCAGGAGCTCCCCTCGGACTTCATCCAAGACTGCTCGACCTTGCGAGAGCTTCGGATGTCCAACATGGCGCTCAAGCGGGTGCCCCCGTCCATCCGGCAGAGCGCGTCGCTCACGCGCCTCGACGTCTCGTGCAATCGCATTGCCGACCTCGACCATGCCGGCTTTGAGGCCATCCCTGGCCTCATGTCGATCAAGGTCCAGAACAACCGTCTCTCAGCCCTCCCATCGTACTTTGGTCACCTCCGAGCGCTGAAGTACATCAACATCTCCAACAATACATTTGAGACGTTCCCGACAATTGTTTGCAGCATCAGGTCACTCGTCGACCTCGACGTGTCGTTTAACGCCATCTCGGTCCTCCCGCCGGAGATCGGCAAGCTCGTCAACCTCGAGCGGCTCGTTATCGTTGGCAACGTCATCGCGGCGCTCCCACTCACATTCGCCAATCTCCAGAACCTGCGCGAGTTTGACTGCCGGCGAAATAAGATCGTCGACTTCGCCTGTGCCTATGCCCTGCCCAAACTCGAGGTCCTTAAGGCGGAGCGCAATGATGTCAACATCGTTGAGGCTCGCTTTGGGCCGAAGATGCGCGAGATCAACCTCTCCAACAATTCGATCACCAAGATTTCGCTTTCTTCCTTAGCCGCTGACGCGCCCTCGTATGGTCTCACCAACCTCGATCTCTCTTTCGCTAAGCTCTCCTCCATCGACGACGAGGCCCTGGCCCACTTTGTCAGCCTCACGATCCTTCGACTTGACGGGAACCAATTCACCCGACTGCCGGAGAGTACTGGTGAACTTGCCCAGCTCCGGGAGCTCCACTGCACGGACAACGCGCTCGTCGCCCTCCCAGAAAGTCTCTCGAGACTCCAGAAACTAGAGGTCATCAACGTCCACAACAACAACCTCAAGGAACTCCATCCTGGCCTTTGGTTCTGCTCGAGCCTCGAGACGTTCAACGCTAGCTCGAATCTTCTCGCGAGCTTCCCGGATCCTCCTGAGATGGGGGCGTCCGAGTCGGTCCTCGAGCTCGATGAACATGGTCGCAAGGGCTCGACGAGCTCGGGAGGTGCAGTTGCCGGCGCCAGCAAGTCGGCGCCTCCTCTCGCGCTCCGGCTCCGCGGCCTCTACCTCGCGGACAACCGGATTACGGACGACGTTTTCCATCCGATCTCGCTCCTGGTCGAGCTCCGCACGCTCAACCTCAGCTTCAATGAGATTCTCGAGATCCCGCCATGGACGCTTCGCAAAAACCGGTCACTCGTCGCTCTCTACCTTAGCGGTAACAAGCTTACCAGTCTCCCCGCCGAGGACCTCGCAACCGAGAGCCTTCGGTCGCTACGTGTCCTCCACGTCAACGGCAACAAACTCCAGTCCCTCCCCGCGGAGCTCTCGAGTATCGTCCGTCTCACGATCCTCGATGTTGGGAGCAACATTCTTAAATACAATATCAACAATTGGCGCTATGACTGGAACTGGTGAGCTGGTGCTATGCTCGGCAGCATCAATAGGATCGTCCGTCTGACTCGCTTGCTCCCCGTGTTACATCTTTTCAGGTCGAAGAACACTGACCTCCGCTACTTCAATCTCTCTGGAAATAAGAGGCTCGAGATCAAGCCGAGCGAGCGCAACCAGTACGAAAACCCGATGGCCGCCATGCCTCGATCCGACTACGTCGCCGACTTCAGTCCCCTCAACCGGCTCCGTATGCTTGGTCTCATGGATATCACTCTTCGCATACCGCTCCCGGATGATACCGATGACCGCATCATCCGGACGACGTTTTCCGAGGTCAATCGCATGTCCTACGGCATCTCCGACACGTTGGGCAAATACGAACATCTCCTGCTCCAGGACCTGGTCGTTCCAGCCTTCCGAGAGAAGGACAACGAGTGCCTCTTCGGAATCTTCGGTCGCGCCCACACGAGCACGCCCGGAGTCCTCGCGCGCGTGAAGAGCTTGGCGGCCCAGGCGTTCAAGAACGTCTTCGCCGATCAGCTCTCCAAGCTCCGCGAGGGCGAGGGCGTTCCGGACGCCATGCGCCGTGCGTTCCTCCTCGTAAACAAGTCCTGTTACGAAACGGTTGCTTTGGCACAAGAACCTGGTGGCGCTCGTAAGGGTTCTCAAGTCAGCACCCACACCATCATTGCCAACGGGAGCACCCCGTCGCCGCAGACGGCTGCTATTCTCAAGACGGGTGCCTCGGGAGTCATCGCCTACATCGTCGACAAGACCCTCTACGTCGCCAACGCGGGCCTCGCGCTCGCTGTTGTTTCCAACAAGGGCACCGCCGAGCTGCTCTCCCGCCGGCATGAGCCGTTTGACCGCGCCGAAGCCGCTAGGATTCGCGCAGCTGAGGGCTGGATCTCGCCCAAGGGGTTACTCAACGACGATCTTGAGATGTCGCGCGGATTCGGCTTCTACCATCTCCTCCCTTCGATCAACGCGCGGCCGGACATCCGGACATGGACCCTCACCGAATCGGACGAGTTCGTCATCCTCGCCAACAAAGAGCTCTGGGACTTCATGTCATATCAGACCGCCGTCGACATCGCCCGCCAGGAGAAGGACGAACCGATGATGGCCGCGCAGAAGCTTCGCGACTTTGCCCTCGGCTACGGCGCGGACGGCAGCATTATGGTCATGATCATTAGCGTGAGCGATCTCTTCAAGGCCAAGGGCGTCTCTCGAACGCGACAAGTCGCCGTCGACGAAACTTCGCTTCCAGACGGACCTTACCGGCGCCTCGGTCGGCGCGGAAAGGATGACATCGGAGACCGGACGCTCGCTCGACTCGACCGCGAGATCGTGCCGCCGGTGGGAATGGTCGCCCTCGTCTTCACCGATATCAAGAACTCGACGCCTCTCTGGGAGACCAACCGCGGAATGCAGACCGCCATCAAGATGCACAACGCGCTTCTCCGTCGACAGCTCCGCATCATCGGCGGATACGAGGTCAAGACCGAAGGCGACGCGTTTGTCGTCTCCTTCCCGTCGGTGGCGTCGGCCATGCTCTGGTGTTTTACCTGCCAGCTGCTCCTGCTCCAGGAGGAGTGGCCGCGGGAGATTATCGAGTGCGAGGACGGCAAGGAGGTCTTCAGCGACACTGGTGAGCTACTCTACCGCGGTATCTGGGTTCGAATGGGAATCCACTGCGGCAACCCTGTCTGTGAGGCCGATCCTATCACCAAGCGGATGGACTACTTTGGCCCAGTCGTCAACCGCGCAGCGAGGATCTCGGGCGCCGCCGACGGTGGCCAGATCTCGGTCTCTCAGGACGTCGTCCAGGAGATACAATACATCAACGACTCGTTCGAAGGCGGCGCCGACGACGTCTCCCTCGATGGCGACGACCAGCCGATCGAACTTCAGGAGGCAACCGAGCGGCAGAACGCTCACATCGCCCAACTTCGAAAATTGGGCTTCGGCATCTCCTACCTCGGCGAGAAGACGCTCAAGGGTGAGTGAACATCTCGTGCAACATGCACGGTGGGCTTGCGCTTACCTCGATTTATCCAGGCATCCCCGTTCCCGAAAAGATCTCGCTCATTTACCCTACGGCGCTCGCCAAGCGACTCGAGCTCAGCTCTCAGCGGGACAATATTCAGACCGCCCAGATTTTCGAACCAAAGGCCGGTATCGTCAACGTCGAGGACGTCCGCGCACTCGCGGCGATCTGCCTTCGTCTCGAGACGCTCTCTTCGTCCGGCCGTGCGGTCCGTGACTCTGGCGACTCTGGCCCCAGCTCTCGCGCGCTCACGCAGGGGGACCAACGAATCTCGCGCTACAGCTTCCATAGCCCGGATCTCCTGCTCCCGCCGATCGGCGTTGAGATGACGGACGAGGATCTCCTGGCGATTCTCGACTCGCGTGAGTTTGCCGCTCTGGCGCTCTTCGGTCTGCTAACGACGTTGACCTCTCCCCGTGTGCAATAGTCTCTATTCGAATCGAAAACTCCCTTTCCTCCTTATACCTCAAGCAGCTCGGTGGCTTCTCGTCGGTTCTCGCATCTTTACAACAGGGTCTTCAAATCGATAGCCGCCTGATCATGCATGCCCTCGGGCTCTTCTCCACGCTCGTTGGATCCCCGGATTCATGAAGCGTAGTCTCTCTCCTCTCTCTTGCTCCGTTGTTGAGGGGTTTCTTTTATCTATCTTCTTCCATTGATACCCCGTTCTCCTTCATTCGGCCCATCCATCGCTCCCTCCGGTGCTCTCCGTTTCTGTAGTTTTCCTCTCGCTCTCAGCGCATGTTGTTCTGATGACAGCTTATCTTTCTCCCATAACAACTTTAAATAGAATCGGTCTCTGTTCAGCATAGCACCGCGTGAAATAAGACAGAGGGCGAATGGCATAAGGCAAAAGAGTGCACGGGCAAGGAGAGCTGTTGACGCCAGAGGGCGTTCATACAAACGTAGCCGGAGCTTGTGTCGCCCTCTGATCTCTGGCATCTGTCGACCTTCCCTCACGCCTTCAATCTGAAGCATGACATCGTGCGTGAAAGAAGAGAGGGCTATGGGCGTACAGACACAACAAGAGGAAAGAAGACGAGGTTGAGAGGCTGCTGGCCGCCAGGAGGATGTTCAAACGAGCAGGACCGAGTTGATGCAGCCGTCGAGCTCAGGGTTGTTCGTAATCTGTGCGTACTTGCCCCCTGATTGATCCCAGTTGCGAATTATCAAATACAGCCCGACAAGTTGATCAAAACAGTGTGATTCGTGTGGTCAGCGAGTAACTCGAAAGGACGGAAGGTGATGGACGTTGCGCACAGACGACTTTGCCTCCAGCCGTAACGAGACCTAGCTCCGAAACGTTCACCTCAATGACCGTACCCTTGGTCATGACGCCGAGTTGCTGTGAATGGAAGGGGGGGGGGGGGGAGGAGGGAAGTGTCAGCGATCAGGAGGTGAGACGGAGCGAGGTGGCAAAACTAACGGTGTACATCGGCGATTGCGGGTCTATTTGCGCAAGAGTCAGTATCATCCCAACCAGAGCAGAGAGATATAGAATGGCAAAACCCACTCTTCTTGACAGCCAAAATCGGAAGTTGGAAGGTAGCCTTGAGGTCGGCTGAGAAGAAGAGCCGCGGCGCAGCGCGCGGGCGGTTCAGCTCGTGCCTCCTGCACGCGCCAGGCCACCCCCGAACGACGCGTCAAGACTCACGATGGGTGACGTTGGCCTTCTTGTACCGAAGGGCCATGGGCCGAACGAACCGCTCCATCTTTACGGGCTTGCGGGTGAAGCCCTCTCCGACGAACGTCGCCTTCGAGACCATTCGCTTCCACGATTTGGACTTGGACTTGCCCGACTTGAGAACCTTGAACATCTCATCCTCGGCGATTCCGCGGACCTTGGGAAGAGGAACTGAGTACTTGGCAGCCCGGTCTTTCCGGCGCTCCTTGACAGCAGAAGAAAGCGACTTCGCATCCTGTAAGACCGCGACAGCGAGCACGCAGCCGTGGGTCAGTCCCGCTCCTAACTAATTCAAGGGCAACTCTTGTCCGTCGGGCAAGTCCAAGTGCCAACGCAAGGCGAGGCTGATGTCTGCTCCAACTAAAAGAGCAAGTCTCGGCCGCTGGCACGATACAACACACACCTTCTGGCCCTCGCGGTCGAGAAGGTAGGTCGGGAGAGCTCCTTCGGGGACGGCACCGTCGTCCTTTTGCTTGACGTTCCGTTCGTCGTGCGCCTTGAGCGTCTTCTTAAGCTGGACCTTCTCCGAGTGACGTTTGGCATGATGAAGCTTGGCCTTGAGACCGAAGAGCTTCTGGGTATACGCCGAGTTCTTGTGCGACTGACGAGCCTCCCTCTTACGGCTATAAGGCGGGATAAAAAGCACAACTCTCAGCAGGCGTACCAGAAAGACTTGTCGCAAGCCTCATTAGAGTCATGCCTCTCGAAGGAGGCGACCACGGTCATGCGAAGGAATAGACCAAGATGAAGCTCTCTCGCGACGCCTTCGCCCGGACCTCCTTCGCGAGGGCGTCCGATACGCAAGGAAGATAGAACTTACGTCCGCTCTTCATGCTGCATAGTGGGGCGATATCAAGAGACAGGACGTAAGTACAGCGATCCCAAGGATGAGCGAGTAAGCCAAGAGGAAGGCGACGCACGTCCATCTGGCGACCATGTCTGAGGTACGGGCGAAGGACAGGAGAGCGCGGATCAGTATGAAACGCACGAGCGATGTAACGACTGTGGCCAAGTTGAGACTGACCGCTTGATAGACTCCTCGATGTATTCGTTCTATAGGGGCACAGGGCACACGTGTCGAGAGCGTCAGTGGCGAGGACGCGCCGGATGAAGAACCCCTTCGATAGGTGGACAAAACGGACCTGAGGCTGTAGTTTGGAAGCGATAGCGAGGTCAAGTTCAGCCTGGAATGACAGCACGGAAAGAAGTCGCACGTCGCCTCTGGAATGCTTACCATATTAGATCAGACGGAGCGAAGGGTAGAGGAGGAAGGAGAGGGAAGGGGGAGGTGGAGGAGGAGGGGGAAGTGCGAATTCTCGCTGAGGCGGCTGGGGCCGGATGGCCCGCATGGCCCTTCGCTGGAGGCGGCCGGATCTCGACGCGTCCTCGTCGCACAGGCAAGACTACCATTTGCATGCCTGCTCTTTGGATAGGCAGTACAAGGCACATTCCATTGATTATTGAGTATACCATTCACCATTTCACCGTGTCTCCGCGCCAGTCGCGGAAGCTGCCGCTATCTGCGCGCTTCAAGCCAGCAATGACTTCCATCATCTTCTCAACCGACTCCTCGACCTCGAAGAGGCCCTCCTTGGGTATTGCTGGCTTAGATTGAGGTACAAAACGCTGAGAGAATGCCGTCTTGGTCGTCCCCGGGTGATAGCTGAGGGCAATAGCTGACGAAGATTTGTGTACCAGCTGAAACAGTATAGAAGGCCGTCGTTGCTGGTTAGCTAAAAGATCCTTCCGAACAAGAAGAGATTAGCTTAACGGAGACGTACCTCGTGTGAGAGTGTTCGGATGACCTGGTTGAGAGCTGCCTTTGAGCTGAGCTTGCAAAATGAATGTGGTCGTTGATTATCAGTCTTCCGCCTCCTGTGCTTCCTTGCGCAGTCACAAAGATCGGATGCATTCAAGACTGACGACCGGTACGAATACCATCTGGGTGTCGATGAGATAAGTAGGATCAGCCGCGAGCGCAGATGGGCTTGCTTAGGGAAAGCACGCTCGGACTGACCCTCCCATCCGGTTGTCACTGATGGACCCCACGCGAGCACTGATGCTCAAGCAAAGACTGAGGTCACTAGCTATGATATTTTTGGCCGGGTCGTTCTCGAAGCTCTTCAGGAAGGATGCAAGTTGCCGGGTCGTAGGCATCAACGGCACAAAGTGCTTGTACACCAGCAGATGGCTGAGAGTGTTGAGCTGGAAGGAGCGCATCGAGTCGACGGGGTCGATCTGGGCGAGAGACTTTTCCGGGTAAAGCTGGGCCGTTCGACAGACATAAAGTCAAGACAGAATGAGGCTGAGTCGGGAGCGCAGGAACGTACAATGCCCGAAGAGCAGATGATAGCCCGTACCTGGCCCTTGCCCCATCTCGATTCGACCTCCTTCCGGGCCTTCTCCAGGTCTCCGTCTGCGTCGCCAAAGCCGTCGACGGAGAGGACGGTGAGCCGGGAGTCGACCTTGCCGGTGAGACAGCGGATCGCTTCCTCGGTCTGAACGCGCGGGCGAGAGGAGAGGGCGACGACATCGAGAGCTGTGCATCGAAGAAGCTTGGCGGCGAGGTGGGCGCCAATCCCGGAGGAGGAGCCCGAAAGGATGGCGACAGACATGGCAGGACTCGGGCCAGGATAGGAGTGGTGGTTGACATTTGGATGCAACAATGATCGGGAGACGGCGCTCTTGATCGATCTTGAGCGAGCTCGTGGCCGCCATGACGCGCTGTCGGCCTTCCCCAGCCGTCTCTTTCTCCTCTCCTTTCTCTCGATAACCATCTCCGGTGAATTCATCAGCTTAACTCACACCAAACTTTGTTTTTCCCTAATTCGCGCAGAGCCACGTCAACAGGACATCGAGCAAGAATGGCTGCGATGGCTAGAATTCCCACTGCGTTATGAAAAGTGCTCCTGGAAGCTGATTGAGCCTCACCACTGCTCCGTCAACCAGCGGTCTGCGTGATGAAGGGGAAAGCGAAAGATTTTCTAAACGGCTCGGCGACAATGAGGCCACAATAAAATACACAGTCCAGTTTATCATCCCAGCATGAAGAGAAAGCCGCCAAACTGCGAAGCGGACGTTGAGGAGTATCAGAAGGCCAGGGACAAAACAAGAGACCCTACCTAGACCTTGGCCTTCTTCTCCACCTGGAGAGAGGAAGAGCAGACATTTGCGGCTCAGTGGCATCCGGGGAAGGATTAGGCCTCGAGGACGAGAGCAAGAGAGAGAGAGCACCCACCGGCGGCTGCACGGGCCCAAACTTCTCCAGCCGCTTGCGCTTCTTCTCCTCCTCCTCGGCGAGCTTGGCGGGGTCGACGACCTTCTTCGGCTCAACCGCGACGGCGGCAGCGGAGGGAGCTGGGGTGGTAGAAGCTGTTGACGACGCGGACGAGGACGCCTTCGGGGTTATGGCGGTCTTGGCCGTGGTAGAGACGGAAGGGAGGCGAGGTCGGGGAGGAGCGATAGATGCCTTCTCGACGTACGGCTAGGGTAGTAGAAGTCCAGTTGATGGGAGAAGTGAGCCAGACTGAAAGGCTTCTCGAGAGTGAGCGGGTTCGCTCACGATTCCAAAGCGGGCAGCCCGAGCCTTCTGCCTCGCTATTTCAACCTCGGTCGTCTTGACCTTCTCATCTGTTGGAGCAGGAGCGTGGTCCGACGATGACGCGCTCGCGACCGAAGCAGGGGTAGAGGGAGTAGCAACAAAGGCCGGGACGGTCGGCACAGGAGGCCCAGTCGTGGCTGCCTGGGTGGGCGCGTCGGACTGGAGAAAGTTGGACGTCAGCTGGCCGCCAATCAATCAGATGTATTCAAGAGACTGAATTAAAGCTCTCGACAGACCTTGACAGTCTCAGCGACGGCCGCCGGGGTAGCGTTGTTGAAAGACGCCAGGGCAGGCGCGTCGGTGGCAGCGTGCTCAGCCGTGCTCTCGGTGTTCCAGTCGAAGTCTGCCGGGGCAGCGAGCTGATGGGAAGAGTCAAGGCCCGGGATGGAGAGCAAGAAGAATATGTGAATGGTAGGCAGGCAAGTGTGAGCGCGTCAGGATCTCGAAGACATTCGCGACACGTCTTTCCCAAGCAAGAAACCGTTGCAAACATCCCTTACTCTGCTGAGACAAGACACCCAAACCAAGCCAAGGTCTGATTGGACGCTTGTCGGCAGTCTTTGGGTAGCGTTGCATCTTGC
The DNA here is from genome assembly GCA_951802195.1 of Tausonia pullulans. NCBI lineage: Eukaryota > Fungi > Basidiomycota > Tremellomycetes > Cystofilobasidiales > Mrakiaceae > Tausonia > Tausonia pullulans. The sequence continues at coordinate 269,552 of OX637630.1, forward strand.
AAACACGAAAGGTTCGCCGTCGGACGCGACTCGCGCAAGGCGTTGAGTCGAACGGAGCTCTCGCCTCCCTCCTCCCAGCCGCATCTGCGTGACGTCCACAACCAAAGAGCAGACTCACAAGAGGGTCTTCCTCATCAGCAGCCCCTCCGGCATCCTTGGAGAGCAGACGCGAGATGAGCTCCTCCTTCTTGCCGGTCGTCTGAAGGCCGGCCTTAGTGAGCAGGTCCTTGAGTTCGGTGACCTTCATGGCTTTGCTGCAAATGAAGTGAATGGGCCGACCGTTCAGTCTCTTGGAGGAGATGTTCGAATGGCGAGGACGCACTATTGAGCTTCAGACATAATGACTTGGCGGCAGATGGCGGATGAGGCGAGATGATGATGGTCGTTTGAGTGAGGAACTAACTCTCCTCGCGCGCTCTCTCTCAGCGCATCGCTCCCTAGTCGCCCAGAACAATCCGAAGCCGCCGACCATTTGTAACTCGCGCCAGATCTCTGACGTGTGTCCTCCCTCCTCTTGAGTCCTGCTCATCCCAGAGCCTGATCGAGCTCGCATCACGCCTCACCTCTTTGAAACAAAAGTCCATACCTTCCCTCGCGCTTTCGTTGCCCCGCTCATTCATGCGCGATCCCTGCGGGAACGGCGAAATGTTACTCTTGATTTTTGCAGCCTCCTAGTGTCCTGCTAAGAGAGCAGCTTGTACAAAAAAAAATTGGGCACAACACTCTCAATATTACTCAAACGGCGATCTATTCGGGGTCTGCAAATCACTACTGCATTCGCTCATCCCGCCAAAGCTCGCCAGTCTTGCCGTCAACATCGCTTATGGCGAGCCAGATAAGCGCCTTGACGCCCTGCCCTGCTCGCCACCCATCCGAGTGTACGTGGACGCCATCTGTCGGGGAAGTGGCGAGTCAATATGAACTCTCAAGTGAGGAGCGTTCAGTTTGATCTCATATCCGTCTTGACGTGTCTGACAAAGAGACAAGGAGACAAACTTCAGCAGTCACTCGCGGGGGTCAGGGGGACACGCGAAGTAAAGACTCACAGTCGGGGTAACAACAACAGGTCAGAGCAACCTCCAGGAACCCGCGCACAATCAGTTTCAAATCCGTAGTGAGCTCAAGCTTCGAGAACTCGTATTCCGAAGGGCTCATCCAGCCCTCCTCCGTCCAAGGTACATCCTCTACCGCGCGCTCGAAGTTCCTGTTTGAGCTCCTCTTTGATCAGATCGGGCTTAGTGAACCGAGCTCTAAGCGCCGAGCGACCGGCCGTACTGGTGACGGTCACGGTTCGAGGCTGCTTGGCCTTGCGAAGGAGCGGAGAAGCTACCTGATAACCCGCTCCGTGCCACTGCTCCGAGCGTCGTCAGCAAATGGAAGCGAGAGGTAAATTGATGTTGGACGCTGAGACTCACCAATAATTGACGGACAAAGCCTTCGGAACAATTACAAAAGGGGACAGATCAGAAAGATCGCCGATACGGTCAAATATTTCGGACAGGGTGAGACATGCAACGAATCTTGACGGCATCGATATCCTGCACAGGAGAAAGGTAGTTTCAGCTCGAGCAGTCGCATGTTTGTTTCAATCATCCGAACAGGGACGCAAAAAATTGTGCCCGCTGATTGTAATGCCAAAGTGGTTAAGAAGCACGTCTGCATCCCTCGGCAGTGTTACCCAGCGAGCGTCAACGCATGCAGAGATAGATCTTGAGATGAGGGTTTGGGGGGAGGGAGCCCGAAGCAGCCGGGCGACTGTTTGATGAGATGCCTGGGAACATGATATAATTCAAAGTAATGAGGCGATGAAGCGAAGCAAACGAGACCAAACAGCAGTGACGAGGGCGACACTCGCCTTGAGAGGTCAAAGACGCTGGTTCGCCCAGCTCATCCTCGTTGGCGCCGGTGACAATGGTGATCTTGAGTGAAATGGTAGATGCGTTGGGACGAATAGATGGCTGGATGGTTGTTCAAGGAATCTCATCAAGAAGGGGCGTTTCATGTTCAGGTCAGAAGTCAGCGAGAAGAGACGGTGGCACTTATTAAAGGTGATGACGGATTTCAATTGGTGACTTGACCACCTCGAGACGTCTGTCAGATCAGTGGGTCTCTCGACTTGGCTGGCTGGGGCCGGGGGTCCGCTGTCGGTCCTACGTGTATAGCGTGTATAGCGCGTTCATCTGCAGGAGCGCACGATGTCATCTGCCGTGTCCTAGCCACACGTTCATTAGCCTCTGCCAAACATCCGAACGCCACTCGCAAAGTGCGCTCAAAGAAGGTGCGCATAACACAAGGCTTGAGCTTCAGCCTCAGCCTAAGCGACGGTCGGACCAGGGCGGTGGTCAGGCTCGGGCGACGGTCGGACTTGAGCGGTGGTCGGCGCTCGGCCGGACGGGGGAGCGGACTGTCTTCTTGCATCTTCGACGAGAACTAAGAAGGAAACCTCCGGCCTATTCTTCCACACTCTGGCTTGTCTAAAGCGCCGGAGCGGGTTAAGTAACTCCTTAATGCCCTCTCTTTGTCGCCAAACAACTACCATCGTAGCCACGGGACTGCATCGCCCACCGCCGCCCCCATCCACTTCATAGCCCACAGACCCAGCGTGCAGTGTCTGTCGCTATCGTCAAAGAGGTGAGCTACTTTCTTCACGAGACCTGAGCGACAAGCTGCATCGGCTGACTAGATTGCTCAATCTTCTCAGCCTCTTCTTCGACTTCCTTCCCATTCTTGTCCATGTCTTCAGCTTCCTCCCCAACCTCGAGCACTCGGTCCTTGTCCTCGACCTTTCCCTCCTTCACCGCCTTTCATCAGCCAAGTTCGAGCCCAGCATCCCAGCAACCGCCTGCAGCGCCGACGGGCTCCACTGGCGATGCGTGCCGGCACTGCCCGGATTGCCCGGATCAGGCTGGGCCAGGCCATGTCCGAGATGTTGAGGACCTTCACCTTGTCAAGCTCGAGCTGGGGGTGAGCCGCATGCTGCGAGGGGAGCCGGCGGCGGTCGAGCACCCGGCCAACCAGGGCGAGGTAGAGATGGCCAGGCCACCTCGGCGTGCGGCAATGCTTGAGCTGGAGGCAGCGGAAAGGAGCAGTATCCCTGGCGAAGTGTAATCTTGGTGAAATATTGAGGCGATTGAGAACAACGGATGTACTGAGGAGCAGGGAGAAGAGGGGAAGAAGGACAGTATTGTTCCGCGCGCAGCGTCACTGAGATTAAAGACGAGAGGTGGAGGACGTTTAATTTCCGACCCAATCTTTCTATCATTTTATAATACTGCGTGCCGCCACGGCGGAATCGTGTGTCGATCGATGTACTCGAATTTGAGCACAACAGCTGCGCTCAGCGCCTGGTGAAAAAGTCAGCGCAATCCAAACGCGACTTTGCGCCAAGGTTATTCACGGCTGATGCTGTATTATCGGCCATATAGCCAGGTCACTCGCTGGTTAGCCGATCGAGACCGCGGGAGCTCGTGTAGCTCACGACTTGTTGCTGGCAGGCGGCTGATGGTACTACACCGCAAGGTGGCTGCTGAACCGGATACAGAACACCAGCATTGAGAAGAGGACCCATCCGCCGGAGCGGCAGTAGCGCCAGCGATGAAAAAAAAAAAAGGCAAAGTCCGGAGACAAACCGAGCTAAGGGTAGCCACAGACGGTAACGGCAACATCGGCCTCACGGTCAACGCAAGACGACGGCTCGAGTCCACAGCCCTGGCCGGCCCAGTCGTCTGTCGCGCGAGGCTCTCAGGCGGGCTCCTCTTCTCCTCGACCACCACCAATAGTCTCTCACCTGCTCCTCCCTTTCTTCTCGTCCGCACGCGCATTCGGGAGCGCTACCCCACGTGCGTCGCCCTCTCTCAGTTCAGGACAAGCTTCCCGACCAGCCCATTCTGATACCTTCCCTTCTTCCCTCCTCTCGATCCTACTCGCGCCTTCTCCCTCTCGGCGCTTCCTCCCGCCCTTAACTTCTCGGTCGCCTCCTCCTACCGGCTCCTTCGTGCTTCGGGGACCCGGTTCAGTCCCTTGACTCACACGACCCTGTCGTCCCCACCTTCCGCGCGTCGTTCTGGTCCTTCAGTGCTCGGCTACCGGTCGTTGAAGGACCTCGTCAAGCTCGCCCTCACTATGGGCTGGGCGGCGTACGGTGCCATCAGCCTCGTCGCCGGCTTGGTCTCACACCTCGGAGGAGGACCACCGGAGGGGTCTGGCGACGTCGCCGACGCCTCCCTTGAGCGAGTCAAGCTGCTTATCGTTTGGGCCTTCCTCTTCAGCTTGCTCGGAGCGCTCGGTGAGTCTCAGCTTCATGGTCATGGACCAGACCTCTCCCCCCCGTTTCCATCCCCTCTTCGTCTTTCGTCGCACCATTTGAGCGGGTTCACTACTTTCTCCCCGAGTTTGTAATGTTTGCCCGCGACCTCGTCGGGATTCAAGTCCCTCGAGACGCAGCGCGAAGCTCGACGTCGTCAGCTCGTCGCCGAGAAGACCTCGCGTTCACGAGCAGACGACCTTGGTCTCGGTCTCCCAATTCGACGGGCCGCTCGCTGGGCGCTATCAATCGCTCGAGTCAGACAGGGACTGATTCTGGACTCTTCTCCTCGTCGCAGCCATGTACACTAACCCAAGCGACTCTTCCTTCCGGTCGTACCTCACCGAACTCTCCTTCCGTCGGCACCTTCGCGAGCTTCACCGTCCCTCCCCTCCGGCGGCCGAGGCTGACCTCGAGGATCACACGCCTTCCGTCGGTCACCTCAAGGCCGGCTCGACGCCCAACGCGAACGGGCCAGCGAATCTGCAAGGCCTTCATTGGTCTAAGATTCGTGCCGCCAAGGAGGCGATGAACACCGATGGGGCTGTCTCGTTGCCAGCGTCCTCGAAGGCGGCGTCATCTGCTGTTGTTGGTGCTACTGCTGCTGGCACTCGAAACGGCTTGACGGCGGAGGGTTTGAGCATTCCTCCGCACAAGCTCCCACCCTTCCGATTCGCGAACCGGGTCTCGATCTCGCTCCGGACACCAGTGTACACGCGTCGCGACTTGGGGCTCTTCACGATCGTCACCATCGCCCCGAACCCGGGCTCAACTCTCAAAACCGGCCGCGACCACAACGGCAAGATTGTCAAGTGGATCGAACCAGAGACCGCAGAGTCCCTCCTCGCCGGAGTGTGGTTCGTCGGCATGTTCGGTCGCTGGTGGATGGCTGGCTTGGTCAGGCCTACGCCGACGCCCGCCGGGCAGGAGGAATCTCCTCGCGCTGGCGTTCTCGGCATGAGGTCTCTCGATGGGACGGAAGACCCACTTGCGGCTGGTGAGTGCCCAATCTCGCTTGGGCCATCGCTTGTTAACTCGTTTGACTGGCTGCTTTGAAACTGACTGGACCCCGTCCCCTGTTTCCAGCCGTCCGCAAGGCCGTCTCCGAGACCGACAACTCGGCCCTGAAGCCAACCAAGGTCCAGACTCCTCCTCGCCCCGCTCGCTCTCGCCGGCCAAGCTTTGAGGCGCCTGTTGCCCCAGATAAACCACCGCAAGTGCCACCCGAACACATGATTACCCCGTCTGCCACGCCCCCTTCCTCCGAGCAGGACCGACCATCACCCACACCCGTCAACAATTCTAATCATCTCTCACCATCTCCGACCGACCATGTCTCTCTTCCACCGATCGACCGTGCTCTGCTCACGTCCAACCCGGCGCTCTCCGAGGTCCATACGGCACTTCTCGCTTCTCATGCGACCACCGCCGACCTAAGGGCCCAGTTGGAGCAAGTTTCCGCGGCCTCTGAAGCCTCTCACTCTCAGCTGGAAGCGAGTCTTGAGAGCCTCCGCGCTCGGAAACGCGAGGAGGACACCGACCGTCTCGAGGTCAAAAGCCGCACCAAGGCGCTTGAGGACGGCAAGCGTCAGGCCGAGGCGGCCAAGCGCGAGGCCGACAAGAAGCTCCGACTTACCGAGGGTCTCAGGGACGCTGTCCTTGCCCGAATCGAGGTCCTTAGCCGCGAGGTTGAGCAGGCGAAGGAGCGAATGAAAACCCAGCGCTCGGAGATTGAAGAGAGCAAGCGGTCTGTGAAGGAGCGAGAGGGAGAGGTCAAAGAGAAAATGGAGCAGAAGAGAGACCAGGTTGCCGTTGTTGAGGAGGGAGTCGCCGCTCTCGCCAGCGAGGCGAAGGAGCTCGAGTTGAGGGTCCGCGAGGAGGAGGCGGCCTTGGAGGAGTCGAAGAAGGCCGCTCTCGCCGTCCTCGAGGCTGAGGCTCGCAAGCCTGTCCACCAGCCGACGACATTCGCTCCCTTCGGCTCACCCGTCCCTCGATCTGTTGAGAACGACTTCTACGGCTTACACCAGCAGCAAACGCAAAATCAGCAACAGCAGCCACGGGAGCCTGTCGTTGCTTCGGCGGCGTCTTTCACAACCGCTTCATCCACCTCGACAGCCTCTACCGCCAGCAACCCCTCGTCGTCCCTCTTCGACCTCCCAATCCAGCAACTTCCCCTAAGCCTTCTCCAGCGACGTCGATTCATCGATTCCTCCGCCGCCGATACGTCTCCCTCCACCTCCAGCCTACTGTCTCAGTCTGCGACTCCTTCCCCTGCTTCCTCGTTCCAGCAGGTCAGCGATGTCTTCGGCTTCGAGGATTTTGGCCCCGGATCGGGCCAGCCCAGGAGGTTCTCGGCAGCCCAGCACGGTCCAGCCTTCCCTGTCGCGTACGCTCGAGGGGAGCAGCCTCCACTAATTTTCACCGGCGAGGAAGGCTCGGAGCCGGGTTCGCCTGGTCCTATGTCAGCCTCGTTTTCTGAGTACCTCCCCCGTGGCCTCTTCCAATCTATCAGCGCTGAGGGCCTGCTCTCGCCCGACGCCGATGGTCCCGCCAGCCCCTTCACAGCCGCCTACACTCGCTCACGCCTCGAGGTTGACCACGACAGTAGGACCGAAGCGCCTGGCTCTCGCCGGATGAGCCTCGGCGATGCCGATGTCTTTTTCCCCGCGGACGAGGATCTTCACGAAGAGCGCCATGACCAGGTCTTTGACATGCCTGCCCGCCCACCCTCGGACTCCGTACTCCCTTCATCACCCCGGTCCGTCTTCTCGGACGACCCTCGCTCGCTGCTACTCGATCCTTCGCTGGATGAGAACTTCTCGTTCCCGCCTCCGGGCATTGACACAATCGCCGCCAATGCGTTCTCCCACTCTTCGAACTTTACGGACTTTGATCAGCGGCCCTCGCCGACAACGTCGACTACCCGCACGGCCATCGAGCATCAGCACCTAGCTCAAACACACGACGAGACATACCAGTCCCAGCGCTTCGCCGTTCCGAACGGGATCCGTCGGATCGAGGGGACCTCAGAGGGCTACGGTGACGATCACTCCTCACCCGAGCAGGAACGCGCCTCGCTTGATAAGCCCTCCAAGTTTACCCCGAAGCGCTGGTTTTCGTCGAGTAAAACCCCGACGCCTAGCGAAGGATCTCTCGCCGCGGTCTCTCCGACGCCGTCCTCGGTCCAGACGGTCACGCTCAGGAACGAACCGAAGCTCAATCCGGATGCCAAGGCTTTCTCGTTCAAGGGCTTCCCTTCACTTCGTTCGTCGAACGAGCAGCCCTCGCCGTCGTCGGCAGCAGGCGTCGTGCATGGACGTGCTGGCAGCGACCTTTCGGTCTCGTCGGCTCCGTTCGTGCCCTCGGTCCCGCCCAGATCGTCGTCCGACAACCTCTTGCTCCCTCCCGGTGCTGCCAACGGATCCCCCCTCATCTCAGATGCAAGCTCCGGGAACGGCTCAACCCCAAGCTTCGCCACGCCGTCCTCGTCCAATGCGTCGCGCTTCTTTTCGTCGCTGCGCGCTTTCGCCCCCTCGGCTGCCGAGCGTGAGGCTCTTACGCGCGCCCTCCGCCAGAACGGTTCGAATCGCTCGCTCGAGAACTACAGCGGGGACGGCAATCCGAGCAGTCCGCCGCTGGCGCACGCTCCGGCCGTCGGCACGGGGACTCACCCATACGGCTACAGCGCTGCCCCCGGCCGCGGGGGTATGACCCGGAGCAGCCCCTACGCGACGCCCGATACAAGCGCGACGGACCTCAACGCTCGCGCGGCCGCAGCCTGGGACAACGAGCGACCCCCCCTTGATGCAGGCATGGCGACCATCCGCAGGAAGAGTTTCCGGTGCGCTACATTTTCTATTTTGTTTCAAGCCGAGCAAGGTGGAGCTCTGGATGTTGATGTCTTACCCACTTCTCGCTCAACAGATTCTTCAACCTCGGGTCCACCTTCCGCAAGGGCGACGACACCGATGATCCTCTCCTTCAGCCGTTGGAGCCACCCTCGCAGCAGCAGCAGCAGCCGGGGCCGCACCAGCAACAGCAGCAGCACCATCTCTTCCACCACGACCTGCACCAGCCCCCGTCGATCCACGCCGACTGGGCGCCTGCCTGGGGCAAGCGCGACCGATGGGGCGGGTCGTCGATCGGGGGCACCTCAACGACCGGGCCTAACGTGAACAGGAACACGCCGTCGCCGTCGATGCGGGATGCGGGAAGGGGCATGAGGTGATTTGCTGGAGGATCAGGAGGAAAAGAAGGAGCCTTGGGGACCGTAATGGGAGACAGAGTGGGGCGGGAGTCGCCTTGCTCTCTGCCATCTTTGTTCGCAGCGCTGGGACGACCTTGGGATGCATTGATGATGTCAGAAAAGACAAATGAGTTTTATTTACTTTCCTCGGTCAGCGGTTACGCGAATTCGTCTTGAATCAAGCATGAAGAAGGAGAAAAAACGAAACATGTTTAAGCCCCTGTCGCGCAATACTCAAAACTTGAAGAGCCCGCGCTTCTTCTTCTTCTCCTCCACCACCGGCTGCGGCTTGGAGTAGCTCGAGCCTCCTCCACTCGCACCGCCACTACTGCTGCTTCCTCCAAAACTACCCTTTTTCGACGGCAACGGCTGAGGCGGCTCGACCCTCATCGGAGGTGGTGCCGGTGGGGGAACCCAGCTCGTCCAGAGCCGTTTGTCGAGCGCGATTTGGTACCTCTCCCTCGGCGTCCTCGGCGGTTTGACGCCCGCGAGCGGGAAGCTCTCGTGGATCGGGTGCGCGTTCGGTGGGTTGGCGCCGATGCCACTCCGGCCGAGAGACCTCAGATCTTTGAGGAATGTCTCAGGCGTAATGACGTGTGTCGAACCGATGACGACCTCTTTGCCGAGCGCTTGGCCGACTTGGTAAGCTGACCGCATCTCCGAGTAGGTGATGCCTCCCGCGACGAAGAGGATGATCCGCTGCTTGACCGCTTCTCGGCCTCCAGGCCCGCTGGATCCTCCGGCTGTTGAGGGGGCAGCGCGGTGCCAATTTGGCCTTTGAGAGCGCAGGGAGCCCGCCTGGGCCGGGGCAGAGGCGACGGCGGAGGGTCGAGAGGAGGTCGAGGAGGAGGGAAGTTCGGGAGCGTTCCGAAGATAAGGGAACGTTGTTGTGTCGAGCTTATTGGCGATGTGGTCCTCAAGCATACTGCGGACGACAGGCTTGTACCGCGAGAGCTCGTAATCCTCCTCACTGTTGGACGGCTTGTGTTTGAGCCGCTTCTTACCCTCGCGCTCGTTCGGGTTGCGGACAACCTTAAGGCCGAGGTGAACAAGATTGTTGACCGAGTCCTGCTCGGGCATCGAGAGTTTGGCATGCTGGAAGAGCCGGCGCCGATCCTCGTCGGGGACGCCATCCTTGTAAAGGATATATAAGGCGATGATGCGGACTTTGTCCGTTTGTCTGTGAGGGCGCAAGGCTAGCGTCAGACGTGGAGGGGCGCGAGATGGGACAAGAGAGGGACTAACGAGACGACCTGGGACGAGTCACCTAGCAACGGCACCATCTCGTCGACCAGCGATTTTGGCGTCTTGCCTTCTGGCGTGACTCCGGTGGCGCAATTCTGTTGACGATCATATGCGGGTCAGTGTCCTCCTGTAGAGGGAGGGGTCTTGGGCACGCTTGATGGACGGACCTGCTCGACCATTCCTGTGTCCGATAGCTTCTTCGTCTCAAAGAGATCCATGCAGTCCTGCGCCATGCTGAGGTGTAGAGAGAACTAGCGGTCGAGGAACAGATGTCAGCGCCAGAAGGAGAGTTGGCAGATGCTATTCCGCACCTTCTCGCGCGCGCCCTGGTATTGCGGCAGGCCCGCAAGCATGTCCTTCATGTCGTTCATCGTCACGGCGCCCTGCCTGTGACGTACACAAGCGTCAACGACATCCAAATACCCGCGCCAAGCAAGACATACCCCTTGTTGAAGACGCCGTTCTCTTTCAGGAACGCGTTAAAGTCGACCATGAGCTTCTCGATCGCCTCGCGCATATGAAGGTGCCGCACATCGGTCCAGACATTGTCGGCGTCTGAGAAGACGGCCTCCTTGGTCTCGTACTGGCCTAGGGATGACTGGAACTGATACCTGAAGGGTGGAGATTTCGGAGATTTCAGCAGGGACTTTTTGAGCAAGGCGCCGAGAAAGTTTTAGGCAGACTGATGCTCACCTGTAATTCTTGCCGTCCTTGATTGGGAGGAGGTCGTTGACCATCGCCTGGTAGGTGAACTCATGGAGGAAAGGCGCGACGGGGTCCATCGACCGGTCGACGACGAAGAGGATCGATTGAGGGCGTATTGGGTCCGACTTCTTCTATTCGTCGAGAAATCCAGAGATATCAGTTATGTAAGGGCGCCTCAATGATGAGCTTGAGCAACGAGACTGACAGGAAACTCCGGGTTCTCCTTCTTGTATGCTTCCAGCTCGCGATCGATCTCCTCCGCGAGCTTCTTGCTCACGCAATCCCCGACAAATTCCCTCTCTCGACTTGACCCTCCGCCACGCATCGCGAGCGCACTTCGCCACCGCTCGGTTCCGCCCGAGGACTGGGGTGCTGATGCCGATGCAGCCGAGCCGCCTGTCGAGGCCGCCGCGGGCTTGTTGGCGAGAGGGCCAAGAGGCGGATGGTGCGCGGGCTGGTAGTATCGGATGAGGGGGGCCTCCTCTAACGTACTGAGGACGTTGACGATCTGAGAAGGTAGGCAGTCAGTTGAGGTAATCTCGTGCATAGAGTCGATCGACGAGAGCCGAGGACGCACGGTGCGGGACATGACGACGAGCGAGTCCTCAAAGGCGTCCATCGCAATCTCCTGGTTGATCGTTGACCCTGGTGGACCATAGAGCTCAAAAAAGGACCACGGAGTCCGCGTTGTAAAGACCTGGGACTCAAGCGCTGTGCGAGGAAGACCTCGTCAGACAACAAAGCACGACGGCTATGAGCGAAGCCTCAACGTCATCGATGGTCGACATACGCCAGAAGTTGAGGTAAACCTCCTCGATGTTCTTGATCTCTACGCTACGTATGCCCTGCACCAGCAGCTCGACGAGGCGATCCGGTACCACTAGCCAACGACAAAACGCAGGAGGACACAGCGGAGACGTCAGCGACACGGTAAGGGGTGAGGAGAAGAGAGGAGGAAGGGGCCCCCTCTCGCCATCAGACGACCATTCCGCGCTCGAGACGCTTAGACTCACCGTCAATGAAGACAACATGAACCTCGCGGTAACCCTTACGGCCCTGGGCAAAGTCGGCGCAGATGCGCTGGACGTTCTGCGTTGTCGGCGTGACGAGGTAGAGGACGGGAAGGGACGGCTCGGCCGCTCGAGGAGATTGGAGCGCATCGACGACTAAAGCGAATAAGACGGCGCTCAACGTATGAGTCAGCTAGCTTCCTTCTAGCAAGCGATGATCTACCGAGCCACGTCACCAATGAGAGAGTAGAAGGATGAGAGATGGCTGGGTCAAGGAGCATCGGCGAACAAGCGGGCGCGCTCCGACCTCGCACTCTCTCCCTCCTGTCATCCGCCTGAATAAACTCGAGGACCAGCGCAGGCGATCGTAACATGCAATGCAGCGTGTGCTGCTTACACGACCAGTCCTCCTGCCTCTCCTTCAAGGTCGACGCGCGATGAGGGCCGGATTGATCTCGCCGGTCGAGCGGAGGGAGGGAGGCGGGGATGGACGCGGGATCGAGCGCGACGAGCGCGAGGGAGAACGACGTTGCACACGACTCACCGGTGACATTGAGATTGAGGATGTCGTTGATGTTGAGGACCTCATCGATCAGCTCTCGAACATGCTCGTCGACAACGAGGACCTTCCACGCGCCGGGGGCGATGGCCTTGATCTTGTCGAGGAGGCCTGTGGAAAGAAGGGGGGTTCAGCGTCAGCGGCTGGCTGTCCGCCGGAGGTAGGCGGTGGTGCGGGATGGGCTGCGAAGGAGTATGAACAGACGAGTCTTGGCGATGTTGATGAGGGAGATCGCCATCGTGCCTGTGGGGAGGGGGAGGGTGAGAGCGAGCTGGGATGCGGCGAGTGTCGGTTAGGAGAGAGAGGAGAAGGGGGACGGTTGAGGTTGATGTGACGACGGGCCTAGTAGAGGCGCGCGGGAAAGCACGTCCGGGAGACGTCTCGCCCCTGCACAACGGCAAACCACCCTCGTGGAACAGACGCGAATTGGCGATGGTGAGTTTGGAGGTGCACACCCGACCATAGTAAGAAATTGTTGAGCGTGGCTAAGCGCAGTGGTGGAGAGATAGAAGTGTGGTTACACCCTGCGTGTATGCCTGAGCTTGGGACCTTCGTTGACAGTCAGTCACGCGGCCGCCTCTCCTCAACCACCAACTGCTGCATGCTCCCTCGCCTCCTCAGGCACCCCTCCCTCATCAAGCCCACCTCCATCGCACGCTCAGTTCTCCCTTCCCCCACCCGCCGCGTCCACCACACTACCATGGCGCCTGCCCCTTTCCCCGACCCGGCGAGCTGGCCTGCCGACAAGGTCCGCCGGACCTTCGTGGACTTCTTCGAGCAGAATCACGGCCACACCTTCTGGAAGAGTGCTAGCGTCATCCCCTTTGAGGACCGTGAGTTTCGGCTCTCCTTCATCGTTTCGGCGGGAGGCGACACCAGAGCCCAAAGAGTCGACATGACTCCCTGGGGCACGCGCGCGCGCCTCCGCCACGACCTTGTTCCCGCGCACGTGATATGACTCGCTCAGACTGCTTCTCCACCGCCTCCAGCGACGCTTCTCTTCGTCAACGCTGGTATGAACCAGTACAAGTCCATCTTCCTTGGTACCGCCGACACCTCCTCCGCCCTCGGAAAGCTCACCCGCGCCGTCAACTCGCAAAAGTGTATCCGTGCAGGCGGCAAACACAACGGTGGGTCGCTGTTGGCCAACGCTACGGGCATTGGGCAACGAGGTGCGAGGAACTGATCAAATGCTGCTGCTGAACTTTCTCTTCCAGACCTTGAGGACGTCGGACTCGACACGTACCACCAGTGCGTCTTCCCGTCCCGCTCTCGAAGGCTTGTGATCCTCGTCTCTGACTGACACTTTGCCTCGGCCTTCGCTCTGCCCGCCAGTTCCATGTTCGAGATGCTCGGAAACTGGTCGTTTGGCGACTACTTCAAGGAGGAGGCCATCACGTGGGCGTGGACGCTTCTTACCGAGGTTTGTCGTAAAGAGACAGCTCCCTCCCCCACACTCTCCCTTGTCGCGCGTCGCGCAAAGAACTCGCGACAAGTGTCCGTCTCTTACTTATGTCCGCTCCCTCGTGATCCTGTCAGGTCTACGGTATCCCCAAGGATCGGCTCTACGTCACCTACTTTGAGGGCGATGCCAAGCAGGGACTTGAAGCCGACACTGAGGTCCGTCCTTTTGATATCCAACCCCCCCGCCCCCCCCTTACCTCGTCCTCTCGAGACTGACGAACGACTCGTACGACGCAGGCTCGGGATCTCTGGCGCAAGATGGGCGTTCCTGAAGATCACATTCTTACCGGAAATGCCAAGGACAACTTCTGGGGTACGCGAACTTCGTTGACAGGTCTGTCACGCGCGCGCGCTCGCTGACGCCTCGGTTATTTCGCCTTCCGCAGAAATGGGTGCTACTGGACCTTGCGGACCCTGCTCGTGAGACATACTTCTAGCTTATTCGCCCGCTGAGACCGTCCGCTGATCCCTGCTCGCTTGTGCAGTGAGATTCACTACGACCGTATCGGAGGCCGCAACGCTGCCTCGCTCGTCAATGAGGACGACCCCGATGTCCTTGAGATCTGGAACAATGTCTTCATGCAGTACAACCGCGAGCAGGATGGTTCGCTCCGTTCCCTCCCAAACAAGCACATTGACACCGGCATGGGCTTCGAGCGTCTCGTCTCGGTTCTCCAGAACGTCCGCTCCAACTACGACACCGACGTTTTCTCCCCGCTCTTCGCTAGGATTCAGGAGCTCACCGGTGCCCGTCCCTACGCCGGCAAGCTCGGCAAGGAGGACACGGACGGTGTCGATACCGCCTACCGCGTTGTCGCCGACCACGTCCGGACACTGACCTTCGCCATCATGGACGGAGGTCGGCCCGACGCTGTTGGACGTGGCTACGTTCTCCGTCGCATCCTTCGTCGTGGAGCCCGCTACGTCCGAAAGTACTTCAAGGTCGAGATCGGCACCTTCTACTCCCGGCTAGCTCCAGCGCTCATCGAGCAGCTTGTGAGTCCATCACCGCTCTCTGACTCCCCTATCTGTGGTCAACGACTGATATGATCATTACTCAGGGTGACTTTTTCCCCGAGCTTAAGGGCACCGACAAGACCTCGCTCAAGGACCTCAAACAGATCCTTGACGAGGAGGAGGTCTCATTCGCCAAGACGCTCGACCGCGGAGAGAAGCTCTTTGCGACGTATTCCGAAGCTGCTGTCAAGTCTGGCTCCAAGGTCCTCTCCGGTCAGGACGTCTGGCGCCTCTACGACACTTATGGCTTCCCGACCGACCTCACCAAGCTCATGGCCTCGGAGATCGGCCTCGGCATCGACGAGGCTGGCCGGGAGGCGGCAGAGAAGGCGGCGAAGGAGGCTTCCAAGGGTGGAGGAAAGAAGGATGGTGCCGAGACTGTCAAGCTCGACGTCCACGATCTTGGCAAGCTTGATTCTGACGACTCGATCTCGCGAACCGAGGACTCGGCCAAGTTCGGCACCGCCCCGATTAACTCGACCATTAAAGCCATCTACCGCGCTTCCGAGTTCCTTCCCTCGACTGAGTCGTTCAAGACCCCCTCCCCGACCTTTGGCCTCATTCTCTCCGAGACCAACTTCTACGCCGAATCTGGAGGCCAGCAGGGAGACCACGGCTCGATCGTCATCGACGGCCAGGCCGAATTCCTCGTCACCGACACCCAGGTCTTCTCTGGTTACGTCCTCCACATCGGTATCCTTACTCAGGGTCAGCTCAAGGTCGGCGACGAGGTCGTCTGCACGTACGACGAGGTGCGCTCTCTGTCTCTCTTTGGGTTTCTGATGAAGAGCGAACAACATTTAATAACTTTTTCCTCTCCTCCCCCCTTCCCATCAGAACCGTCGCTCGCCTCTCCGTAAGAACCATACGGCGACGCATATCCTCAACTATGGTCTGAAGAAGCACCTCGGTGACCACATCGACCAGAAGGGTTCCCTTGTCGCGCCGGACAAGCTACGATTCGACTTCTCCCACTCGGGCCCAATCAAGGCTGCGGAGATGGCCAAAATCGAGCAGGAGTGCCGCGACTGGATTGCCCGTGGCTCGCGCGTTTACTCCAAGGAGCTCCCGCTCGAGCTTGCTCAACAGATCCCGGGTCTGAGGGCCGTCTTCGGCGAGGCGTACCCGGATCCCGTCCGGGTCGTTACGCTCGAGTACGACGTTGAGGAGATGGCAAAAGACATTACCAACAAGAAGTGGGAGGGCACCTCGACCGAGTTCTGCGGTGGAACGTGAGTTTGCCATGCCTATTCCTCTCCTTTTTGCAGCTTTTACGAACTGATGGCGTCTTTTTCTCTCTCCCTTCTCCAGCCACGTCAACAAGACTTCGGACATCGGCGCCTTCGCCATCACCGAGTCTGATGGTGTCGCCAAGGGTGTTCGCCGCATCATCGCTGTCACCGGTCCCGAGGCCGAGGAGTCGATCCGCGCCGGGGAGGAGTGGGCCCAGCGGATGGAAGCTCTTGAGAAGCTCCAGGGCAAGGACGCCGAGGTTGGCCTTAAGGCGTTCCCCAAGGACCTCGCGGCCTCGGAAGCTTCGTGGTTCGTCAAGGAGGAGCTTAAGGAGCGCCACGGCAAGGCCCAGAAGGCGTTCCTCGACGAGGCTAAGGTCCGCGACGCCAAGGACATCAAGGAGGTGAGCTATCCTGGTCTTCTGCTTTTTCTGTTGCCTACTCGCCTCCTGACGGGACTTGCTTTTCCAGACCCTCGACGTCATTACCAAGTACTTCCAGGACGAGCCCAACAGCCAGGTCTACATCGGCTCGTTCACTATTGGCGCTAACGCCATGAAGGTGAGTTCCTTGCTTGCACACCGCCGCCCTTCCTGCCTGACTCAAGATCAATCGCCTTCTCTGCAGACGGCTGTCACCAAGGCCAAGGAGGTCAACCGACCGCTCTTCCTTTTCAACATCGATCCCGAGCTTCCTTCAAAGGTGGCGTTCGTCAACATCATCCCTAAGGCGATTGTCCCCAAGGTCGACGGCAAGACGTGGGCGGCCCCAATTGCGACGCTCCTCGGCGGCAAGGTCGGTTTTCCCTCCTGTATCATCACTTCTTTAGCTAAGCGGCGGCTGACCGTGCCTCTTTCGTTCGAAGGGTGGAGGAAAGCCCGACTCGTTCCAGGGTGTCGGCAGCGAGGTCGCCAAGGTCGGCGAGGCGCTCGTCCTCGCGGCCAGTGTCTTCGCGGAGAAGGTTGGCGCCTGATTCGGAGTGTTTATGGATGGATCTCCTTTCTGCTTGGTTGGCTTTTCGCTACGTGTACGCGAGAGAGGAACCATTACAACGAGAAGCAAACCGACGAACCGAGGCATGTAGAGAAAGGTGCTTCTCTATCCAGAGCACATCCAAGCCTCTGCCCAGCACCTCAATAGCTAGAGAGAAGATATATCCTAACTCCTCACAAGTCTCGACAGAGCAACGGGCGACGAGCAGTTCCTTTCAACGCTGACTTCTGGGGCACACCACGTAGAGGTGAAATCAGCATTCTGGAACGGATTGGAGCAGGGAGACGTTGGGCATGCTCACCGAGGGAACGACAGACGCTCCTTCGCCGCGAGTGTCTGGGGCAGACCTCCATGTGTAGGCATGATGCGCGACTCCCCCTCCCCTAATCCGACGCAGTGCGTCTCTCGTCCGTCTCCACAGCCAGAGTACTCGCCCAATGCTGCCAGCTTTCATTGGGTCCCTCCCCGTTCACTCCACCTTGCTGAAGTCGAACTTGCCAAGACAGCCGTTCCTCGGATGCTCGACCGTCTTGCCCACCCACCGCTGCCACCTCCTCGCATCTTCGCCGTCCTTCCCCCTGCTGATGGCAAACTCCTCCGCCGCCGTTGCAGCCCACCTCTCCGCGAGCGGCGACCCTCCCACGCCGTACATGATGAGGACCTGGGCAAGCGTCGCCGTTGCGAAGGCGCGCTCAAGCCAGAGTGCCTCGGTTTCGCACAGGGCCCGAAGCTCCTGGGAGCAAGCGTACGCCTGCTCGGCGTCCGTTGGGAAGAGACGATCGATCTCACCCTTGAGACGAGCGATCTCGGCCCGGTTCGAGTCGGACGTGGTGGTCGGAGGAGTGCAGGCCGGGCAGACGCAGGTGAAGTTGAACGCCGCCTCGAGGTGGGCGATCCGGTCGGCTGCAGGGAGGAGGAGTCGGGCTGAGAGGTACGAGATCGTGAGCTCCTCGTCCGGCTGAATCTCGACGAGCGTGTGAACCTCGAGCGCTTGACGCGCGGTTGAGAAGAAAGCCTCGCAGTTGGGTCGGCACGAGTGGTTAAACCGCGCCGCGATGGGGAAGATGCCGGACCTGAGGGAAAGAGGAGCATCACGATCAGCAGGCAATACGCGCATGGCTGCCGCTGTTGAAAGAACCCAGACGTACTCGTCACCGCCCGCCGGAAGACAATTGGTCTTAAAGGTGCCAATGACCGCGCTGACCGAGTCGTCGCCTTTGTGGCAGTTGCTCAGGTTCAAAAACGCCCTCAAAGGGTCCTGAGCAAGCCCCCGAACAACGAGCTGGACGTCCTCTACGGACCGCGACGACATCTTGATCGTGAAGAGCGCCCGGTCGGCGAGGACGAGCGTCCCGGCAGGAATGGGTGTCGTGCTGTAGACGGCCCGGCCAGCCTCGGACGTGTCCTTGAAGGCAATCTTGACGGCTGTCATCTGAGTAGAGAGGTAAGAAGGGTGCCTAAGCTGAGGGCCAGACGGGATGTTGGTGGTGGTGGTGGTTCTTGAGGGGACAACGGCGTCGTCGAGGCGAGGAAGGACCTGTTCGTTCGTTCCCTTGTCGCGTCGGGACCTCGAAATATTCCGCGCGCCTGCTGGCGACCGACCCACTTCCAACTTCCCGGCTTGCTACCCTCTCCTAACCACCACCTCACGCCCACCGAGCTCACATAACCATCATGTCTCCTGAGCCTTCCAACTCACCCGAGATATCTACCGTCGCCGCTGACCAGGAGGAGCAGCCGACCGCCTCAACATCCACTGCGGTCTCCCCCTCAACCGCGAGGTCGACGACGGCTACGAAGCCTCTGCCGACGCTCCTCGGGAAGCCCAAGAAGAAGAAGGACGGACCAACGTCCGGAATCATCTATATTTCGCGAATCCCGCCTGGTATGACCCCCCAGAAGATCAAGCACCTCATGACCCGGTGGGGGGAGACCGGCAAGGTCTATGCGGCCAAGGACGACAGCCAAACCGGGGGCAAGCGTGAGTAATATCGAACGGAGATAGGCACTCCCTCGAGTCCTCTATGGAGGGGAGTACGATGGCTGACTTTACTCTTGCCTCGCCAGGCCAGGTCCAGCGATACAAGGAGGCATGGATCGAGTTTCTCGACAAGCGCGTCGCGAAGCAGGCTGCGGCGATGCTTAACGCCCAGCCGATAGGAGGATCCAAGTCGGAGAAGTGAGTTCACTATCCCATTGCGAGGAGTAGCAGAGCAATTGTCCTTGTCGAGGGGGTTCGCACCGCGCGCGCATCGGTCAAAGAACATCATTTGACGGCCCATCGTGCGACACAGATGGCGCGATGACATTTGGACGATGAAGTATCTCTCGGGCTTTAGGTGGGAGATGCTTGGAGAGCAAGTCGGCACGTATTTATTTCCTTTGCCTGTCATTTTGGCCCCGTCACGACCAGCGCGCGTGCAACGCTGACCGCGCGTGTCTTCTTGCAGCCTACGAGCGTCAATCCCACACTGCTCGTCTCAGGCAGGAGCTTTCGCGGTCCAAGGCAGAGCAGTCGGACTACCTCCGCAACGTCGAACTCGCCCGCGTCATCGAGAAGCGCAAAGAGCGCAAGGCTGTTGCCGCCGGGAAGGACGGGACTACTACCGTAGCGGACGTCGAGGTCGGCAACTCCAAGGGCAAGCGGACGTACGAGCAGCGCGGACGGCAGACGGGCGGAGCGGAGGACGGCGGGAAGAGAAAGAAGTGGAAGGGTGCGAAGGACGAGGAGGGGAGCAAGAAGCAGCTCGACAGCGTGCTAGGATCGATCTTCTGAGTGCGGCCGGTTTGTGTGTTTCTTTATGACTCTTCCGACCCTTTACGTTCGTTCGTATGCGTACGATGCCTGAAGTAATATACATGATGGCAAATCGTTCTCCATGCTTTCGTTGACTCTTCTCAATCGTCACAAGCGCTGCGTCTGTCCGCCTCTCTATCTAGTAGACGGGTAAGAGCCTTAGGGGATTTCACCTGCGGTGTGCCGTTTCCGGCTGGACGAGCGAGACGATTGGGTCAGCATGAGCGGCTTTGAGCAGTATGACTAATGAAGATCGAGCTCACAACTCGATGACTGGATGAGCGAGAAATGTAGGACAAAGAACGAGGGCGAGTCAGTGTTGCTTTTCGGAAGAACGTCCGAAGGGAACGGGCGCACCCCTGAGGATAAAGTTGGCGAGAATGGCAATAAAAACGGCGGCAGAGATGAGCAGCGGAAAGACGACCTCATCTGAAAGAGAGGTTAAGACGCGGTCAGTCGGTTGAATTCAGGGGGACTTGAGACACTGCGGGAGGAATCAACAGACCAAAGTGCAGGCCGCTGCGCTTGCTAATGAGCGTAATTCGTTTCTGAAAGATAGCGTAGCCGTAGACAAGGACGAAGAGAGCGCTGCAGGGAGGCAAAGACGGGTCATTAGCTTGAACCCGTCTACGGCAAGAAATGGAGGAAGGGGAGACAAACATCACTCCATACGCGGCTGCGAAGGCGCGCGTGATCGAGTCATGAGTGGCCGAGGCGGTGTAGAGGGTGGCAGAAAGGGTGCCGAGCATGATGGAGATGGATAGGTAGGCGAGCCAGGCTGTGGGCGATACAAGTCAGTATGGCAGGTTGGGCAGAAGGGTGGCGTGCACATGACTTACTTCGCTCATTCGCGAACCAGACCTTGGCCTTTGAATATATAAAAAGAGATGGATCAGCAAATGGTTGCGCGACGGTGACACAAGCTATCCATCCGGTGGTCTCGAAGGTCCCCCGGAAGGGGTTGGTGGCTGGCTGCCCAAACGAAAGGCAGCGTCATGGGAGACGCGATACCGTCAAGCCTTCATGCGTGAATCCCTCTCCCCCTTCGAAGACATGATACGAGTCCGGCCCATCTCAAAAGTCCCCTCAGACGTCTGTGCTGTCCCCGGAAGACGAGAGAGCAACGGCATCGCGTTCCCGCGCTTTCTCGATCAATCGCGCGTGCCCGCCTAACGATACTCGCCATTACTCGCCACTCAATCCATTGTCTGTGATCAGTAAGGTTGTCTCACCTCGACGTTGATGACAGTCGCAACCTTCTTGGGAACCCGGACGAGCGAGGGTCCGTCGGCGGGGTTGATCGAGTGGTAGTCAGAAAGGAGCGGCTGCTGCTCTCCTTCGGGGATGCTGGAGAGCGAGTAGATCAACATTCAGCAAGCACTCGTTCGTTCATATCCGGTTGTCCACAGGGCAGCAAGCAGTGGAGACGCCTCTCCGACGAGCTATATCAGGACGTCAAGTGAGATCGTGAGATCCAATCCTGAGAGCCGGACAACGCCTTCCTCCGACCCGTCCCGTTCAACGCTTTCTCGACCGTGTCGAGAGCCCGCCAACAGTCCCCTGAAGGAGATACGTTACTATCACTTTGAAAGTCGCCAACTCACTTGGTCTCCGGGACCCGATCACTCCGGACCTCCCTCGCTCGCTTGCTCGAGCCCAGAAGTCGCCGGCTGGGAAGCTTGCTGAGGACGCCCTCAGAGAAAGGCTGTGAGAAATACTGGGTCCACGATTGGGTCTCGTTCGACATGGCGATTGGCGTGGCGAGGAGAGGTACGGCGGCAGTTCGAACTGAGCTGGACGTTGGCGGAGAAGGTGAAATGAGAAGAGGCAGACAGACGCCAAAGACGTGAGACGCTCCCACGTGCGTGGTTGGGTGAGGCTGCTCCCAAGGAAGTTGACGGCCCGTGCGAGCGACAAGGAAGCACAAAGGGAATCTGCAAAGCAGGAAACTGGTAGCAGGCGAACTAAAAGGACGATGGTGGGGAAACTGACCAGAATGTGACGATGTGGCATTGCCAAACAATCACCGCGCGGGTCTATCTGCCCCACCATGTATTCATCTAGGCATCGGGCTATTGCTTTTCAGACAAACACAGGCTCCAGCCAGCGAGGAAGAAGACATAACAGCATACGATGGTGGGCTATGGATGAGAGCAAGATCGACGAGGTCCCACCGCACCCACGGAGCCAGCCGACGCGCTCGTCTGGGGAGTACGCGACTTACTCACGAAACCCTTGACCACCACCCTCTTCTCCTTCGACCCTCCAACCATGCTTACCCCATTTCTGGCCCGATCAGTCCGGAGACAGTTTCCAACTCTCTCTGCGTCTACCTGCCGCCGGAAATACGCTTCCCGGGCTCATCACAGAGCGCATATCGCACAACTGCTCCCTGTCACCGACAACGACGCTGCCCAGGCCCGTCGCGAACTCCGATGGATGGCGGAGGAGCTCATCCGGCAGAGAAATCTCGCAGATGCCTTCACCTGGGACCTGCAGCGTGTAGAAGATGCGCGGCTCGCAGAGATGGTGGAGGAAAGAGCGACGGGCAAGCCGTTGCAGTACATCCTCGGTCAGTTGTTTTCGACCGAATGATCCTTGAAATAAACCGAAGGATATGGTTGACAAGATTCCTTTTCTCTATCAGGTAACCAACCATTCGGCCCGCTCGTCATGCAGCTTCAGCCGCCAATACTCATCCCGCGCCCGGAGACCGAGGAGTGGACCGGCCGGCTGCTCTCCCTTCTCCTCAAGATCCAGGCACCTCGCGACGCGCCGCCGTTGAAACTTCTCGATTTTTGCACGGGGACAGGCTGTATTCCTCTTCTCCTCTGCTCGGGTCTTGTACCCGGCCGCTTGATGGCGACTGGCGTCGACATTCTCCCGGAAGCGGTCGATCTCGCGCGGAGGAACGCCCTCGCCAACGGCATCACACTCGCATCTCCTTCGCCAGCTCAGATGACTTCTTCTCCAGAAGGCGAGGAGGAGAAGTCAGGGCTCTCTAACACCTTCAAGTCCCTCCAGATCGACCTTTTTTCCAACGATGCCCTGGAAACGTTCGTCGCCAACCCGTGCACGAACCCGGATGTTCTCACGTCCAACCCACCATACATCCCTCTTTCTGACATGCAGTCTCTGGATCGCTCCGTTCTGGAGTTTGAGTCACCGCTCGCTCTCACTGGAGACGTCCTTAGCTCTGCTCTGTCCGACTCTGTGAGCCATGACTCGCGCACCTCACTTCGGTCTTCCGTTGATTGAGAGCCAGGCTAATCCCCGCCCTCTTGCTACCTCAGCTCTATCCGCCACACCTCGCCGACTTGCGTGGTAAGGGCCTGGACTTCTACATGCGTCTCTCTCACCTCCTCGGCCGTGGCCTTGTCTCCTCTGCGCGCACATCGATCTTCGCGCAGGCGAATGCACCACAGGTCGTCTTCGAGATCGGGATCGGTCAAGCCCCGCTCGTTGAGCGAATATTGCTGGAGGGCTCGGCGAAGGAGAGGCTGGACCGGGTCGAGCGATGGACGGACTTTGCGGGTGTGGAGAGGGTCGTGGTTGGGTTCTTGAAGGAGGGATCATGAAGAGGAAAAGACGCTAGTCAGTAACCACGACTGCAAATAACCGAGCCATCCTGTTTCCACGACAAGTCCATCATCAGGACGACGTGTAGTGGCGGCCAGCAATCACACGGGCGATTGCGGCGACGAGCCATCAGTCTCCTGTATTGCGATACCATAGCACCTATATCTGGAATAATAGATACCAGTCTTCATATTCCGAGGTATCTGTATGGATCCTCAGTGCAAGTGGGGACTTTGCATCTCCATGACAACGTACACTGAAAGGGAGTGTGGAGGCCGGGCCAGCGGTCCGCGTCTTCCCTTCATCCCCTCTCCATCTGTACACTTAACGGCATGTTTACGTCTCCACAGCGGAACGCTTTCACTTTCTCGTCCCACCCACCCTCTCCAAGGGCTTGAGCTTCTCTTGCGCGATGCGCATCTGCTTCCTTGAGCGCCTGCTTGTCCTTGCATCTAGGCGCAACAGCATCATCTTCAATCAGCACGCCAGCGATATCGCGTGTCTGCAAAGCTCCTCCCTTCGGCCACCCGCGATGTCGAGCTGAAGGACACCGCCATCGCGGCTCGCAAGGGCTTGGATCCCTTTGGCGAAATGGATGAGTACGACCCCGACGAGGACATTGCCGAGGAGGAGGAGGAGGGCGAGAGAGAGCTCGCCGACTGGGCCGAAGGCATCGATAAACCGTGGTCGGAGGGAGACACTCTCGTTGTCGTCGGAGTATGGATCGCTATAGGGCAGAGTGGCTGTGCGTTCGTTTCCTGCGAGCGCGCGCGCGACAAGCCCCTGTCTAGCCGCCCCACGGCCGTTCGCTCCTCTCTTCTGGTCGACGATCATCCTCGGCCTGCTTCCGCCCGCCGCCTCCAACGAGTCAACGCCAGCCGGCAGTGGACCGCCTCGCACTGCCATCCTCCTCACGATCCTTGCAGGCTCTCGCAGCTCTCTCCCCTCAAACGACCTCCATCCCCGCGGAGACCGAAAGCGCGGGTCCCCCTCTTCTTGAAGCGCGTCACCTCGACTCTCTGGACCCTCCTTCTTCACTCCCCCCCGTCCTCATCCCTCTTCTGTCCGCCTCCCTCTCTTGCTCTGCTTCTTAGATCCTCGACGAAAACGACCCTCTACGACACACGACTTGTCCTCATCGACCTTTTCTTTTTCGCTCTCTCGGTAGCGACATCGCCGCCGTCCGTACGACCAATCCCTCCTTTAACCATGTCAACTACCTCGATGGTTGCCTCGGCGAGCGCGTCAACTCAGTCGGCGAGCGCTCAACCTGCCTCATTCAAGTTGGTAGTCCTTTGCATAGCTTTGGCCAACGCGTACCTGGCCAGCCCCAGAGCATATACCACTGACACTCGCCTCGTCCACGCAGGATCATCGGCCTGATCCTCGCCGTCATGTCCGGTGTCTTCATCGGCACTTCCTTCGTCGTGAAGAAGATGGGCCTCCTGCGTGCCCAACGGCGAAGCGGATCTGTCGCCGGTGAAGGCCATGCCTATCTCAAGGACTGGCTCGTGAGTCTACCGCCTCCCTTGTGCTCGCGGAACATCGATACGCGAGAGGAAGGCTGACGGATAGGGCGGGCGGGAACGCGGTTGTCACCTTCCTCGACCCTTCCTTCGTCGCCCAGTGGTGGACAGGCATGACTATGATGGTCGTTGGAGAGATGTTAGTAAATCTTCAAATTATCCTGAAGGCTAGGTCTGACGCCTTTGTGACCTTGCAGCTTCAACTTTGTCGCCTGTAAGTGTCTTTGATCAGTTCACAAAAAGGAGCCTCGGGCGCCGTGCTCTGGTTGACGGCGCGTCTCGGTCATGTCTCTTTCGTCAGACGCCTTCACGTGAGTTGGTTTTTTTTTGGCGTTGACTCCATATGTGCAGTTCCCTGAACCGTTTGGGATCTCTGCAGAGAGGCCATCCTGGTTACCGTGAGTCTCCCGAAGAGGCCAGCTGTTCTCGCATGAAAGGGGGGATCAAGCTCACGGACCCTTTCCTCTCGGCACACCTTACAGCCCCTCGGAGCACTCTCCGTCGTCATTTGCGCCATCCTCTCCTCGATCTTCCTCAAGGAGACCCTCACGTTCATCGGCTGGATCGGATGCGCCCTATGCATCATCGGCTCCGTCATCATCGGTGAGTCGATTCGGACGGGCCCGTGCTGTCCTCGAGTTGACGGATATACGTTCTCTCAGCGCTCAACTCGCCCGAGCAGCAGTCGGTCACGGAGATACGGCCCTTCATGAAGCTCTTTATCGCTCCTGGATTCCTCGTCTGGTCTGGTGTCCTGATCTCCGGCGCGCTTTTCGGCATCTTCTGGCTCGTCCCGCGGTACGGCAAGACACAGATGCTGGTTCACATTGTCAGTGAAACCATCAGCCGAGGGAGAGGAAGTCAGTGACTAGAAGTTGATCATATCCCTCACAGAGCATCTGCAGTCTCATCGGCGGCCTCAGTGTCTCGTGTACCCAAGGACTTGGAGCATCGGTGCGCCTCATTTGCGATGTTGTCGCCCTCTTTCTTGTTTGACGACGCTCGCGGCGCCTCTCAGATCCTCACGAGCATCCGAGGCAATAATCAAGTCACATTCTGGTTCTTCTGGTTTCTGTGAGTAGACTACTCGTACTGCGCTTTGGGGGACTTGACCTCCGCTGATTCAGACGGTGAACTCACTCAGCTTCGTCTTCGTCATCGTCACGTTGCTGGTCGAGATCAACTACCTCAACAAGGGTGCAGTGACATGCTTTGATAACTTTCCTTGCCCATGCTGACGTCCCGTCCTCTCCAGCTCTTGAACTCTTCAATACGAGCATGGTCACGCCGACGTACTACGTCATGTTCACTTTCTGTACTCTTGGTGAGCGCTCTCACTCAGTCTAGAGGTCTAGATACTGACTAATAGATTATCTTGCACCAGCGACGTCCATCGTGCTCTATCAAGGTCTTAAGGCTTCGCCGATCCAGATCATCACCATCGTGATGGGCTTCCTGGGTGATAATACAACGCTAATCCGTCGTCCGACATTCATGCCGCTGTTGACACCCTTCACCTTTTTTTTTCTCTTTAGTCATCTGCGGCGGGATCACGATACTGCAGATGTCCAAGGTCGACCCAGAGTCTGTGAACAAGCTCGAGCGCAAGTCGACGATGCTCATCAACGCTCCGCGGGAGGAAGAGGAGAAGATCACCGGCCTCGACCAGCGTGAGCTCAATGTGAGAGAATCGAGGAGAGCTGCATTGTTGACTGATCACTCGAGGCTTCGCCATCAGCTGGCATGGACACCATGCGACCCGGCTTCAGTACACTTGGTATGTAGGCGAGCCTTCTTCAGAAAAAAGTGCTTCGCTCATAAGACGCGTGATTCAGGCTCGATCATGCGCGCTCGCAGTCGCCGAGGCAGCACCGCGACGAACCGGAGTCGCCAAGCGAGCGGCTTTGACCCTCGAGACCCTTTCAGCTTGCACAACCTGCCGCGCTACCAGCTCTCCGATCTGCCCTCAGGTCCCAACGTCCGGGAGAATAGTGCCCACGGCTCGTATAGCGCTGCGGAGTCGCGTGCGGATGACGATATTCTGGCGCCCGTAAGGGCCAACACCAGCATTCGCTTGTAAGTCTTGAGTCGACGGAGGCTGCTCGAGGGGCCAGTGCTGATGCTGCTGCGCTTCCTCAGTGACCCACAAGGTTCGCAGCTCGAGCCCATCTCTCTCTCTGAAACACTCCTTACTGAGTTGTCTCTCTTAAAGACACCATTCATCAAACTGGCCGCGCAGGGCATCCTGAGGAGGCCATCCACAGTCATCAGATGCACCCAGAATCTCCGCACGTCACCGGGTCGCCTGTTGTCTCGCTCATGAGCTCAGGTGCCTCGGCAGGCCACGACGTCGCGGGCTCGGCATCATCTCGGCGTGGCGCGCCTGGGTTCAAGCAACGGGATGACTCGCACCTTGTTGCGCCACCGGCTGAGTTTGGGTCGAGGGATAGATCGTCGAGCGCGCCGGCACAAACCGTGCGTTCTGGACGCTCTTACCTGTACTTCACTATCCTCTCCTGACAAGTGCGCAACGACTATTCAGACCTCCTTTGGCCTGACCGGTTCACCTATCGATCTGGAGCCCGATCGAAGTCGGTCGGTCAGCCGGCACGCCGGTCTCGAAGCCCTCGGCTTCCCAGAACCCCGGTCGGCGTCGAGAGACTCGTTCGTCACTCTCATCTGTGTGTCCCCTTTGAACTCCCATGCTGATCGTCTCTCTATACTTCAGGCACAAGGATGTTTCCCTCGGACGCAAGCGTGACTACCCACACCTGGCGCGCAAGGAGGAGCGCATGCCCGAGTACGCGGAGGAGCGCCGAGGCCTCGTTGGACGAAGCGAGGACGACAGCTCATCGGACTCGGGCAAGGAAGATGGTCTGTCGCGCTCTATCTCACTCATCTGCTCGTCCCTTGCGCCAACTCAGCTCACTTGCCCGCTTTGCAGATCTGGACGACCTCTTCATTCCCGTTACCCGGAAATGAGAGCTTGATGACGATGGAAGCTTACATTTTAACTTTTTAAGGAATGTTCTTCATGACCACCCCCCTGCCTGTGACCTTTGTCTTCGGACCGCGCTTGCTTAATTGAATATCATGAACTCTCAGCTTGCCCTCCTGCAAGAGATAGCTTCATACAGAATCATAAACGGGCCCAGATGGGGAACAAAAGAAAACAAAGAAGAAGAAGAAAAAACCTCACGTCAAACTGCAATCGCCTGCTGTGCACCGTTCAATCCACCCATCGCCTGCTGCTGCTGGTGCTCCTCCTGCACTCCAGCCATGGGTTCAGCAGCTCTAACGGCCGTCTCCTGCTGGCCCAGAGTCGTTGCTTCCAACGTCGCAATCGCCGCGGCGGCCGCCTCGGCCTGCTCCTTTCTCTTCCTCTCGCCCCTCAACTCCTCCCCCCACTGGACGAGAGCCTCACTCGCGCGGATCCTCTCCTCCGCGCCGTCCTCGTCCCTGACCCTCGCCTTGAGGAATGCCCTGCATCCCTCGCATGCATGTCTCCGGAGCTCGACGACCTTGACGGGCGGGAGCTCCGTCAGGACCCAGATGCTTACGGCCGCGTACGGATGCGGCTGGAAGTGGTCGCCTGTGAACTGGGCGGATGAGTCGCCGCAGAAGTGGCAATACGTCGGTGTGCCTCGGGCGAGGTGCGCCGGGGGCACGCCCGTCGTTGTGTAGAAGGCGGCGGACTGGGTGTGGGGTTCGTCGACGGAGGAGAGAGCGATGGGGCCACCGGTGATTGGACCGCGGCCGCGGCCGCTGCTCCCACCGGAGGAGCTGGGCGTGCTGGATGTGGTGGAGGCGCCTGAGCCCGAGGGACGGTCGCCACTGATACCCGGGAGAGGCGAGTTCGCGTTCGTCGAGTACGAGCTCGTGTAGCCGGGCGAGGACGCGGCCGTAAGGTTCTGGCTACCGAAGACACCTCCCACGCCGTTGGAGGCCGAGTTGAGGGCGGCAATCTTGAAGAGCTTGGGCTTCTTCGGCCCACCATCGGGACCGTTAGGGCCGCCGCTGGGGTGCTTGTGCTTCTTTTTCCCGTTCGCTTCGTTTTTGCTCTTCGGCTTTTTGCGCTGGGAGGTTTGGAGCTCGAGGCGGCTGGTAGTTGGAGCGAGATAGACATTTCAGACGACGGCAAGACAGACCCAGTTCAAAGCACGCACCTCTGGACTCGCATTCGGCGAGACTGGAGAGCCTCCATGCCGGCCTCGGGTCCTCCCTTGTTGGACGCTCGGTAGTCTTTCGAATTGAGTCGCAAGTCAGCAAAGAGGGAGTCGGAGTTGGCTATTGCGGATGCGCGGCCGACAACGCGTCAACCCGAGGAAGAGCACTCACGCGACGCCCTGCAACCGGAGCAGTGCATGCCTCCTCCGACGCCTGAAGGTGAATTGTCACATCGGTCAGGACCCATGGTGTCGCCTCTCTCCCACGGGAGTCATCGTTGATCTGCGAGGGTGGCGCGGTAGGGTCGCCCATATCCGCGCGCGCTCCGTCCACAAACTCACCAGGCAGATTATGCCATCTGTCAGCCGTAAGCACCCCGCACGCCGGGCACTCGCCCCCACCAGGCCGAGGCTTCAGGAGCGCCGACGGCTTGTTGCGCGACGAACGGCCCATGACGGCAATGCCTGAGGGATCGTTGGGCCCGCCGGCGCCAGGGACCTTGGCGAGTCTGAAGGGCAAGGCCACAGAGGCAGACAGATCAGCGACGCAATGAGAGTGCGCGCAACGGGAGAGGACAGGGACCGACTTCTTCTTCACGAGAGCCCCCCCCATTTCTCCTGCAAACCCAGGGTGTTGCTGATGGTGTGCGTGGGCCAAGGAAGGCTGGCCGACGGCAGCAGGGGTCGGCCGCGGATCAGCGCCGGCAGCAGCAGGAGTGGGAGGCGCCGAGCTCGCGGCCAACGTGGCCGGCGAAGGCTGCGGCGGCGGTGCTGCCTTGATCCTGACCGGAGGCGGAGGAGGGGCAGGGACCGGAGGACTGAGGGGCATCGATGGCGCACGCGGAAGGGGGACGTGGGGACGGTGCGAGAGTGGCAAGCTGTCAGCACCTCGCTGCAGCGGCGACGTGCGCGAGGGCGAAGGCCGCGCGGCAGGGAGAGGCCCGCTCGGTCGGCGCGCCCACGAACGCACGCCTCTTTCTCGACACACCTCGCCTCGCTCAACTCACCTCTTGATCTTGGTCGCCGCCGCAGATGCCACGGCCTTCGCCGCTCGCTCGTCCTGGATCTCGTCCTCCGAGTCCGACTCGGCATACGCAACAGACGTCCGCGAAGCCGATGCTCGGACAGGCCGCTGAACAACGGGCCCTCGGGACGCTGCTCGCCTGCCACCCCGCCCGCCTCGTCCTCCTCCAGCAGGTGTGGCGGCCGCGAACGACGACGAGGCGACCGACCCGGAAGGGCTCGCGTAGCCACTGCCCGGGGACTGCTGAAGGCTTGACGGCGTGTTTTGAGAAGGCGCGCTCATGTCGGTTCGTCGGTGGTGGGTGTTGGCGGACAAACAGACTCAAGAGAGGGGGAGATGCGGCGCGGCCCGTTGCTCTTTTCGGTGGCGACCGCTATTGCTCGACAACCACCAGCCTGAGAATATTCCAACCTCGTTGGGGCAGGCAGCAATGGTCCCCGAACTGACTTAGGCCCCTCTGCATGAACTTGTTCCTTGTTGAGCGAGAGAGAGAGCTGTCGCTCGATCGTCAGCCACAACGGAGTCGGGCGAGACTCGATGATCCTCCCACTCTGGACCTGCCTTCCAAGCGTCATAGCCGTGCGGCCGGTGTGGATCACGTTGGATCGAACTGCCCCCAGGGCCCTGAGGGAGGATGTTGAGTCAGTGGCGGGCGCCGGAGCTAGCGCCGTGAACTTACTCGCACAGACGCCATGGAGTTTTCGGCCCATCCCATTTGCGCGCGTTTATCTTCGAGCCACCACCACCTTCAGGGCAACTTTGCCTTGAAGGTCAGCTGTGCCCACGTTGTCTCAACATCAGTGGGAAGAGACCCTACCTCTTCTGTTCCTTTCTGGCTGCCTACTGTCACGACATCAGAGTTTTGGGGGGGTTTTTTTTTTCTACACTTCTCATGGAATAAATCCGGGAGCTCTCGCGCGCGATGGCAGCCATTCTCGACCTTCGCACGTGATTCATAGCTACTAACAACCTTTCACTACCGCTACGTCTGTTTCGACATTGCACCCTTCACCTTCACCTTCACCCCCACCCCTTCCTTCTCCTTCTTCCAGCCGGATGCTGCAGCCTGCTTGCGCAAGGCCTTTGCTCCCTCGTCACCACCTCGCACGACAGCTGTCATCTTACACTCTCCTCTCTCCCTCTTCTCCTCCTCGACGTCCCTCACGATCAACAAAACTCTCGTGCTCACTTTAAAAAATAAAATAAAATAAATCTCAAAGCAAGCCTCTTAAGGAGACCTCACTGGCAAGCCTGTTGATCTCCCAGCGACCTCAGGGTGGAGAGGACGGCAGAGTAGATGGAGATGGCGGCGTGCGAGGTGCGCTGCAAAGAGTTTTCGGCGCCGCGTGTGCCATGACTGACCCAAGGGAAATATGAGAAAAGGTGCAGGCGGGGATGGAGAAACCCGATTGCCCATAGAGGGGGTGGGGGGGGGGGGGGGGGAGGGGGAAGGGACGGCAGAGAGGATGGAGGTCAGTCAGTGAGAACGAGTCTCGGGCTCGAATCGATTCTCTTTCGTCGACACCGCGTAGGTCTCTCTCGTGTCCCAGTGAAAAGTGACGATATGTATAAAAGCGAGAGAAGAAACAGCGAAAAGATCAATCTATGAGAAAGAAAGGAACGAGACAAGTCGATCACGACCAAACGTCAAGGAGGATCCGCGACTTCTCCTTGAGCGCCTTGAGCTCGGCGACCCCCTCGACTTCAGGCGAGCCACCCTTGCTCTCAGCAAACATCGCCGCGAGCTGTGAAGGTAGCGAGAGATTTATCAGCACCAGAGTTTGGAAAGACGATGCGCCCGCGAAAATTCACCTTGATCTCCACATCCCGAGCCATCGTCTTACCATCTCCGCAGACGTAGACATTGGCGCGCTTGTTGAGAATGAGCTCCGCCACCTCCTTCCTCTCGTCCCACAGCAAGTCCTGGACGTAGATCTTCGATCCATCGGCCTTGCGCTTACCCGTCCTCGAGAATGCAACGAAGACCTTAAGCTTGCCCGCGAGTTCGCGCTCGTACTCGGGCCACTCGTCGCCGTAGAGGAAGTCTCCGGGGTCGCGAGAGCCGTAGAAGAGGTAGAGAGGGGCCCAGTCGGCGAGCGCATCGGGACCGTTCTTCTCGATGGCGCGGCGGGCGAGCGCGACGCGCTCCTGGACGAAACCACGGAAGGGGGCGACACCCTGCAGAAAAAGGGAGGAGAGTGTCATCAGTGCCAGGTAATCAAGAGGTCAGGCGAGAGTGAGTGTGTTACCCACGGTACCGGGTCCAATCATGATGATGGGGATCTTGGGGCTCGTGGGAAGCCGGAACGTCGAGCGTCTGACGTGCATCGGGAGCCTGTACTTGCCCGGTCCATTCTTGTAGATGCCTCTCGGGCCGTCGAGCAGGTACTTGGGTCCAACGGGGTGCGAGGGCGCCTGGGCAGCGTCCGTCTTCTCGTGGGGGTCGAGCGGAGGAGTCTCGCCACCGTGCATGGCCGTTTTAAGGTTGAGGAGGTAGTTGGTCTGAAGACCGTACGACGTTCTCGGAGGGCGGGCCTTAGACTTGGGCTCCGAGGTATACTTGAGAACGACGGCGGTGACATGGATCGAGGTCGGGTAGAGCTTGGGTGAGGACGAGATCGAGTAGTAGCGGGCACCGAGGCGGGGGACGTCCGAGATGATGCGGTCAAAGGGGATCTTCCAGACGGTCGTGTTCTTCTCCGTCGGGAACATAGCCGCGTCGTCGCCGGCGACAATCTGGAGGACCTCAGCAAGCCGGAGGCGGCCTTCGATGACCTCGTCGTGGTAGGCGGCCTTGTCCGATCCGAGACGCTCGAGCCTGGCGCGGGCCTCATCCGAAGGCGCAAATTGAGCGAGGAGAGAGAGCGTCTGGCGCGAGGCGACGGCCGAGATGTCGAGGTAGTGGCGGAAGACGGCGTCATATGTCGAGGGCGTCGGGAAGGGCACCTTGGCGAGCGTCGGATCGAGCGAGACGACCTGGACGGGCGTGTGTCGCTTCTCCTGACCGGCGAGGCCGAGGACGCAGAGCAGACGCTCAACCTCAACGTCCGGGTTTGAGGGCCAAAGCGCGATATGGTCACCGTGCTGGTACGAGATGCCTGAGCCGGTGATGTCGAGCTCGAGGTGGATGCAGTTGCGCTCGCCGGCCGAGAAGAGCTCGCGGGCGATCGTGACGGGTGCCAAGTAAGGATTCTTCGAATCGTGGATGCCCTTGGTGCCTAGGAGTGCCCGGCTGGAGAGCTCGCCACGGTAGACCTTTTCCGTCGGGTGGTCAGGAGTCTCGGTGACGACAAAGTCCGGCGTCTCGCCGACACCACCCTCCTCCAGACCGATGGCGCTAGCGAGGGCATCAAACATGCCGTCCTTCCACTCAAGATAGTCCTCCTCGAGCGACTTGTCGTCGTCGCCCTCGCCGACGGTGCCGATCCGCTTCGCGCCGAACCGGGTAAGGTGCTCGTCGAGCCGGTGGCAGATGACGTTGTAGTGTTCGTAACTGGTAGGAGGAGGAGAGGAATGTCAGCCTGAGTGGACTGAGACACCACGGGGGGTCACACCACGACACTCACGTCCTGTTGCCAAGTCCGAAAATGACATACTGGAGGCCGTTGAGGCCCTCGCCGTTGGAGAACTCGGTGCTCTCATCGGCCATGCTCTCCATAAATGCGACCGCGTTGTCCGTTGGCTCACCCTCGCCGTAGGTGGCCATGACGAAGATGGCGGCGCAGTCTTCCGGAACGGCGTCAAGCTTCTCAAAGTCGTACTCCTCGATGTCGCAGACGAGCGACGAGACGCCGTACCGCGACTTGGCCTCCTTGGCAATACGCGTCGCGTACTCCTCGGCTGTGCCCGTCTGGGAACCATAGAAGACGACGAGGCGCTTCTTCTGCGGGGCGGCGAGGACAAGTCACGAATGGTGAAGGACGTCAGCGCGCGCCCTTGAGAAGCGGACCGCCGGACCAGCTCGATCGCGGACAGAGAAGAGACAGAGTGGAGAACGTGGAAGGAAACAAGAGAATGCAGCCGTCTTGGCTCGAGCGAAAAGAACTGGCGAACAAGGAAGGGGACGAGCACATCGGATCAGGCGCGTCGTCATGCCACATTCCTCTCTCCACTGCCGCGCTGGCGCTGGGGTTCCTGTGTCCCCGACGGACGCTTGTCTTCGCCTTCCTCCCTCTTCGCCTCGTTCGGAGAGCTTCACCGATGAACGCAATCGCAGCGGAAGCCAACTGCACTCAGTCTGAGCTATGCAGCCAGCGCCCGATCTCCCTCGCACGCTCCAGATCAGCTAATTTCTCGGGCTTCCTCCCTCCCCAACACACCACCACGCGTGACACCTCTTCTTCGGAAGGAGGACCAAGCGACAAACAACCAGCCCAAGAAAGGAATAAAACGGAGGCAAGAGAACGCTACTCACGCCATGCTTCATGCGCTCAACAAAGTCCCTCGGGTCGCCCTGGTAGCCGCCCTTCTTGCCAAGGGCGAGACCATTGACGGCGGCGGGGGTTGCGCCGTTGGCGAGGGCCGACGTCGACGACTTCTTGCCTGGAGCGCCTTCGAAGATGGCGTCCTTAAAGAAGTAGACACCGACGAGGACACAGCTTAGGGTGAGGATGACGATATCTGTGGTGGAGACCATGCGACGAGGGGGAGGGGGAAGGGGGACACTCGGACGTGGAGGTTGACGTGTCAAAGCAAGCGGGACGGCAGAGAGAAACGAGACCGGATGGCCACATGCCCTAGAAGACGTCCCCGAGCCCGAGCTTGGACCTCGCCTGCCTCCTTGCCGCCAGGTTCCTCAAACT
This sequence comes from Tausonia pullulans, assembly GCA_951802195.1. Lineage (NCBI taxonomy): Eukaryota > Fungi > Basidiomycota > Tremellomycetes > Cystofilobasidiales > Mrakiaceae > Tausonia > Tausonia pullulans. The sequence goes on from OX637630.1 coordinate 304,220, forward strand.
GCCGACCCCCGAGCCGAGAAGGACGCCTCCGTCATATTCGCGAACGAAAGAAGACAGACCCCAGATTCGGAGTCGCTTCTGAATCGAGAGGGTAGTCAGAGTGCCCAAGGCGCTTCAGCAAGCGGCAAGATCTGAGCAGAGTGGACCAGCGGGCAGAACGCGTCCTGGAAGAAACCGGAAGCATAATTCATTGTGAAATCGTATAGGCGCGTGAGAACAAAACAAGAGAGCACAGGGACCAGGCGCCGTCAGTCTACGTCGATGACGATCATCTCGCTGTCGACAGCCGGCGCGCTCCTTTCCACCGCTGCCCTTCCACCCTCAGTCTTCCTCTTCTTCTCCTCCCCTCCTCCTCCCACAGCAGCCGACTTCTTCATAACCCCAAAGTCCAGTCTTCTTTGCGCAACCCTAGGCTCAGCACTGACGACCGCCCAGCGAGCCTCACTGCTTCGGCTGCCTAACCGGACACATTCCTCGACCCAGCCTGGCCGAACGATCGCGGGCTTCCACCCTTTTCTCTTAGTTAAGAAGGCGTGTGTCTTTGAGCCCGAAAGGCATTGCGAAGTGAGGATGTGGGTGACATGGGACCCTGGATATTGGCTGTGCAAATGAGTGTGGAGCAGACGGGTTGGATAGGTGAACAAGGACGTCTCCCGGGTGAGCAGCAGCCCCCAGCCTTCTTTATGGACGCACGAGATCAGACCGCCGTTCGTCTGGATGATATCCTTGAGCTGAAGATTACTAAACTCTGGGCCTGTGTAGCCGTCCAGCCATGCGATGACTCCCTTGAACAACGTCGAAGTCTGCGCTCCCCGAACCCAGTCCGTCAGCCCTGTCCTCTCCGAAGCACACTCACCATCCCACAGAACGTACCTTCCCTTTTTCATCTGCCTGCTCTCGCAACTTCCTTTTCCGCTCAAGGATGTAGTTGGACATGGCCTCTCTCCCTGGGCTGTAGTTCTGAACCTGATGGCCCGTCGAGTCCGAGACGACCACATCGATTGGCTTGTTTCCTGACCGGTGGGTGATGGGGTTCAAGGTGGACTTCTTGGTGGTGATCTGGAGATGAACGGATGGGAAATTTCGGTCAGTGGGAACAGAGGGCTACAAGTGGCGAAATTTCAACGGGTAGTCGGAAGAATGCATGCTCGTTTTCCTATCTGAGGAAGTCCAAATCCCGCCAGTCGACTAAGGATGGCTTTCAATGTTTCTGTGGTGTTTGGACGCGTCGTCCAAGCGAGAGAAGAGGACAGACAAGGCGACGCCGCGTCCTTCCCATGACGTGCCTAGGTTCTCACCACGCGCTTCTCTCTCGCACACCTCCTGCCACCTTCCCCTTCGATGATGATCGTCTAACTCACAAGTCGTAAGAGAAGTTCCTTATGTGTCGGCGCCCTTGCAGGAGGTTTCGGCCGCGACGACCCCAGCTCCCTCTCCTCCACCTCGGCCGTGGCAGGAACGACGGGCAACGGGGGGGACCGAGACGACGTCCTGGCATGGCCCACACGAACGACGTCAGAATGAGGGTAGAAGACGACGAATTTATCATTAAAGAGGCCGTACAAGACTTCCCGACGCTTGGATGAGCCGGGCTCGCCAAGACCACAGACGGTCAACGACGATGGCGTTGACAGCGGCGGCCGGAGCTTTAAGGGGTTCCGGCGCTTCTTCGTCTTCATGGTCGTTGTCGACATCGAAGAACATTCCGCCGAAAAGGAGCAGGAGTAGGAAGAGAAGGGGGACGAGGTGGAGGAGATCGGTGTTTCGGAGAAACTGGAGGGAGTTGATGGAGCAGGAGCAGACCGATGGGACGCGTAGACGCGTGGGTTGGAGGGCGGGGGCGGGACGAGTTCGACGGGTGAGGAGGAGGGCCTGATGGTGGCAGACATGGCTGGAGGGCTCCTGTCGATAGGATGGAGGCCCTCGAACTGAGAATAAATAAGGGAGAGGGGCGGGCGGGGGTTAGGAACTAACGGTAGAGATGAGAGGAGGACAGGAAAGGCGAAGACGCGTCGCGCGTCGATCCGCGTTGATCAGCCGCCTCTGTCCTCCCCTCCAACAACCGCCACTACCATGGCCAACGCCAAAGCTTCTTCTTCCGGACCCACTCCCGCCTCCGATGACACCCTGTCGCTCCGGCCGCTATACGAAGAGTCCTCCCAGTTCCGGCACTGGCGCTTCTCCGAACTGCAGCTCGCCCGCATGCGGCAGGAGCTCAACGAACGCGCCGTCGCCGTCGTGAAGAAGAACATGGAAGCCGAAAAGGTGAGTTCCTCTCCAGACAATAACTCGATATGCCTTTAGTCCTGATGATGGCGAGGGGTTATGCTTTTAAACAGGCAGCAGCCGCATCGCTTCCGTCCTCAGGTGCCTCGACTCCTCTCGACTCTTCGGCCACCGCGACCCCTTCCGCCTCAGGCAGCAGTAAACCTCTACTCCTAGCGACGATAGATATCTCAGCAATTCCCTACCTCTCTGTTGAGGACGAACAGGCCCTTATCCGGTACTACCTTGGCACGGTCGCCAGGACGTGCGCAGGGTTCGGCCTGCCCGAGGTCGTCGAGGCAACATGTGTCTCGTATGTGAAGCGGTTCTACCTTTGGAATACGTGCATGGACTACCACCCACGAAAAATCATGTCAGTTTGGAACGCCAGCTGCGGTAGTACGCGCTCAGTTGCTGACGACCGAGGTGTCCGTCTGTCTTCCCATTCGCCAGGCCGACCTGTCTCTTCCTAGCTTGCAAGACCGAGAACTGCCTCATCCCGCTCGACACCTTCGTCGCCCGGTTCGCCAAGCTTCCCTCAGCGGACGTCCTCCAACTCGAGTTCCTCGTCGCCCAGGCGCTCCGTTTCGAGTTCACTGTTTGGCACGCGTTCAAGGCGCTGCGCGGATTCGGACTGGACATGCAGGTGTGCTGCTGTCACTCGTCCTCTTCCTCTCTCTCAATTGTACCTGCTGACGGGTCGTTCTAAAGTCCCTCCCGGACGTGTCCTCCACAACCCTGCAAGAGACTCTTCGCCAAGCACACACTCATCTCACCGCCGCCAGCTCGTCAGACCTCGAGCTCATTTACACAGCCTCCCAGCTTGCCCTCGGCGCAATCCACTTCGCCTCCTCCGACGGTCAACTGCTGGTCGCTTCCTACCTCGCCGACAAAGCCGCGAAGGGGCTCAAGGGCGCGGAGGAGGAGGTGAAGCGGACGATCGAGGAAGTCGCGAGCAGACTGAAGGATATTGTGGAGGGGGGGAAGGGAGCGGTGGATATGGAGAGGGTCAAGGAGGTTGATAGGAGATTGAGACTGTGCTCGAACCCGGAGAAGGTCGTTGGGAGTGCGCTGTCAGTGGCATCGCACGCTCTCTCTCTCTGGCCCTCACACTCCAGACTCTGATCCTCTCTCTCTCGCGCTCGCCCATCTAGCTACCTCAAACGCAAAGCCGAAGAGGAAGTTGAAGAAGCCCGCCACCTCATGGAGAAGCAGAAACGAGCGCGCGCCCAAGCCGAGGCGGATGCGGCTGTGTTTGGTGGCAACCTCGTAATCCCGCAGACGGAGGAAGGGACGAGGGCTGAGATGTTTGGAGAGACAGGGGTAGAGGGTGGAGGGGGTAGGGCGGCTCCGCCTATTACGGTGGACTCGGATGATGATTGATGAGGGTTTTCGTCATTCGTTCGCGCCGCAAGGAAAGCAATCAGGAAAGTTGGAGCGTAGGCATAATTCGTGATACTCCCGGCGCTCTAGCCCCGAGACGACCAGCGTCAGGAAGCAGAAGAACCGCGGAGAATCATCAAAGCTAAACGAGCGCCGAGCTAGCAAACCGACCAAGACGGACAGACAGACACGCAGGGTTGGAGGAGGAGGGGGGAGGCGAGGATTGGAGAGAATAGGTAGAAAGCTTAGACCTAATTAAAGAGGTAGCACAGATAGAGCAAGAACGAGCAGCCGAGTGAAGTGGAGTGAGGACAGGGAGACGATGAGACGCAAGGGGTTGGAGAGATGGACAGTGGGCGTACCGAGATATAAGGAAAACGGAGACCCGATGCAAAAGAGAGAGGATAGATAGGAAGAGATAAAGACGAGCAAGAGCCTGTCGGATGCAAAATATGGGGAGATGGCTGCTAGTGGAGTAGCTCGCCGTCGACGCCGACGACACGGACGCCGTGGTGCGTCTTGACCTCGGACCGGTGGTGACTTCCACCCCCGCCCATGAGACGGGTCCAACCACCTGCACTGGCGACGAGGTTGGCGAAGGAGCCTCTCGGCCGGATTACAGACGGCGGCGGTAGCTGGCTGCTGCGTGTGGCCGTCGAGCGAGGAGCAGAGACGACCCGCTGCTGAGCGAGAGTCGGCTGCCTCGACCGCAGCTGGGGTGGGTTGGGCAGAGGAGGCGAATCTTCGGCGGAGGAGGCGCCATCATCCGAGGAGAAGGACGACGTCGGCGAGAGGGGAAAGTGGCGGTTTCCGTCGGCGGCTGGGTGATGGTTGTAGAGATGGTGCCGCTGGGGTAGATGATATTGCCGGAGTGTCGCGCGGGGAGGTGCCTGGGGCTTGTCGGGGACGAGGGTGGCCGAGGAAAGGGAGGCAGCAAGGGCCTGGACAGGAGAGTGGGTGGGCTTGGGTTTGAGGACCGGCAGAGACCGATACAATGGAGGGGCACCGCCATGGCTCGCAGCGAGGTGGCGGTATTGCTGTTGTTGCTGTTGGATCCGCTGATGATGGAGCTCGAGCCGCGGAGAGGTATCAGAGCCTGTCGAGTCGTCCTCGTCCGAGGAAGAGGAGGACAGCGACGATGACGATCCGTCGAGAACGTTGTGCGACGAGCGCTCAATGAGCGCAGGAGGCGGGTCCATGGCCGAGGGCGTCGGGAGGAGGACTTGCCTCGAAGGGCCAGCGCCAACCTTCTGGTAGTGAACGTTCTGCTGCTGCGTGGTCTTGATGGGGGTGGCGGTAGCAGCGGTGGCGAGCGCGCGGCGAACGGTCCCTGTCTGGAGCTCTTCGGTCGCGCCCTGGCGCCGGGCGAGGGCGACGGCTCTCCTCTCGCGGTTGGCGCGGATGAAGGGTGCGTAGTGGACAAGGAGTTCGGGCTCGGTGACGCGGAGGTCGTAATCGAGGAGGTAGAGCAGCTGCTTCTCCATGAGGTTGACCTCGGCGAGCGAGAAGAGCGCCGCGTATCGCTGCCAATGTTTGTTCTTGGGCGACGAATCATTGAGGTACTTGGCCGCGCAGATAAGGGCCGCGAGGAAGACACGATGGCGTGTGCAGTACATGCCTGGGAAAGTCGGGGGGGGTGAGGTGTCAGTCAGTCGAGGTAAGGGTAAGGTTGTCCCCGGATGAAGAAGGCGGGCAGTGTTGCCCCGCCAGGCACAGACACCGATGGCAGCGGCGGGCAAGGAGGAAGGTCAGGCACGCACCCTTTGCGACTCGCGGAAGCTTCGACTTAAGCCGCTCGAGGTAGACGAGCGTGACAAGGAGCGTCGACGGCTGAACGTTGGACTGCTCGACGAGGAGCTGGATGAACGCTTGGAGCGAGGGCAAGCCCGGCGTGATGGGGCTCGTGGCTGCGCTGCCCTCGTCGTCGTCCTCGTTGTCGAGCTGGTCGTGCGAGCTCTTGGTTGGGGTTGTTGGCGGGGTCGGGTATGCGCTCGTGCTCGATTGGTCAACAACGATCACCGAGGTGGCCTTGGCGGCGAGGTGGCCTGTTGGTGTCGTGAAGAAGGGGGATGAAAGATAAAGAGGAGTGGGTCGATGGATGCACAGCCGCGGAGGGAGGAGGGAAGGGGAAGGGATGGGAGACATCGCCGAATCGGGACGAGGGCGTCAGCGTTGGATCTTTGTCCCTCTCCCTTTGCATGCATGGAAGAACGTACATATCTGGTCCTTGGTGACGCCCTGCTTGAGGAGATCAAGGAGTTCCGAGTCATGCATCGCCCGGGGAAGGAGCGACGATGGGTAGCGGGCCGTCGGCGAGGGACCGGTCGGGGGGGTGATGTTGGATGAAGAGGACATAGGAAGCGGGGCTGCTTGCTTCACAGAAGTATCGCGAGGTCTAATGAGAGTGTAGAGATGGGTTGGCTGACTGGCAGCTGGCTGGGAACGAGGACGGGAGGTGGAGAGGGGAAGTGGGAAGATGTCGCCGAGTGAAGATGTTGAGGGAGAGCAGACGGCAAGCGTCGAGGAGAGTAGGAAGGGGAGAGCGTCTAGCGCTGAGCTTGGATGGAGAGGCGGGGTGGAGGGGTGGCCGTAGGAGATAAGGAAGACCTGCTTCCTGGGTGTCCAGATGGGAGGAGGAGGAGGGGAGGGGGAGGGCGGGGGAGGTCTGTGTTAAATGTCAATGATGGTCAGAGGGAAGAAGAGGGAAGTGGGATGAAAGGGAGAAGGAGGCGGGGAAAGGAAGCAAAAGGGAGCGAGCCAGATTGCCCGCGTCAACATTAAAAAAACCTTAAAGTACGAGTGACGCGCTCTACCACTGAGCTATCAGGGCAGGAGCCCCAAACCAGGTTTGAACTGGTGACCTCATCATACAACTCGAATTTTCGCCACTGGACTATTTCAAATTCAGCAGTTGTTTTTTGTCAAGTTTTTGTATCAGCCTCATCACAACTTCGTTAGTGCTTCCTCACTTTCCTCAACCACCATCCCGGTGGTTCGACCAACCCCCCCCCCCCCTTCTCACGGCGCCCATCACGCCGTCCGGCCAACCATCCCCAGTGGTTCGACCAACCCCCTTCCGGCCAACCACCATCCCGGTGGTTCGACCAACCCCCCCCCCCTCTCACGGCGCCCATCACGCCGTCCGGCCAACCATCCCCAGTGGTTCGACCAACCCCCTTCCGGCCAACCACCATCCCGGTGGTTCGACCAACCCCCCCCCCCCTCTCACGGCGCCCATCACGCCGTCCGGCCAACCATCCCCAGTGGTTCGACCAACCCCCCCCCCCCCTCTCACGGCGCCCATCACGCCGTCCGGCCAACCATCCCCAGTGGTTCGGCCAACCCTCTTCCCACGGCGCCTCGCCCGACGATCTCGCGCTCGGTCATGTCCGCTCTCCCTCTATCTAGCTACAACTCGCTATCTCTCATAGGGTTACCTCGTTCTCCACGTATAACTCATGACTTAAATACAAAAAAAAAAAAAATCAGACCTCGCCGGATCCGTCTTACTTCGACGAGCCGTGTCCCGTCGTGCGCGCTATCTGGTCGGCTGCGGCAGCGCGTGCCTCTCCTTCACTCCCCTCCCATCCTCCCTCCCTCCAGGCGCTCGTCTGCCCAACACCGTCTCCGCCGAGGGCAGTCTTCCTCTTCCACTGCATCTTTGTAGCCCGGACATGGCGTTTCGTCCGGAGGCGGAGGTACAGCAAGATCGCTGCCCTCGACCCTGCCACGGACGAGGAAATCCGCAAGATCGCGTCTACGATCCGGCAGACGCACTGGCAGTCGAGTACGAGGTGGATGGCTGGCAGTGGCCAGATGGCTGGTACTGCTGTCGGTGCCGCCATCGATCCTGGGTGAAAAGCAGGTCAGGGGTGGGGAAGTATGGTTAGACCATAGACCATAGCCACCGCTCGACAGACATTGCTGGTCATCTTAGTATCTTACCTTTTCTAATGGACCTTTGTCCATAACTCATCTTTTGCTTTCCTTCCACCCCTACTTTCACTTTCGCTATCCCCGCATCTAGCTACGAATCACCATCTCTCATAGGGTTATATCGCTCTCTACGTACAACTCATGACTTAAATATATATAAAACTTACTCTCTGTTCTCCTCCCCCCAACCACAACCCCGTCGAGTTCCGCTTCATCATCCCAGGCGCAACCGAACACGGGCCTGGCTTATGCAAAGTCGAACCCTGCCTCCTCGAGCTCAGCGGCTTCGTTTATCTTCCTCAGTCTTATCCCCAACTGGTATCATGATTCGCTCAAGGTCTCGACGACCCCGTCCAGGCCCAGGACAAGACCAAGCCCCGCATTGCTCGATTGACTTTCGACCTCTACAGGCTTGTAGCCTACTTCGACAGATCGATGCGAGGAGATCACACCGGCATTTGCTCGACGGCCATGCTGTATACGTCCATCTCGACCCGGCCAACACTAGCGGCTATGCCGTTCGACAACAACTCAAGATCGTTCGACCTAGCACCGTCGACGCCCTCCACCCCATCGACGACCCAGAGGCCGAAGCGGTCCGCGACAACCTCGCCATTACCCACTTCCTTTTCACCACTCTCTATAAGACTAAACCGACACCAGCCGACCAATACGACAAGGTCCCTCGACTACGTCACCAGAAAATTTGACCTCTCCCAGAGTCGGGACCTCGAGCGTACTTTCGACCTCGCCGAGCTCAGATCGAACCGCAACAAAACTCCCGGAAGTGTCGAGATCCCGGTCGAGCTCTACCAGGCGACCTGGAGTGTGACGGGTCCGATCCTCCTCGATCGACTTGCTGAATCACGTCCCAGAGACAGGTTGTCGCTCCGTTTCCCAGCGCAAGGGGCACACCACCTCATATTTAAGAAGACAAGAGTCCGGGACATTATTACCAACTACTGCCTCAAATCCCTGCTCAGCGTAGACGCCCCGCATATCCTCCCTCAGCATCACAGGTGTCTGCTATCTGCCGTCAGCTCGGTCGTCGAAGTCAACCAGACGGACTTCCTTCCGGGCCGCAACTCTGGCTGCAACATTTTCGCCCTCCAGCTTGTCCACGACAACGAGAATCTCATATCCGACATCCTCGTCCCGGTGGATTTCGAGAAGGCATACGGCATGACCTCCTATGACTCCGTCCAGCTGTGCTTCGAGCGATTTGGTTATGGCCCCGCTTTACCGCCTTGATCCGCTTGACTATGACTCCAGAGATTCTAGTCCAACATAGCACACACCCTCGTCGCCAGCCACGCATGCGGGGAGGAATGGTGGTGCTTAGCTGGCTCGTTTGCTCCATTTAGACGAGTCCTGTGCTCCCCCTTCTCCTTCCCCCGCCCCTAGAGCCGAGGCGATGATCTCGAGCGGTCGTTCGCCCTCTGCGTCTATATGGTCGAGAGGGGCTAAGGGCGTGAGCGTCCAGGAGGAGGAGGAGGCGCAGGAGAGAGGCGCTGGCTTGATGATCGTCGCTCAAAGGAATGGCTCGAAAGAGTCAAAGATGAGATGAGGGATGGACTAGACAAGAAAACGATGGATGGATACTTCTCCCCGATATTGAGCCGTTACCATCAGAATCGGTTGTAAAATCATCCACTCCCCTCCGGCCCCGCCCGAATCTCATCAGTCGAGATCGAGCCCGTCTGCCGCGCCGCCTGCATCCGTCTCGACAGCACCCTCCCAACTCTCCATCCGTCTCGTGCGACTGCCTTTCTCAAACCTGCCCCGACCGACGCCCTCGCGGGCCTTGCGAGCAAAGAAGCCGGGTTTTTGCGGGCGCGGAAGGAAATCGTTTCCGAGCGGGCACAGGAGGATGTTGTAGGTTCGGTCGACGAGGAGATGGTCCTAAGGAGACGGGATGATGTGTTAGCAGAGGAGGGCGGGTGGTTCAACTTCATCACAGTTCACTTCGAGAAGACGGAGATTCCGGATGTTGGCCTTGAACAGGTTGTCCTGGGGGATAGAGCAGAGGGTCATTTAGTCATTGCCCTGGCCTGCCCAGAGGTCAGGGCGAGCTCCTTACGAGGACGTCTCCGAGCTGCGACAACAGCAAAGGTAAGGTGTCAGTACCGGTTGAGCGGCAGCAACAGAGAGAATACACACAAGCGGCACGATACCCAGCACAAAGTCAAGGATGGTGTTCAGGAGCATCCAGCCGAGCAGAACCATCGGGCAGCCGAAGAGGAAGGCGAGCCAGATGCCGTAGAGGCCGAGTGCGGCACCGATCGCGTCGCCGTATAAGGGGACAAGGGAGACAACATCGTCCAGTCCAGCCTGGTTGAAGGAAAAAGAGAGATGATGAGCTGTGAGGAGCGGTGCCAGCCAAAAGGTGTCACGGTGACACCTTGAAGGGGAGCCCGAGGTCGGTCAGGAGCGGAGACGCGTCGAGCAGGAACGAGATGGACCGAAAGTGATTGTATAGTCTGACGAAGATTAATCAAGGGTGTTAGAGAAGGCTACCATCTGGTATGTGCCAAGTTTTCCGAGCAGACGCGTGCTGGCTCGATGCGCATTCGAAGGAGGGACGTGACTGACTGCTGGGCCTCATCGTCGTTCTTGGGTCGCCGCCAGATGCGAGTCCGGTAGGTAGGCCGGAAGGGCCCAAACGTGCGGTTAATGTTGGATCTGAGTGTCGTGCGGGTACTGTTCAGCCGGGTGGGGGCTTCTCAGAGGGGCGAGATCGAGGACGACTCACTGGGAAGTCGGCTTCTGGGTTGAAGCGGGGGCGTAGAGCCTGTAAAGTTTCCAGAGCTGCCCGATCATTAAGGGATGATCTCAGTAAGCGAGGAAGGTGTTGTGGATGGGAGTTGCGTGTTGAGAGCAATTAGAGCACGACGCGCCTCTGACGATCTCGAACATCCTCATCTTCCGAGAGACGAGGCAACTACGGCGACGTCATTCGAGGTCTTCATCCTCGCGCCCTGCTCGACATGCCATCCAGATAGCATTTACACACCAAGCTGTGTTCGCACGGATGTACAGGTCAGGCATGCCTGTGCTCTGTTGTAGAGGAAATCACCGAAAGTCACGTGCGATGCAAAATGTGCGCTCTTAGCTCGTCCGAAAGGCTGCGGATAAGGAGTCCTGATCAACTCGCAACAGCAGCTTGCATGCACACGTGGCGACCACAATAGGAGCGAACCCTGCTACCTCCCTGACTGGCTGTCGTCCCACTTCCCTGCCTCCTGCCTCCTCAGCAATTATCACGGTTCGTTTCACGTTGGGACCAAATCGATGCCGACAGGGTCTCCGCACTAGTTTCGTCCCTGACTCCGGAGCAAGGGCGACGATTACAACCGAACGCGTACTATTTCGCTCCCAAGAAAGAGAGAGGATACCGCCCAAGCCTCCATCTCTCCTTCTCCCTCTCGTCCTTCTCATAGGTCCTAAGCATGCCCGAGAAGTTGATCTCTCCCTCGCCGCGTCTGTCCGTGACGAGCCCGTCGTTGCCAGATGCTTGGTCACCCGTCTCGCCTGGAATCATGCTCTACACACCTCTCAGCACGCCCTCAGTCGCCGCCTCCCAGCACGCAGGGCCCGAGGCCCTTCCTCCGAACGACATGCATCATGATAACAAGGATAATGGAGGAAAGATGCCCGTTCCCGTCGTTGCGGACGATAGGCCCGACAGCTGCGGGGCCGAAACCTCGTCGCTGTCCTCCTCTTCTTCCTCGACGCCCTCACTTCCTCTTCATCATCCTCCACCTCCACTCCCATCGCCGGCCGGCCTCCACTTCCCGAGCCCCCTCGCTTACGCCGCCGCCGCTGCATCCATCCCTGCTTCTACCTCTAGTCGCTCGGCTCCCAAGCGAACCCCATTCGCGCTCTCGCTCGACCACGGCCCCTCGGCGTCACCCTCACACCTCGTTCTCGACCAGAGCAGTCTGACCGGCAGCGACTTGACTGGCTTCTCCTCCCCGATGGACGGCAGCAGAAGCAGTCCTGACCCGCCGGGGCACAGCCCGGCCTCTCCCTCCTCCTCTACCGCCAACATCCCGCGCAGGACGTCCGTTGAGGCGACGTCGACGACAAGTCAGCAGCAACAGCGGACGTCAGCTGCCCTCCCAATCCCCGTCGCCTCCTCGCCCTCAGCATCGTCGGCGTCGACGACCAACCGCCATCGGGTCCCAAACCCATCCTCCCCCCTCAGCCGTTCGATTCTCCACGATGACTCCGAGGACGACAACGCAACGCTGTGCCCTGAGACAGCGAGCACCCAGGCGGTCTCCTCTGCTTCCCGGCGCACGCCGTCGACGCACGCCGGCTCGCCTCGACCGAAGTCGCTTCCCCCGTTTCCGTCGTCATCTCGAGGCTCAGGCTCAGTAGCGTCAGCTGGGCATTCCGGACCGCTCAAGAGCCCTTGCTTCGTGCACGACTACCTCGCTCACTCGCCGTTTATGCCGGACTTCAGCGGGAGTGTTAGCGGCACCAGCGCCAGCGGCTCGAATGATCACCATCAACGGGCCGGCCCAGCCGGAGCAGGAGGATCTCACGTTTCGCCTTCGTCATCCCTAACCTCGACCACCACGTCCACCTCCTCGCACATGGGCGCAAGCCCGATCTCGCCTTCGTCATCCTTGACTGGAGCGAGCAGCGTCGCGGCCTCGACCATGGGCCTCCATTCGTCTTCGTCATCCGCTTCTGGCGCGTACGAAGCCAAGGCGTCGTCCTCTTCCGACCGGCCGTCCGCCTCGCAGCTTCATCCCTCCAGCCACCTTGCCCACAGTGGCAACAACACACACGACCTGGCCCCGCACCGGACCAAGAGCCAACTCCGGCTTGAAGGGTACGAGGAGGCCGAGGACGGCGTCCTCGTCGAGCCTCCGACGGCCGACGGCGAGGATGGTGCTCACGAGCGGGCTGAAGATGAGAGCCTGACGCGCCAGCTCGCCGAGACGGCTGTCGGAGTACGGGAGATGGCCAAGGCTCTCGGTAGGCTCCGTTCCCATTGGACTTTACGTGGAGAAGCTTGTTGGCTGAAGTCTTTGTCCGCCTCCAGGCCGCACTACCGTCCGTTCGCGCATCCAGAACGTCCTCATAGTCACCAAGGCGCGTGATAACCGACTCATTAAGCTCACGCGGGAGCTCGCTATCTTTCTCATGAATAAGATTCGGAACGACTCGTCGCCGGTTGGCGTCTCGAGCGCTTCCAAGCGCGGCCTCACGGTGTGAGTAAACGGTCCTTGTCCTCAAGCTTGCAACCCATAGTCTGACCCTCGGTTCCTAACTTCCTCAGTTACGTCGACGCTCAGCTTCGCAACTCGAAGCGCTTCGATGCTGCCGGTGAGTGCATATGGAATTGCACAACGGCCTCGGCCATGGGTTTGTATGACCTCCAGCTGACGCAGCGTTTTCAGGCATTGAGCGTGATTACCCGCAGTTTTTCGTGCCCTTTGAACGCCGCCGGTCTTCTTCCTCGGCGAGCGTCAACACCGAGAGCGGCTTTCTCTCTGGAGCAGCCACGCCTAACGGATTCTACAACGGGAACAGCAACGGGAGCACAGCCTCGCCCTCGGAGCTGGGCCAGCTCCGGTACTGGACGAGCGACATTTGCTCTCGCTCCCCCCACCTCTTCGACTTTGTCGTCACCCTTGGCGGCGATGGCACCGTTCTCTTCACTTCGTGGCTCTTCCAAAAGATTGTCCCTCCCGTCCTGCCCTTCGCGCTTGGGTCGCTCGGCTTCCTCACCAATTTTGACTTCGCCAATTTCTCCTCTGTCATGGACTCGGTCATCGACAAGGGCATCCGCGTCAACCTCCGCATGCGATTTACATGCACCGTCTATCGCGCAGTTGCGCCCGAGGACGACCAGGCGCGGAAGAAGAGCGTCAAGGCCGTCAAGAACGCCGAGGGCGAGATCCTCATGAGCCAGGTCGGCAAGAGTGGGTGGGAGGCGCTCGAGGGAGGTGTCATGGGTGTGCCGAACGCGGTTGGACCGGGCGAGAAGAAGAGGGATAAGGAGATCATGTGCTTCACGACGAGACCAGTGAGTGCTGTAATCTTCGCTGCTCTTGCACGTGGATCGTACTGACGAGCCGGTTCTCAGGTTGAACAATTTGAGGTGCTCAATGATCTCGTCGTTGACCGTGGGCCCAGCCCTTACGTCTCCCTCCTCGAGCTCTTCGGCGACGAGCATCACATGACGACCGTCCAAGCCGATGGTCTGACCGTCTCGACCCCGACGGGATCGACAGCCTACTCGGTGGGTGATTTCTTAATCTTTCATCGAGTGCATGTCTACTGCACGTCAAACTTACAACCAATCCTCCTCGCACGCAGCTCTCCGCCGGCGGCTCCCTCGTCCACCCGGAGATCCCTGCCCTCCTTATCACGCCCATCTGCCCGCACACGCTTTCTTTCCGACCGATGCTCCTCCCGGACTCGATGGAGCTTCGAATCTGCGTCCCTTACAACTCACGGTCGACCGCTTGGGCGTCTTTTGATGGCCGAGGTCGCGTCGAGCTCAAGCAAGGCGACCACATCAAGGTCACCGCGTCCAAATACCCATTCCCGACCGTCTGCGCTGACAAGCAGAGTACGGACTGGTTCCACGCGATCCAGAGGACGCTGAGGTGGAATGAGCGGGAGAAGCAGAAGAGCTTTGTCGTCATTGAAGAGCCGAGGGCGCCCAAGCCGCTGCAGCCGCCGAGGCCGCTGAGGGCATCGATGGCGTCGGCGCCGAAGCTCTCGCTGAACACGGGGGACGAGGCGGAGATCCTCGAGTCGCGGGAAGGATCGGAGCAGATGGCGGATGGGAGGGAGGGTGGCGGGTCTGCAATCACGGACGAGGACCAGGGCGAGCCAGAGAAGTTGAAAGAAGAGGAGGAGGAGGAGGAGGAAGAGGAAGACGAGAAGTTCGACATTGACGAGTACGTGGCGCTCTCAAGGCTTCCACCTTCATTCTTCCGCTGACCATGATCGACCTCTTACTTTCTTGCCCTCCCTCAGCAGTTCATCCGTTGCCGAACCCTCCGCACCCGTCTCTCCGCCCATGAGCGCCACGTCGTCCAACGGCGAGTCGAGCATCAACCATCACCGAGGCCCGGCCGGCCGGCCGTTTGATCCATCCCTCCACTTCACCTCTGCAGCGCCAGCCGCTACCTTTCTTCCTCTGCCAGCATCCGGCGTCGCCTCGCCGGATCGCTTCGCGCCCGGCCCGGGCCGCCCGCACCCGCCCAAACTCAGCCCTCGCCACCTCACCGAGGCGCTAAACAAGGCCGCCGAGGACAGCTCTGGGGCGAGCCTGCCAGCCTCGTCTTCCCACCACCATCTAGAAGAGAAGGGCCAGCGGGACGACATCAACTCCGGGCCTGGCGCTCTACGCGCAAGTGGCTCTCGCATCCCAAGACAGGCCGAGCGTGACCTACCTCTTCCTCCGGGGTCAGATGCAGAGCTGCGGACGCCCAAGCCGCATCAGCGCATGCCTGTCCCACATCAGCATTTGGTATCGCCCCATCGGATTGTTGCTGCTCATCACCACCAACTTCAGGGCCACAGCTCCGGTCCGAGGCGCACTGCCAGCTGGGGTCGAAGAGAGCGCCGGCAGCGGGAGGAAAGGGCGGCGGCAGAGCAACAGGAGAAGGACGACCAGGGGCCCAGTCGGGCGTTTGCCTGTGAGTTCCCTATCTTTGTCGTTCATATGTACTGTTACTGACGCCTGCGCCTCTCCCTCCTTTGCATCGTCGATAACAGTCTTTGGGCAGGATGAATCCGACAGCGGGCTGAGCGAGGGCGAGTCGGATGGCGGGTACTGAGCGACCGAGGGGTCCGCAACCCAATAGTATTTCCTTTTCATTCACGCTTTCCCCATCTGCAAGAGTTACGAGCGTGATCTACATGAGGTTGAGTTCATGCGTGCGCCTCGTTTGTCGCGTCTGGAGGTCAGAGGCGGAAAGGTCCATGCCGAAAGAGCTTCCCCCTTCTCTCTAAGCTCTCACTCTCTCTTCTCCCTCGACCACCACCAACATGCCCGATTACTCGACCTACTCAAAGGCTCCGGCTTTTTACGCGCACCAAAAGGAGCCCAAGGCGAAATCTCGCACTGAGTATAAGTCCAACTCAATCAGTGAGTGAGCGTCCCTCTCCGCGTCGCCAACCACCTGTCAGCTGATCATACCATCATCTCCGACAGAATCTGCCCCGAGGCTGAACAACGCTTTCCCCCAGGGACACCCCGAGGTGAGAGAGAGGAAGAGATCTCATGCTGGCGTGTTGTCGTCCTGATGCGGCGGCGCGCCTGTCACTTGGAGCGAGACGCGTCTTTCTGCTCTCACCTCTGCTCGACAGCTGAACATTGACTGAAGCATATCTGCCGCCTGAATTCTTGGTGCTAGTCTTATCGAGTTGCCCACGCACCCGGTGTTAAGAAGGCGTAAGTCCTCCCGCCCTCAAGCTTTCTGGGACGATGACTAGGTATTTCGCCCGCTGAACTCTTCAAAACACTCTTAACATCGAAATGTCGCTTTTTTACCAAAAGACTCTGGGTCTGGCTCAACCGCTGGTTCGAAGCCGAGGGCACCGCGCGCTTCGACCTGCAGCGCGCCGAGACTGAGGAGGCCAAGCTCGCGCTCAAGGGCAAGGGCAAGGAGACGACTGCTCTTGCTGTCTGTGACCTTGCTTGCGGAAAGTGAGTGTTTCGAAGGCAGACGATCAGTTGGAGGTGCGCGACAGCGCTGACCGTGCTTTGTTCGGTGTGCTCGTCTCGCTCTTGCCACCACCAGCGGCAACGTCACCGAGGCCATCCTCGACTGGTACCACATTGGCAGCGCCCACTCACACCCTAGCCTCAACTCCACGACCGACGTTGCCCCAGACCCGTCCTCCTCGGTAGCGACTGTCCAGCCCGTCCTCACGCAGGCAACTGCGCTCCACCCTCTTCTTCAGACCAACATGAAGGCCGCGCTCGCCTCCCGACCGGCCTTCATCCCTCCTAAACGCCAGAGGCCTAGCGCTGCTGGAGCTGTCCCTGCCCCTGCCCCTGCTGGTCCTTCCATGCCAGGCTCCACCGCCGCCGCTGCTGCTGCAGCTGCAGCGGCCGGACCTGTCTCCCCCATGCCCGTCAACACCGATGCTGTCGCGCCAGCCGCGAAGCAGATTCAGCTTCAAGGTGGCCAGTACTCGTCGCTCGTCCACCCTCCAAACCTCCCCCGGGAGTGGCAGACGCTCGAGATCCTCCCGATTCAGCAGGACGAGACGTCGTCGACCGCGGCTTTCGAAGCTCGCCTCCCGTCGCACAAGCCCTCGGCGCGCGAGCTCTCGTTCATGGACGTCTCGCTCGGCAAGCTGCCTTTCCCGGACCCAGAGAAGACATACCCTCCGTCGGACATTGTCCCGTTCCCCAAGTGGGACTTTGTCGTCGTCTCGTTCGCGCTCCACCTTTTGACGGAGCCGAGCGAGTTGTTTGCACTCCTCTGGGAGCTTTCGCTGCGCGCCGACTGGCTCATCGTAGTCGGACCGCACAAAAAGCCCTTTGTGAGTTAGATTTCTGCTCCTCCTGCTTCTTTGCTTGCGCGCCTGACCAGTCGCTTTCTCTCCCCCCAACCAGATCAAGGATGGACTCGGCTGGGTCCGCTGGGACCTCGCCAACTGGATGCCCGCCCGGCACGAGGGCTTCGGCGGGCAGAACATGGGCAAGGACGACGAAGACGAAGAAGAGGAGGAGGAGGCCATCCCAGAGGGAGGCTTCAAGGACAGCGCCACTGAGATCCTGCGTGATCGGGTCCGACTCCGGGTTTACAAGTCCGTTGGAGGCAGTGCTTGAGAGGCGAGGTGCATTAGATAAAACCCATCTATATCCTTTGTCGTCGTGTTTCCGCCATATCTCTCTAAGTAGCGAACGCCATCAAATTCTCCCTCATCCGCTCGCCCTTCTCGCCGAGCGGCTTGCCAGCGGCGAACTCGTCCATCGCGTCCGGGTCGGTCTCCTTCCAGCCGCCTTTGAGCCAAGCGGACATCGCCGCAGGGCCGGCCTTGTGGAGCTTCTCAAACCGCTCCCAGTTGGAGGCCTTGCCGTAACCGCAGAAGGACAAGACAAGGGCAGGGGGGAGTGTCAAGCGACCGAGCTTGAAGCACTGATTGGTGGAGCGAGCATCAGTCAGGATCCGTGAGCAAGGCAAGGTGGCCAGTGACACCCACATAGGTCGAGACTCTGCTCGGGAACGACGGAATGACATCGTCAGTTGTTGAGACCCTGACAAGCTGTTAGCCGGTACGGGACACCTACGAGATGCAGTGGACGACAGCGCCATCCGCCCTCGGTCCAGCGTTGCTAAGCATTGTCGCCGGCGTGTTCATACCGCTCGGCAGAGGCGTAGCTCCAGGAGTCGCAGTCGCCGAGGGCCCGGTAGGGATCAAGTTGATGACGGTTGGCGGGAGAGGAGGGTCGTTAGACTTCCCCGTCTTCTTCGACTTTGCTGCCGCCGACTTGGACGGCCGTGTGATGAAGGTGCCGACAAGGTAGAGCCATTTGTCACCGTAGCCGCCGATGGTGACCTCAATCTCGTACTGTGCGAATGCCGGAATCTCCTTGATGAAGCTGTAGTAGCCTCCTCCGAGGGCCGTCCAGCCGCCGACGGTGAAGCTGGAGGTTTGGGTATCAGCGTGACCTCATCGGGAATTTGATAAGGCGACGGAGATCGCACATAGGGGTGAAGAAGTCGCAGCAGGCCTGGAAGACAAGGAGTAGCGAATCAGCTGCGGGTCTCATGGGTGTGAAGCGCGTACCGCCGACAGACCAGCATCCGGCTCGCATCGAGGTTCTAGAGAGGCAATATTCAGCGAGGAGTCATATGCAAGAGACGACCTTCCGCGACCAACCTTGGCGTAACACGAGTTCTGGAGAAGAAAGTTGCCATGTCAACCGATCATGTTTTTGCAGGGTGCGTGCGTCATCATCGACCGCCGGCAGCGTTTCCTCTCATCGCCACTCACCGAGAGGTGGCCGTTGTAATCGATATCGTCGAGGGCCGCGATGAACCTGAATGAATCCTGTTCGTCAGCCAGCTGAGCCGTTAAGAATACGTGGACTTTCAAGTCTGCGCCGTCTCTTTCTTCCGATAGCTGAGCGGCAGCCATCGTCGTTAAAATGCGTGCGCATACGACGGCGCGTGCGTGCATGCGACCAAACTGACTTCTTCCTGCTCACAACCCGGAGCGGGTCCTTGCCAATGTGCGTCATCATCCTGAGGTGTTTTGTGGGTCCTCGCCACCAACTGAGGAAGTGGCTGAGGAGGGCCGGGCGCCAGACCTTCCAATGCCAGTCTGCAAGGGTCGTAGCCGACGCGTCAACGTCTGCAGGTCGGTTGATTCGGTGCCTCTCGGAAGCAGAGAGGGAGCGAGCGAGCGAGGGCGCGCACAGGTAGGCCAGGACCGGAAGTGAAGAAGGAAGAACACAAAGCCGACGGCCTTGAGCCAGCGGGGGAGGAACGGGAAGAGCGCATTGCTCGAGTGGGAGGCAACCACAACGGTGTCGGCTGGGGACATGACTAGGGGGGTTCCTCTGGGGTTTTGTGTGTCTACTTGGTGGTAGCGTAGTGTTGGTTGGGTGACAGGTCCTTCTCCATCAAGAAGCGGGCAAAGAGGACAGCACAGGTCTCGTTGACTTCTCCGACGAAAGAAACCCCGGCGACGGGCTTCGCAAGACGATCGTTCGGTCATCACTTCTCCGCGTTCAGCCTTGCCCGTGGACCGGGTCCTCTGCTACCGAGCCCGGGTAGACGTGCTAACCGTCGAGACCGCCAAGATGATATTTTCTTGGGGATCATCCCGGGCACGGTGAGTCGTTGGGGATGACGGGCAAACTCGCTATGGCCGAGATGTACTGCGGATCTGGAGTCAAGGGCGAGCGTAGATATCAAGGAAAGTGCGAGCGCTTGAACTTCATGCCACCCTTGCGAGTCAGCCTTGGTGTCTCGCCTTTAGAGCACTTCCCGGACCTTTCTTCTTAGTATGCTAGAGCTGTGAGCCTTAAAAGCACTTATTTCAGAAGGTCGTTAAACACAGATTCATTCGGACCTCACCCAAACCCGGCCTCCCCCTCCCTCCTCTCATCCGTCTATCGCCATCCGACAAGAGCCCCCGTAAAAATATCCCGCCCATCTCTGACGAAGCCGACCCCAGGGCGGCGACCAAACTCCGTGTTGACCCCCTCGGCAAGGTCGCGATTTCTTCTTTGGAGGCCGAGCGAGATCCGCGGTGGACCGAAAGCGGACAATGGGAGGGGTGGTGAATATGGAGGGAGATGAAACAAGGTAGTGATCGAAAAGGCCGAGGCAAGATAGGTCTGTAGGGCAAGTCTTGTTCTCAGCCATTATTCTGGATGTACAAGGAAGACAGAGATTCACCGCTTCGATGAGGATGAATGGCCAGCATATCCGACATGTCAGGCGCAAACCCGCACGGGCTCGCCTGTGGTTCGAGTGGTCCAGAGGGCACGCATAGGGAAAAACTGAGCTGGGAGAGCTATACTTTGGAGAAGCCATGAAGAAGGACAGAAAGCCGTTCGTCTCGAGCAGCTGAGGGAAGACGTCAGCGTCGATCCAGAAAGATGTGCCGTTGGCCACTGACCCATCTGAGATGACGCGGGCTCCAATGACCTCAAGACACGAGGCCTCGTTTTCCAAAAGCTCGTGCATGGCTGGTTTCAGGTTTCCCCCATCCTCGCCGCTCATTGTTGAGTTCCAGGTGACTTTCGTCAGAGAGGGATAGATGATACGAAAGCAGGTCTGCATCACCACCGGGAAGGGGAAGGGGAAGGGGGGAAGACAGGGTCCACCTGACCGCAGCGCTTGTAGATGGTGGCACTAAAAGGATGGCAGGGTTGATAGATTGGTGGCCGTAGCGGTGAGGTGGGAGGTGGAGTCGCCCGCCCAATTCTCGGGAGGGAGAAAAAGACATAGAGTGAGATGGGAGAGAGACCGTGGGACTGCCAGAGGATAGAGTGGGAGGTGAAGATGCGGTCGGAAAGGAAGGTGAGGTAATGGAGGAGGATAGTCTCTGAAGATGCTGATCAGGAACATGAGCTGCGCGCCATTGCCACAACGATCCCGCATCGTGATTCTGGAACGAGAGTTTGATGGTCTGCACGAACAATAGGGAGAGCATTCAATCCCGTTTAATATACGCACCTGGTCCACGAAGCCTTTGTCGAGGAGCGGACTGCGTCAGCGTCCTGACTCGCGTCGGTCCAGCAGAGGGTGGCCCCATGACGCGTCAAAGACCCTGTCCTACTCCTGCGGCTCATCTGGCCTTTCTGAATGGGAAGAGAGAACACAAGCCGGTGGGCGACGCCAAGCGATTTGAGGTCGATCGAGTCCCGCCCCTCACTTTGCCGTTCGTCCGAGCAAGACGGTGGCCAGTACTGGAAGTAGAACATGACGGCGACGAGGAAGTCGACGAACATGAACGTAAAGCGTCGGACCGTCCCGCGAGCATGGCGAGGGCCGCGGCCAGCTAGCGGGAATATGGCCATGCTTCTTACATAGGTGGGCCAAGAGAAGGACCTGCTGGGTCCACTACTGGACAACCGACACATAAAGAGTAAGAGAGCATGGATACTAGATGAGCATTGGAGGTTGGACGTCGACGTCGGAGAGCGCGCCTGTAGCAAGATGGGGGAACGTTTCACAGTCGCCTTCCTCTCCAGCCCCTCTTCTGCTTGTTCCCCAAACGACCACTCACCATGTCGATCGACTTCCTCTCAGACGTCCTTATTCCCTCCGTGCTCGCCCTCGGCCCGCTCTACTTCCTTTACACCCTCCTCTGGCCCGCCATCCCCACCCCCTTCTCGGCGGCGAACCCAGTGCCAACTACGCATGCCGACGGCTACACCTGGATCCCGCTCAAGGCTCAGGAGGCCCTCCTCCTGCGGGACTACACGCCTCGCGAGCTCGAGCCCTTCAATGGCAAGACGCCTGGCGGACGTATTCTTCTCGCGATCAAGGGAACCGTCTTCGACGTGACGGCCGGCGGGCAGTTCTACGGGCCTGGTGCGTCGTCGAGGCGGCGCGCGCATCGCGTCGTGAATGATGATGGAGCTGCCCTTGCTGACCATTTTTCTTCTTGGTGTGGCTGGGCAGATGGACCGTACGGAAATTTTGCCGGACGAGATGCCAGTCGAGGCATGGCCAAGCAGAGCTTTGAGCTTGGTAAGAGACGAAGACGCGCGCCGCCTGCCACCGTCCCCCGTTGAACAGCTAGCTCACCCCGCTCGTTTCTAATATCCATTAGACATGCTCACGCCCATCGATCAACCGCTCGACAAGCTCGAGGACCTCACGCCCTCGGAGATGTGAGTCTTGGGTGTCTCTCTTAGCCAGCACGCACGCTCGGTACCATCCTTCTGACTCTAACTTCCCCGCTCGGGTCGCTTCTGTCCTCGCTGATCGGCGCGCTTTCTTCGTCCCTCTCTCAGCGAGAACATGGAGGGTGAGAGACGACGCGATGCTCGTCTCTTGAGTCGGATGAACGCTAACTTTTGTTCCTCCTCCTCTTGTCAGGCTGGATCGAACACTTTTCGCGCAAGTACACCATCTGCGGACGACTCGTCGACGAAGGAAGCAAGGCCTAGGGTTCTTCTCTAGCTGGGAAATCCATGACATGCGAGCAAGCGAAGTGGGAGAACAGATAGAGGGAGGGAGAGGGGAAAAGGAAGAAAGACAGCGTATCGAGAAAAGAGGATCGAAGAATGCGAGCGCCACGTCAAACTCAAGCCGTCGTGCCGACCCGTCTCGAGCCGAGGGTGTTGGAGAACGCCCCCCGACCCCGTCCACCCCTTCCGCCCCTAGCACTTCCCCTTCCTCCACCGCGCCTCTCGCCCCTCGAGCCCCGGTCGCCGCCCTCGCCCCGGTCGCCGCGAGCCTCGCCGCGCTCGCCACCGGTGCCGAGCTTGCCCTCGAGGGCCTTCTGGTTGCCGTCGTTGAGGACCTTGGCCTTCTCCGCGAGGCCCTGAGCGAGCTGCTGAACGCGGGTGAGCTCGACGCGGTAGAAGACAACGACGCGGTCGATCTGGTCGAGCGACGCCGGGAGGACACCATTGTGGATCATCTTGGACACGATCGAGGTGACAGTCCGGACGGGGAGGGAGAACGTCGAGGAAAGGAGCTCGAGCGAGAGGGTAGTGTAGAAGGGGGCGAAGGTGATGAGGTAGGTTCGGAGTCCCTCCTCCTGGATCTTCCTGTGAAGGCGGGCGAGGGGAGAGGGAAAGCAGTAAGTGATCGGATCTGAGGCAAGGTCAACAGGGAGAGATCGAACGCTCGACGTACTTGGCGAGCATCTCCTTGACGGCCGCAGCGTCCGGCATGAGCGCCCAAATCTTGATCTGCTGGATAAGGTCCCGGCAGGCCTCCCAGTCGGCGTTCTGCAGCGCCTTGGACGCCTGCTCGATGCAGTTCCTCGTCGTCTCGGGCGCACCCATGAAGGTCTGCCTGTCGGCCTGGTCGAGGAGCTTCTTGAACGGCTTAGACGGGATCCACCTTCCTCCCTCGTCCTCGCCACCCTTAGCGAGCATGGGAATCTCGCAGAGCATGCACGAGACGAGGAACGCCGCCTCAGCGAGCTCAAGGTTGATGTGCATGTGGAAGGGGAGCGTCCGAAGCTTGTCGGCCCGCTCCTGCTCGGGCGTGACCTGGGAGAACTTCTGAGGAGGGAAGCCCTGGGCGAGGAGCTCCTTAGGTCGCTGCGTCGTGAAGACGTCGAGGAGGATCGTTCGGCACTCGGTGATGAGACCCATCCGGAACGCGGCGAGTCCCAGCTGGACAACAGCCCGGTTGTAGAGGATCTGGGTGCCCTCGTCCGTGTGCTGGATCGCTCCCTGGAGGTGCGACATGAGGAGCATGTCGCGAGCCTCGTAGTATCGGCCGTGGAGAGCGTGGTGGTAGATGTGGGAGAGCATAGCGCGCGTGCGAATGAGCGAGTCGGCCGACTTGTAAAGGTAGACGCAGAGCGCGTGAACGAGCGCGGTGGGGGTGGCTCCAGGGGTGGCGATCGTCGACTTGATCGAAGCGGGGAGGGCCTGCTCGAGGTAGAGAACGACGGGGTCGGGCTGGAAGGAGTGGAAGTGCGTGGCTTTGGTCAGCGTCCGGTCCGGCCCTGTTTCGCTCTCTCTCTGAGCTCACGTACCTTAGAGTAGATGTGCTCAAGCCGGCGGAGGACGACGCGGGCGACGTTGGAGTTGGCCGAAGTGTGCTCGAACCACTGCTGGGCTTGGGCGAGCGCAGAGTAGAGGACGGACTCGTCCTTAAGGCGCTCGACGTACTCCATGCCGTGTGCGTCGATCCACTGAAGCGACTTGGTGAACTGGAGGGGCACAAGATTATGTCAGCGACGCACGCGCTTGGAGTTTGTGAGAAAAAGATGTGTGTTCCACGCACCTCCTCGTCGAGGCGCTCAACGAGACCGATGAGAGACCCCCGGATCTTCACGGGCTCCGTGTCGGTCGGCTCGCGCTCGGCGAGCTCGTCAATCTCCTCGTTGCCAATGTCCTCAAGGATGAGGTATTGGGCATTGCCCTCAAGGAGAAGGTCGAAGAGCTGGGTGAGCTCAAGCCGGGCGTTGGCCCAGTCCTCGAGGGGCATGTGCGTGTGCGAAGAGGGGCTGAAGTCGAACCGGGTCGAGAGGAGGGTGAGAAGGACCCGAAGCTTCTGGTACGTCGTGACCGAGGCCTTGAGGAGCGCCGTGAGGATCGAGACCTGCTCGCGACGGTCGGTGTTCTAAGACGAGACGAAGCAATGTGAGAAGGATCAGCTCAGTGTCCTCCCTCCCTCTCTTAAACGCGGACAGAACCAGCCTCACCTTCTTTCCACGGGCCTCCTGAATGGCCTTGAGCGCCTTGAAGATGCCCTCCTTGGAGAGGTCGAGCGACTTGCCGCCCTTTCCAACGGTCGTGAACTCGTCGGCGCCGTCCTGAGTAGGCTCGTCGCCCTCCTCGTCAGAGTCGAGCGCCGCCTTCTTCTTCTTCTTGTCCTTCTTGGGCGCGGCGTCCTCGACTCCGCGAGTGGAGACGACGTAGGCCTGGGTGTAGGCCTCGGAATCCTGGGAGACGGGTACGCACACGGTTTTAATTAGCGAGAGCGCCCGCTCGCGGACGAAAGAGATGGGACGACGGAGTCGCGCTCGACGCGAACCTTGTTGTACAGATCGATCATCTCCTCGTTCTCCTTGATGAACTTCTTGACCTTCTGCTTCATCGAGTTGAGTGCCTTGGCGTTCGCCTGCGAGCTCTTCTTGGCTGCCGACTTCTCGAGCTTGAGCGCCGAGTCGACGTCGGCCCTAAGAGCGGCGAGGGTCGTGATGAACTGGGGAGGGAGGTACGTCGTCGTTCCAGGGAGGGTCGTGAGAGACGACCTCTGGAGGAGACGGAGGATCTTGTCGAACTCTGAGGGAGCGGCGCGTACAAGAATGAGCTCGAGGACGAGACAGGGAAGAAGAAAGCCACGGCGCGAACTAGCGGCCACGGCGAAAAGGGTGAGCTGGAGACTCACCGGTGGAGATAGTGATCCAGTCCTTCTTGTCCGAGTTCTTGCCGGCGTTCTCAATGGCCCTGAGCGAGGCATCGAGCTCGTCCTCCCTGGAGAAGGGCAGTAGAGCAGGCGGTGAAGGAGAAACGCGCGGAGAGGGGAGGGGGGGGGGGTCGGGACGAGGAGAGGGAAGATACGGGGGAAGTTAGCACGAGCTCCTCTCTTTCGCGTGCTTGGTCACCCATCGACGCGTGTAGATGCTAAACGGAGTGGGCGAAGATTGAGGGCCAACACAGAGCGGAGACTTGCCTCTTGTTCTTGGCGGACTTGATCGCCGTCCGGTCCTCGTCGTCCGAGTCGGCATCCGAGTCGTCGTCCGAGGCATCCTTCAGGAACTTGTTCTTGCGAGCGGGACCCTTGGCCTCCTCGCCATCGGACATCTCCTCCTCCTCCTCCGAGGAGTCCTCCGAGTCCGAGTCTGAGGAGTCGTCGTCCGAGGACGTGTCGCCCGAGGCGAACATCGAGGACCGGGCGTTGGAAGGCTTGGACGCCTTGGACGCAGCCTTCTTGGTGGCGGCCGCGGACGACGAGAGGGAGTCGTCCGAGTCGGAGTCCGAGGCGTTCCCGGAAGCGAAGAAGGACATCGTTCGCGTGCGAGAGGAGGGGGTGGGGAGGGTGGAGGGTGCGAAGGGGGGACGGCTGGTGGTTGTCAGAGGGAAGCGTGAGGGCGAAAAAGTATGCTCGCGAGCCGCCCAACGCGGCGCGCGAGGAGGCCCGTTTCTCTTGCCGTCGTCAGTTGGGCGCGCCTCGCCTGCTGGCGACGAATACATGCATGCAATGCTGGCCGCTCTTTTGGCGTCGGATGCGATGGCGAGCTAACTCAGCCGACCGCGTCTATCGGGTCTCTCTGCTCGTCGCTCTGATGCTCCTCTCCCGCTTCTGTCTCTCGGCCGAGTTCCGCCCTTGCGCGTCGATCGGCCTCCTCGCGTCAAGTCAAGAGTCGGTGGCACCTTGCCCCGGTCTAGAGTGCGCATCGCAGAACGATGATAGCCAGCTGGCTGCTCCTCCGCACATACACCAACACACTTGCACACGACGGCCTTGAGCGACTGCAGCAACCCGAGAGAGACTGTCGCATTCCTCTCCCTCACACACACTCGACGTCTTGTCAACACGCTATGTTCAATCCCATGGACATTTGTAAAAGTCTCTCTGAGTCCCATCCTTCTCCTCTTCCTCTTCTTCTTCTTGTGTACTTCCGCTGTGTTAGCAGGCTTGCATGGGTGCTCGCATGCTCCTCCTCTAGACGGAGGCTGACAGAGGACGTAAGATGTCAGCTGCGCCCGTCGTCGGTCGGGAAGGGTGGTCAGAACACGCACCAACAAGGAGACCGTTCAGCTTGTTGACCTTGCTGGAGGCAGAGAGGTCGACGGTCTTGTCTCCAAAGTCGACGATGAGACCGCCGAGGAGGGCAGGGTTGACCTATTGATCGGCAATACAGGCGCGCGCGGAAGGACCAGGCCGAAACGCAAGTCAGAAACCCACGCATACTCCTCCCCCTCTCCCAAACACATCTCAATCGCCAAATGCCGCGAGCTCAGCGCACCTTGTTGACAATCTTCATCGTCTTGCCCTTGACGGCCTCGGAGCCCTTGAGGGCGCTCTCGAGCCTCGACTGGAGCTGCTTGTCAAGCGGCTCGGCCGAGGTGACGGTCACCTCGAGCTCACCACGGTAAGCCTTGGTGAGCTCAAGGAAGTTCCGGATGACCTCGGTGGTCGAGGTGAGGCGACCGTTGGCGGAGAGGACTCCGAGAAGGTTGGTGGTAACCTATGGAAGACGGATGGGTTTCGAGGGTGAAGGCGAGATGCGGCGGGCGAGCGGGCGGCGCGGCGGGCGAAAGACGGAGCAGTGGGCGGCGAGAGAGCACAGAGAAGGCAGAGGAGGGGAAGTCGAGCGCGCGCGCATGCGAGGACACGTGAGCGAGCCAGAGGCGAGACAGATAGATCCAAAAGGAGAGAGCATGCACACGTCAGTGGGCAGCTACTTGCGAAGAGCAAGGGCGAAGGAAGAGAGAACGGACCTCAGAGGGCTTGGAGAGCTTGCCGACGAGGGCCTTGATCTCCGAGGCGCGCTCGTTGGCAGAGAGCGTAGGGTTGGCTGCGAAGCCGCAATGACAACAAGATCAGCATGGCCCTGGAGACAACGGATGGACAAGGGCTCCTCCACGCACCGAGGAAGACGGTCGCCTGGTCCTTGGACTCGATGAGCTTGGAGAGCGAGGTGAGGTCGGCCTCGACCTGGGAGAGGGCGTCGGTCGACTTGGAGAGCGCGCCGGTGAAGGCAGCGGTGGCGTACTTGCCCGGAAGCGACTGGAACTGGATAGGGGGCTGGAGCGGGCAAGCGGGCAGGCGTCAGGCCCGGAGAACGAGGGCAAGGCGAAGGAGGAGGAGGGGAAGCAGCAGCAGGGCGAAACGGGTGAAAGCGGGCGAGGACAATCAGCCGGGCTGTCGTTGTCGCTGGCCCTCCGCCCGCTGGCCGGTCCCTCTGTGCTGCTCGTCCCCTCAACCTCAGCAAAGGGCTCGACGGACGGTGATCTTCTTGGCGGCGGCGGTGGCGTATCCTCGGGAGAGGGCGGGGGCGGCAGCGCGAAGAGAGAACATGGCGAAGGCGGAGGGAAGAGGTTGGACGTTCGACTGGACCTCGCCTGCCTTTGCGCGCCGCGAGCGTCCCCAGCTGCGAGCCTCCAGCAGCTGAGCTTCCCACGCCTGGGGCCCACGTCGGATCTCGCAGGCACCCATCTCCATGCCACGAGCATACCCACAGTGGGTCATCTCTTGCCCATAGGGGAAGTCAGCTCGACCCTCGCGCTCACGACTCGATCACCTGCCGTCGTGGTGGACCTGGGACGACAGCCGTATCTACCTGCAGCTTCCTTCATCTCATCTTGCTGCACGACCGCGTATGATGGGTTGGCTCGATGGCGAAAACTGTGGCGATATGTCTGGACCCGTATGGAAGCTAAATCAGTTTGGAACATTCGCTCTCCAGTAGAGCAATCAACGCCCTCAGTCGAGCGCCATCCACCACTCTAATACCACGGCCATCTCGCGCCATACAGTCAGTCCTACCACTTTTCAGCTCCAGTCTCCTTTCCACCACCACCACACACATCGGCCCTGCATCCCGATGTGTAGAAGGCCGAGCCCGAAGAGAGATGCCGCCGTCGTCTTCGCCAGCTCTCGCTTCAGAGGCCGCCGGCGAGGTCGGCAACGGTTGAACCCGGAAGAAGGGGGAACCCAGCTGCTGCTTGGTCGCCTCGTCTCGCCTAGAGATGGGCTCGCCTCGTTGCCGTCCAACCAACACATCACCCCCACCATCTCCTCTTCCCCATCACTCTCTCTCCACCCTCTCGACCCCTCTTATGAGCCTGCTCCGGCTTAAGCCCTCCTTCGCCAGGACCCCCGTCACCCTCGCCCTCGCCCGCTCCACCCCTTCCACCTCCCTGTCGTTCCGAACCATGTCCTCGCAAGGAGAGTCCACCGTCAGGCCGCCGCCGGACCAGGTTCTTGTCGACATCGCAGCATACGTCCATGCCAACAAGCCCTTCTCGCCCCTCGCCATGGAGACGGCCCGTCTCTGTCTGATCGACACCCTCGGCTGTAAGTGTCGCTCGCCCGCTCATTTCCACGCCCACCCCCTCTCCGGCCCGAACTGCCGCGTCACGCCCAAGGCCGACCGGCCCCATCTCACTCCCTCGCCTGCCTTCCTCTCTCGCTGACGTGTCGGCCTCTGTCTACCAGGCGGCCTCGAGGGTCTTCGTGTATCTGAGGCCTGCAGAAAGCTGATGGGTCCCATCGTCGAGGGCGGTGAGCTCGCTAAGGGTGCCAAGGTCCCAGGTACTCAGTTCCGACTAGACCCGGTCCAGGCGGCCTTCAACATTGGCACGTCGATCCGGTGGGTGGTGGTCCTGGCCCCTTTTTTGTACTGGAACGTAAACTGACGAGATTACTCTCCAGGTGGCTCGACTTTGTCAGTATGATGGCCGATGGCGCAGTCTTCCGTTCTTCCTTGACTGACAGCTTCCCTTTTCCCAGAACGACTGCTTCCTCGCTGCCGAATGGTGCGTCTTTAAGCATCATGTCCCTCTCTACGGCTAGAGCTGACCCAGCCTTTACCGTCTCTGCAGGGGCCACCCGTCGGGTACGCTTCCATCTCTCGTTCCCTCTTAAAGGGAAGCGCTGAGCCTCGTTTCTCAAAGACAATCTCGGCTCGATCCTTGCCATAACTTCGTACCTCTCCGAGACGGGCCAGAAGCAGTTCACCGTTAAGGATATCCTTGAGGCCATGATCCAGGCCCACGAAATCCAGGGTGGTCTCGCGCTTCTTAACAGCTTTAACCGCGTTGGACTTGACCATGGTGCGTTCGCCTGGTATTCTCTCGTTCTCCCACCCGGCCCTGACGATGGGGTCTTTCTCCAGTCATCCTCGTCAAGGTAGCCTCGACGGCCGTCTCATGCAAGCTCCTCGGTCTCACGGAGGAGCAGACTATCGCGGTCAGTCCCCTCCTTCTTCATTTCCTCACCAACATCCAACTCATCTTTGCCCTCCGCAGGCCCTCTCGCAAGCCTTTGTCGATGGCCAGTCTCTCCGGACCTACCGCCACGCCCCGAACACGGGCTCTCGCAAGTCCTGGGCCGCCGGTGACGCCTGCGCTCGCGCAGTCTGGCTCTCGCTCATGGTGAAGCGTGGGGAGATGGGGTACAACTCGGTTCTGACTGTGCCGACTTGTGAGTCGGAGATCTCTGTCTTTAGATTCGGGGCAAGAGCTGACGCAGGCGCCTGTGATGAAGGGGGCTTCTACGACGTCTCGTTCAAGGGCAAGAAGTTTGAGTTCCAGAGGCCATTTGGGAGCTACGTCATGGAGAACGTCCTCTTTAAGATCTCGTACCCGGCCGAGTTCCACGCTCAGGTGGGCGCCTCTCCCCTGAACGACGAGACGAGCTGCATCGACCAAGCCAAAGACCTCGATCGACTGACACTGCCCTTGCTTCCCTTTCCCTGCCTCTTCCCCCCTTCCCCCCTTCCCCCCTTCCCTTCTTCTCAGACCGCCGTAGAGGCCTCCCACATCCTCCACGACAAGCTCAAGTCGCTCGGCAAGTCGTCCGACGACATCGCCTCCGTCCAGATCCGGACGCAGGAGGCTGCCATCCGCATCATCGACAAGAGTGGGCCGCTCAACAACTTCGCCGACCGGGACCACACGATCCAGTACATGATCGCAGTGCCGCTGATCTTTGGACGGCTTACGACGGAGGACTACCTTGATGAGGTCGCGGCGGACCCGAGGATCGATGCGTGAGTCGCTCGGCTCGCTCCTCGTCGGCGCGCGCTTTTCTTCCAGCTCTGCTCGGACTGACGGTTCTTCCACCGACAGCCTCCGCGAAAAGATGAAGTGCGTCGAGGACAAGCGCTACTCGGTCGACTACATGGACCCGGAGAAGCGGTCCATCGGCAACGCCATCACCCTCACCCTCAACGACGGCACCGTCCTCGACGAGGTCGAGATCGAGTACCCCGTCGGCCACAAGCGGAGGCGGGCGGAGGGCACGCCCTTGCTCAACGACAAGTTCAGGAGGCACATTGGTCCGCATTTCTCGAGTGCTAGGCAGGAGGCGTGAGTTTCGTCTAGTTTATCTTCGAGCGAGAGAAGAGATAGAGACAGCGAGGGGTAGGTCGTACGGAGCAGAGCTGACCAGGGGAGGGGGTCTTCTCATTCCGCTCTCGGACAGCATCATCAAGGCCACGGAAAGCCTCGAGGCGATCGAGAAGCTCTCGGTCCCGGAGCTCTCCAACCTCTTCACCCCGGAGAAGTAAGGGCGGGAGGCTCATCTCCCCAACCCCCCCCCCCCCCCAAAAAAAAGAAAGGGAAAGAAAGAATAATGGGTCCGACCCCTGGAGGGATCTTTTGGAGTGATATTTGTTGTCAGCGTCCGTTTTGGTTTATGTTTTCTTTCCGGCTCTGCTCTCGTCGGGACGCTTCTCTCCCATGGGGCGTGGACACAACGGAACGTGTCTGTCTGCTCTCTCGCGTGCGATATGTCCGAATTGCGAGTCAGTCAGTCGGTCAGTCAGTTAGCCAGCCGGCCAGTGCAAGCCAAGCCAAAGCCTTTCGATCGATTGAGCGAAAAAAAAAACAACATGTCCATCGTTCCTTTCTTCAAACGACCGCCTCGACTCTCTCCCTCTCCTTCTCCTCCCTCAGCTCCTCCCTGACGGCCTCCTGATCCCTCACCAACGCCTCGCTGACGAGCGCTTCGGCCTCCCGTCTCTCCTGGCCCGTCAGCTCCTCGAAGCCCACCATCTTCTTCGCCTCGCGCTCCCACGCGGCGCTCGTCTCGGCGGCGGCCCTGAGGGCGTCCCCCGCGGTAGGGCTCGGGTCGGCGGCGTCGGCGAGGCCGGTGGCGCGGTCCTCGACGTCGCCGTGGAAGGGGAGGAGGTCGTCCTTGTTGCCTGGCTGGCCGGCGGCGTCGGCCGCGACCTGGGCCTTGTTGTTGGCCTCGGAGTCGAACACGTTCTGCCCCGGCTCAATGGGGACGGCCGCGAGCTGGACGTTGAAAGCAGGAGGGAAGAGAAAAGAGAATGAGCACTGAGAAAGACGAATGAAGAGAAGGGGGGAGGGGGAGGGGGAGGGGAGGGAAGAGAGAGAGGGAGAGGGAGAGGGAGAGGGAGAGCGGAGGGGGGGGGGGGAGATGGCAGAGAGTGGGTGGACGCACCTCGGTGGTGGCGAACGCCTGGTCCTCCCCGGGAGGAGCGACGATCGTTTCCGCTGGGTTGGTGAACATGGGCTCGGGCCGGACTTTGTAGAGGGCGAGGTCATCGAGGAAGT